>CM032059.1:55453190-56053190 GCA_018831715.1 Matsumurasca onukii
TAGGCTATTTTAATTTATAAGACTATTTTTAAAATTTGTAATGTAAATATCAATTGGAAATAAATGATTATTATTATGATCTTTTAACAAACTACCATTCATGGTACAGGTTTAATTAATAGAAAACGTTTGCTACAATAAACCATGCACTTATCGACTTATATCCTTATGAAAGAAACTAAAGGAAACTGTAACAGCTGTGGGAAGTAGCAAAGGGCAAGTTGAGTCGGAAGATGGGAGAGTTGGGAGTATAGGAGGATCAAAGAGACGTTGGCGAAGTTTGATTGTGCGAGTTGGTTCCCTGAGAGACACAACTTGCAACTTTGACTCATACACTGACCACTGACCAGTGACCAGTGACCAGCGTATCGTTCAATCACTAACACCATCACGGGGAAACTTATACAGGGTGTTTCCAGCCCCTCCTCGCACGATGGCCGAAGCTATCCTATGGCCGAAGCTTTGGAAACGCGTTTTGCCACAGCTCCATACACACAACACACACACCCCCAACCGCTACACTAATAATTTACCCAAAGTATTTTTTTACCTGAGTTCCTAAATTGAGGGCATATAAGTCCCTCATTTTAAAGCGCATATAAATTCAAAACCAATGACTCTCCAAAGCCACCGGATTTTCGATTGGCGGTCCAAAATGTTTACGACTTTTCGCATTAATAAAATTTGTCGTACAGACATTTCGCTGCTGGTTTATTTAGCAAGACATAAAAAATAAGATTTTTCGTTTATTTAAGGAAGCCAAGAACTTTACAAGGTGCATTAGGTTATAAATCCATACAAAATGTCTTGCGGTAGCTATGGCCTAAAATCAAACGTTTTAACGCGTAAGTTGTTAAAACCTTCGATCTCAGTTTTACATAATGTATATTATCACGAGGTCGCTTCATACACTTGGAGCCTCTCTTCACCATTCGGCCTCAGTTTACGTGTTCTGCTAGGGTTAATAAAGATCATAAAACATTCATTCTGTCATTTAAATCCATCTACCCATGGTGTCTTTAAAGAGAAAAGCCCTAAATGAATTCGCCAATGTGTGTTAGCAACTGTGTCTGCTATTGGCGAGTACAATGCAGACAGAAGAGCGTGACAAAGTCAAGGATGGTAACTAACACTGTTCTGCATATTCAACAAGCGTGATAAGTCGTCTCTCCAAATAGACCGGAGTAGAGGCTGAGAATCCCTTGTTTACACGCCAGCAACACAACACACGATCTGATACATCACAGTTCGAGGCTAATTCATTTTGGTAAAAGATGCTTTGGAAATGAAGCCCTTCGGCATGGTAACAAAGGCTGCGGATCTTTTTAACTACACCTTTGGTTTTACAAAATCTTTCAAAAAGGACTTTGCCAAACTATATGCGGTAAAACAATAGTAGACCGTCCAAAATGCTGCTTCGCACGTTGGTTTTAAATTAAATGTCACTTCTAATTTGTCCTATTTATTGAGCAAAAAAAACTTAAGAATCAACACTTTAGTAGGGTCTAAAAATCTAGTAGACAACTTCATTACTTTTAGTTGTTGCAATTGTGAAGTTCTATTCAGTAACTGTGTACAACCGCTATTCCAGAGAGCGTTTTTAAACAACCCAATTTTCAAACTATAGTCAATCATTCTCTACAAGCAATGTAGGCCTAGCTATATGCTCATCACTAACTAGTTTGTTCAATATCTATTAACTGGTCTGTATTGATGTAGCAATATAGTGGTTGTGATATCCTAATGTGACGTCATTGTGAAACAAACGCAATCATGGCAAGATCAAAGCGTGTTTATTGTTAAAGAATGCTTAAGAACAAGATCATTTTCTTTGTGTCAAAAGGTGTTTGAGGTCAAATGTGCAGGTGTGAATGGGATATTTACTTCTGTTGTTCCAAAACTTTAAAAGATATTTTAGGTACATTTTTAAACTATCCCTAACGTTTTTTTAACATCAAGAACTTTAATTTAGTACAATCCGCCTTCTGCTATGATGTCTGTTTGCTACAGAACCAGTTTATTTAAAATATTTAACAAGTTTATGAGTGCTAGATTGGTTTGGAATACTCACACCAGCAAACTTGACCTCAAACACAACTTGACACAGTGATTATTGAGTGTCAAGATATTACTGCAGCATCAATTCAGACCAGTTAATAGATATTGAAATGAACAAACTAGTGATGCAAACTTAACATATATTGTTCAAAGAGAACTTACTACAGTTTGAAAATTGGGTTGCGTTAAAATAACGCCCTGAAAACAACCACTGAAGGTATGTCTGTTTGAAACACAATAGTGGACTATTGTTATTTATGTTGGTGTATTTTGTGTGTGTGCCTATATTTTAACTATATTCCCAGTCCTATGTAATTTAGAACGTACGGAATTCAATGGTTCGGAAAATTCCAATGTAACCCGTACTAAACATACCATTTTCTGTACAAGACTCCCTTCTCTGTACGTTTGTTTTAGTTGATTATTAATTAATTGGCAGCCTGTACAACAAATAGGATACACCCGACTGAAGATTAATGGTGCATTAACACTAAATCAATATTTTAAATGCTAACAACTGTCATGGGGGTATTTTAAGGCAAATATGTGGTGAAGGATGAGTGTGATGAGTGGTAGTAATGAGTTATGAGGTGTAGTCTTGTTACAAACTAAGGCCGACTCCTTCCTTAGAATGAGTCATTAATTAATAGCCCAATGATTAATGGAAATAACAACGGCTTAACGTGACTTCCGAACCACGCAGATGATGGTCTGATATGTCAAAACGATGTTGGGAATTGATGCGGGTATCATCAGATGATCACTGAGACTATCTGAGCCGCTTTAGACCTATATCATCCTCAAAACCTGACCTCCACGAAGCTGGATTACAGGACCACGTCACATGATACATTATGAAGTGATAGTGAACTCACATGGACTGTAGCGAGTTGGAGCGGCGACATTCCCTGGACTGGTTGACAGCCTCTACCAGGGAGGCAGAGGCGGCGAGGAGCTCTGCCTGCTGAATCTCTCTCAGCTCGCGCTCAGCGTGTCTCTCTGCTCGCTTGATAGCACGCTCCTGCTGCTGCTGATAGATCTGCTGCTGCTGCTGCTCTTGCAGGTCCTTCTTCTCCTTCTTCTCCTCGTCTGTCTGAGAGCGCGACGACCCTGCCCCCGGAGGCGGGTACGAGAACCAGAACTGATGGGCCAGCTTGACACGAACACCGGACGTGCGAGCGTCACCTGCAACATCCACCCCACATTTATTGCATTTGTTATTACATTGTTTTCAACAAATTCTATAGCGCATTGAATTTTTACGTTTTAAGTTCAATATTTAGCAATCCCTGGCGTAATAAGTAAGATGTAAATAATTTGTAAAGGCTTATGAACCACTTGTTAATTAAAAATGACCATTACCTCAGTTATCTCAAAGATATTTCAAAGAAGCGATACACATTTCTTATATTGTACGAAATACTTTTTTGTCCAAAAGATACGTTTATAACGTGGCCCATAACAATTATCGAAGAGGCACCCTACAGCTTTCTATTGAAATAAACTTGAAACGTAAGACTTATATAGCGTGTGTAGGTTCTGAAGCTGAAGCTTACAAGTGACAAACAATTGCCATATCGTCTATAAAAGAGTAATATTTAAATTATAGAGCTTTATAATACTGTACGCTAATTTTTTTCAAATTAAAACTTTAGAAAATTGGGGCCAAAAACAACATGCTAAAGCTATTTTAAAATTCGTACATTCAAATCGAAATTTCCTTTGAAATACGTTGTAGGCTACTTGTACACGTTTTTAACACGTGTTCGTTTAAGCTCAAGTTAAAATAGATTCCAGAAACGACGTTAACCTGTTAAAAAACAGCACATTAAGTATGGTAAAGTAATTCTTTTCAACATTAAATACGAAAATTAACAACACATTTTAAAAAATTCATTCAAAATGCATTGAAACAATATAAAATTGACGAAAGTCTGATACTCACTGATGAAATGAGGCACAATTAACATTTTATTAGTGTATCGTATCGTCCGATAACAAGGCCACGTGAAAATAACTTGTCTGAAGGTTGAAAAATGTAAACACCGATTGAAAACAGCCAGCTTTCAACGCAGGGCTCAGTTGACACCGACGAGAAAATGAAATCGTGTCCTTCGCCTGTTTTAGCCTTGACTCTTGGACCAGCTCCAGGGAGTTTACTGCCTGTCTTACTAAATTTAATCAGCTGTTTTCTCAGCAGATACGTTCCCCCCTCCCTCTCCTCGCGCCGGGGGAATTAACCACTTCGCTTGCTCCTGAGAGGAAACTCAACTCAACTCTCTTTCCGTAATTCGTGGCTAGATTTGAAATTGGGTGCAGTTCATGCAACTGTAAAGTATACAAATCATTAAAAATACGCTCCATTTAAAACTTTTAGTCCATAATCTGGTTTGTGTAACCTTGCCCTATTAATAGTAGTTTAACCTTCATGATTTATGGATGGTGGTAAAAACTATTTTCTACTGCAATCTTGGCCTGGCTCATTAGGTGTGGTCGATCTTTCGTACACATGCTAGGCACGTTTATACTATATTTAAGCATCAAAATCCGATCATAAAATACAGATTTTATAGCTTTAAACTTAATTTAGGGGAAATGCTTCCCTCCTTCTATAGGGCATTTAAGGTGTAATTTATATCCCATTATAGGAAATTCAATAGCATTCACGGAAGAGCTACACGTCGGGTCGGCTATGTTTAATATTATAAACTGAATCTCGGAAAGTTAAAGACTATAACCTATTACTTATTGGTTTTGTCCAACTATTTTGTAAAGGTTATATAGCATATAGATTAAAGGAACCAATATTTGGTGTCAAGTGGTGGCATAAAAGTAGCGCTTGAAGCGAATGAAAACGAGGTACATGATGGCACAAAGCTGGTTACATAAGGGCTATAAAGTAAGAAATAGAGTCGTGTTTTTGTGTTACAACACCCCGGGGCACGGCCGCCATCTTGGATACGTTACTGTTCATCACATTCTTCATGTATTCAACATGCTGGGCTAAACTGTCGGCAACAAACACCAAAGATGCTACTGACTGCAGCTTGAACATTCAACACTTTATAAGCCGTTATTAACGAGACCCATCACAGCCGCTACAAAATAGAAGACACTTAAAAGATGAAATAGGAAGAGTGTATAATTAAATAAATATATTATTAATTACCACTAAACGTGAGTTTCCATGAATTCTTTATTTAGTCATATTAAATAATAATTATCGTACATCTGAGGTTGCAAACAAAGCATTTATAATAACGCTAATCCAATTAACTAGCTATTTAAATTAGTTTTGTATTTAACTAATCTTATGAGCACTAACATACTGCGTAATTATTGAAGTTTGAATTAAATATCAGCTAATTGAGAAATTGTTTATAATTGACGCTTAACTCAATCATCACGGTTATATTTTACTCGCAGAGCTAAAACTTAATCGGGCTAACCTTTGCTAGCGCATCTGTATTAAATCAAATTTAATAATAAAACTTCATCCTTTACGTTTGCATTATTTAAACACAATTTTAAAAGAAAAACAGCACCAGTGATTTGATTTAATACACGTTAAAATTTATAAAATCATTGTAATTGTCTAACTACGTAGTCAAGAATCATCAGACAAATTTGGTTAGCCATTTTTAAAAACTAAAGAAATGCTTACATTTTTTGAGGAAACTTCATTCAGCTAGCCTAAATTATTAAAATACAATAGATTAGAGAATGTGTGATGTTTGCACTGAGCGACAGTGTTGAGAGGCAACAGTCTGCTTGGTCAGACGAAACCTTACAATGCATGTATCCACAGACAACAAAACCAATACCAATACAGAATACAGGTAACAGCAGCAGTCTCACTCTAACCAGTGAGCATGTGTTGCATTCAGCCTTAGCCATAGTGAGGAACAGTATTTTAATCCAGGTAAAAACCAGTTCACTTTAGTTATACAACTCAAGCAGAACGGCATCAGAGGGAATAAACCAATATGCCGGACAACTGAACACATAATAGATAAATATGTCAAGTCAATCAAAACGCACAACACTTCAAATGCCTTGCTCTTTTCTCGGGGGAAATCTATGCTTTTTACATTTCAAGCCAAGAGCTATCATACCAAAAGTGAGTACATTCCTTTACTATTCAAAATAAAAAAGCAAATTTCGATTACATTCGCTATCGAGCCAACATATGTATTCATCCGAAATTGAGTAAAGGTGGCGTTTGTTGTGATTTTGCTGACTTATGTCTATTCACACTAGACGAGTTCTGGTATTACGTAGTTTCATAGTTCGTAGTCAGTGTCTGAATCTTCCTCTTATAAACATATAGCCTATCAATTCACTCATTAGCAAGCTTAATGCTAAACTGTTCTTGAACGGAACGTGAGATGAATAGATTACATGAAGTGACTCCCTCCATTCCTAAAGCCTGGTCGCATAGTGCACTGTGGTTCGGAGAGCACGTCAAGCCTGGTACGTTGATAGGTCCTTCCCCCTCCCTGCACTCCATGAGAGCAACGTGAAGTTACTTACCAATTGAAAGTCAAAGTTTCTGATTTAGCCTGTTCAAAAAATAAAAATGGTAAAGTAAGAGTAGTTAAACACATAAGAACCAATTTCTGCTCCCTTTCAAATAAAGTATTTGTATCATAAATAGAAGTCAAAGTTGTTTTTTTCCACCATGTAAGGAAATAAGTAATTTCACTCATCATTTGTTACACAACCTTTATGAAACTTAAGTGGAACAAGTTTTACTGAAGAGAAGGTACTTTAATGAATTCCCGGTGATGAAAGAAGCAGGTGGCTCAGAGACTCAGTGTTTAACAAATTGGACTTCAGCAGTTGGACCAAATGTAATTTATACTCTTTCAGACTTTCTTGTACGATTCTATCAATAGTTATAACATGTTGAGAAACTCGAGTTAAGCACATCATGACTTGTTGTGAACTGAGTGCATGACCGATCAACGAGCTAGTATAACGAGTATATCAGACAATTCAACGGTGAACTAGGGAAGTAAACAATATTCATATTTTATTTTAAGAAGTAGAGTGTTAATGCCAAGGTAGAATTTCTAGTCTTGGGAAGTTTAATATTATTTATATATTTCATCCGTTAGCTGTCTATACATCATGTGAAATGGCTTGTTAGTGTGCATTGTTATTATTTAATCAGTTCACATTATTTGTATGACTCCAGCCAATATCTATTTTTTGTGTAATTATACTATAATATCTCCAAGGTTTCTATATTTGTATCTCTACAAGTTCAGTTACAAAATCAATATAAGCTAAAGTAAATGTCATACACATATGTACTAATTAAAAAATAAAATATTTACAACTATTTGAGATCTTAAGCAATCTGAAGCAATTTTAGTGCACTACGCTTGGCACATGCGGCGAGTCGATTGTTGTTAGAAGATCGTATCAACAATGGCTAAACTATTCTTGTACGAGAACTGTGTCTCACTTTGGATTCTGCCAATCCTCCATTGTGTAACACATGTCAAAACTGGTGACTTTAGTTATAGTTTATCCCGTCGTTTTGTTTATTTGCGTTCTCTAAAATTTGGTATACGAGTATACGGTTTGAGAGAAGAGACGAAAAGAGAAAAGGAGGTGAACTATTGGGCAGATAATGCCATGGACATCATACCACTGTACTATTTAAGCAACAATATAAATGTTGATAATCATAGTTATTGTCATATATGTAACAAATATAGTGAAGATTGAGAATTTAAAATGATTCAAACCCGTCCCAATTGACGAGTGATCACTCACCGATTGTTCAATCAGAGCATTGACGATAGTAGAACGTAAACTAAGTTTCAGTAAGGTAAAAACACCTACAGTACTTGTTGTCGTTTAAATAAGCTTTACCTTGAAACCAGAATATCTTACATTAAAAGTAAAAAGGAAAGAAAATCAAAACCATTACTATGTCAAAGTTTACACATATTTTACACAATTTACATGCAGTCAGTGAAATGCATTGACTGGTTTCTCGCAAGGATCTGGACGCTTCTCGCAGGGCTTGGCAGGTTTCTTGTGGGTCGGTGGTGGGCAGCACTCTCTACTGGTTTTGAACGACGCCTTGGGAGGGACCCAGGCATGGATCTTGGGCCTGGTGGTGCTCCAGGGCACGTACTCATCCTTGGTGCCCGAGAGATTCTCCTGGGGAGGCAACATCCAGGGGTACTGGGGTCTGCTGGGGTCCTCGTCAGGCAGCAGGTCTGTGCGGTAGTGCAGCCACCCCGACCACCTCGGCGACACCTAGAGTCAACATCATTATGTCACTATTCGGCTTAAATATTAAGTTAAATTAAATAGTTCAATATATTTCATTAAACTTAGGTTTAACTTAGGTTAGGTGTAAATACTCTTTGTAATATTACTTTAACATAGCCTTAAAGACAAGTGGGATGAAAACCCGAATTCCTATAATAAGAAGAGATAGCCTGATTCGTTGACTAAAAATGTAGTAGGTAACCAATTTCAAGAGTTAACGTTAAATGAATTACTCAAAAGGTTGGTAACTACATTTTTTCATTGACTCATGCACTCTTCCTCTTATCTTTGAATTTTTAAACAAAAGCATCCTTTCGCACCTGTTTCGTCCTTTAGAATTAGGTGAGTTTCAAATCAACCACAGACATAGTTATTTGTTATGGTCAAATCAACCATTACTGATTTAAAGATACAGTATTCTAAATTATATGTCTATATGTATCGTAAATAACAAACTACTAGGCTGTACTCTTACCTGGCTAGGGTCATAGTCCCAGTTGAAGTGGTCTGCGTAGTTCACCCAGCGGTTCTTGCCAAGGAAGTACTTGTCGTTTTCATAGTACTTGTTGCCGAACTCGTCCTCTCCCACGAACTTCCCTGCCTTCAGGTCGTCCCGCTTCCAGAGAGCCATGAACGATTGTATCACACCGCCGTTGGCTCTTATGACTCTTATAAAGTTCAGAAGAGCTGCCATTCGTAGTTACTGAGAGTTGTTTCTTTCAAATACCAACCAAATTTACCAATCGTTTTAAGTTAATGGTGAGCTTGAAGTTGTTAACAATTGTTGACAAAAGGGGTGTAAATGATCATATGATTAGTAAAAACAGCCGTTTGGAAACCAACAATGTGTATAATGTTGATGATTTTATTCGTACTATGTAAAGGGGTCAAATTAAACTAAAGGTAGAAATATTTACGTGGTTTAGCAACGATAAATGTACAATTTGAGATACGAACTTTGTGTAAGATGTCACCTTAGATTTGAAAGGTTTCAAACCTTTGAAATCCCAGGTGTCGAAAAAACGTTGAACTGCCAGAAAACATCATGAATACTTGAAAAGAATGTTCTAAAATCTGGTAAACAACCAACCCTAAGTTAGTATTCATGCTGAATATTGCCCTATTAAGCCCTACGACGTAAATATTAACCTCGCGAAAGAGAGTAAACAATTCCCCTTGTAAAGTAGAGGTTACCGCATTCTCTGCAGGTACTCTAGATCCGAGTGTTAATGATAGCGTCAAGTTGAGAGGAAATGTTGTCGAGGCTCTGGATCCGGGCCAAAATTTGCATCTCTCGCCAATAGCTTTGTGGATAACGAGCGTTTTACGAGCGATTTGCAACAACACAGAACACTACAACAGTAGCCTAGAGAGTAGAGCCGGCGCCCCGTGTGTGGCTCTGGCTTATGCCACAACTACAATCATAATGACAACTCAAACAGTTTGTAACAAACCAAGAGGGACTTTTCCGTGATCAATTCTTTGTTTACCCACTAAAATTACTATTATTTTGTACCTACTTTTACGTACTAACTACATTGTTGTCAAATACTTATGCCCTTTTCTCTAAAAAGGTAAGGTTAAGAAAAAGTGTTTCAGTACATTTTAAGACAATGTAACCTAACCCATCGATACTAAACACGTTTTGAAATCCATTAAATAACACTTTACTACGGTGGAAATGGCCGATAACAAAGTTATGTACAAGTTTTGTAACTCAGTTGTTGTTGTTGAACGAGTTTTCAAGTCTTAGTGTAGAGAAAGCAACGAGTTATCGATGTATCAGTCGACGATATGTTAATCGATATGTTGAATACATATCCGTTTTGGTATAACTCTTTGGATTAGATTTTAGATAAGATATTTTAAAGCAAAACTTTCTACCTTACCATCGCACAGGACTTTTGAGAAGAAACCATCATACCTCGGAGCTAAATTCTTCAATGCGCTGCCTGAGGACCTCAAAAAATTGGCTGATCCAGTGAACCTAAAAACTTTTTTGAAAGTGTGGCTGTCTTCAAGACCATTATACTCAGTTCTAGAGTTCCTGGGCTGGAGAGACTTTGATATTGATGACTTCTAGTTGTTATATTGTTTGTGATATTTATATGTTTGTAACTTTGACACAATTTCAAATCTTAACGATTTTGTAATAAAGATGTTCTCCTTCCCCCCAACTCTCTCTCTCTCAACACATCCTTTTCGAACAGCTACTATGAGTGTCAATACTGTATTTTTAGTTCGTCCGAACTGTTATAATTTGTTCGTCATGTAAATACAATAAAATACGGAAATTGAAAAATGCTGTATAATTTAATTTGTAGTTTAAAGAATTGTTGGATAAATCGAAAATCCTGCACTCGCATGAACCAGTATACTTAATCAGATTCTTTTTAGGTATTGTTACATCAAAAGTCGGATACATAAATATGTATAAATATTTGTCATTCTTTCCTTTTATGTTGATGTGTTTATAAGTTTTCTAAGGAAAAACTATTCTTAAATGTTTCCGTGCGTTTCACCGCTTTACCGTTGATTCAGTAAAGCCGTAGACAAATATGATAGACGGCCGTCTTTGGAAACATGAAATTGGATCATCTTGGTAACTTTCCTGAAAAAATCTTGGCCGGCTGACAAAAGCATATGGTAAGGTTCTAAAAGAATCGCTACTGCGGTACCAAATGGTAAAATATAGTGGTCTGCATTAACTTAGTGCCTAGAGTTGCCATATGGACACAGAACACTTGACAGCGCATGTACATGTAACGGGCTGTTACGGGTTAACAAAGTTGTTTTGGAACAAATTTAATGTTCAACTTTCTCATTATATTGACTTTTTGTTCCCCGAGGAATTTATACCATTAATATATTTGCCATAGATTATTCCAAAACCTACTCGTCCTTAGTCTTTTTATTAAATAAATGTTATTATTTGTGTCAGAATATGTTTCACACAACTTTCCCATGAGCAGTTTCTTTTAATTACAAGATCAATACTAGAAATAACGACAACCAACAGCCAAGACTCGCATGATGAGGTAAAGGTTTCCGGAAGTACTGTTGAAATCTGAGCAGGGTACCTACACAGATAGAGGGTAGAGAGTAAGTACCTACACACGGTATACGAGCTCAAGAGAGACCCACTAGACTAACATGGGTTTGAATATTTCAACACTACGAGTCAGTCCTTTATCCGACCCCTACTTCAGATTTGTCTCCCATCCCAACAAGTCTGCACATCATTGTTATTCCACGGGAAAACTATATTGTCAGTTGTATTTTATATGTAAACGAAATTCAGTAAAAGTGACTATGACCTGTTTTGTTTTTAAAGATGAAAGCCTACTCCGGGTGTTTTCCTAATTACCAAAAAAACGGAAACACTTTCAGTAGTTTCTTGCACCGTCTGACATTTGAACAAAAACATAAAATTAAACACGTCAAGCGAAAAAGGAATACAGTGTTTAATTATAAGTGACAAAACTAGTTTGGTGGATAACATTTTCATACAGTCCAAAATCCTGTATGGAAATCTGTCGTCAACTGTTTGGATGAGATCTGTTGTATGTCGAAGAATATGTAAAAATTAATCAACAGGTTAACTACTCAAATTCGGTACAGGATATCTTTTAAACCGTCAAAATGTTTAGTTATTGCGTTCTTGCATTTCTGTAGAAGGCCTGAAATTGCCTATCTATTAGCGCGTGTATATTTACTTTTAACACAAGTTTACAACAATTTACAGTACATTATTGTAGGAGTTATGTGATAGGTCTCACCATAGCGTTCCATAAGAATTTTATTAACTTATTATTTATTAGAGTGTAATGAATAGAACGGTTGAAATACACAGGGTGTCACAAAAATGTTTAGCGCGCTATGCAGACCGAATTCTACATACAAAGGAAGTCAAAAATGACTAATAACATTTTTTATTTCGGCTTAGTTAGCCCTAATCCACCATTTTGTAAATTTGTGAATATAAATAATAATTCAAAAACACTTTGAGATATGTTTGTGAAACTTGTTTTAATTCTTAATTGTTTTCTTAATAACCTTTTCCAAGAATTTTTTTATCTAACTTGTGAAATTTCAAAATGATGGCTATTTAAAAATGCCCAAATTTAAATTTGATTCATTCGACATTGAATTTTTAAAACGTCACCATTTCGAAATTTGATAAGTTGGGTAAAAAAGTAGGCTATTTAGAAAATGTTATAAAGAAAGCAATTAAGTTTCAAAAATATATCTCAAAGGGTTTTTGTATTTTTAATTATTTTCAAAAATAAAAATAGCGGATTGCGGCTTAACTAAGCCAAAATTAAAAAAATGCGACCGGACATTTTCGACTTGCTTTGGTATATTCTAAATAACACGCTTTAATAAATAAAATCCACGAGTTAAAACATCAAATAATGATAAAAGTGTTTTATCTAATGAGATTATTTAGAATCGTATCTAAATTATTTAAAATGTTATACTTAAGTGTTGAGTGAGAGGCGAGCAAACAATACAAATTGCCTTTAATAAAACGCCCCGAAGCCTTTCCACAGAAGAACATTGCTCCGGGTGAACGAGGGAATTGTCCGTTCCTTTCACACTTCCATTGTTACTTGACGAAGTGCACTGACAGAAACCGGTCAAATAGAAACGTTGTCGTGACATTTACACATTATAAACGGGTTAACTAACGATGCTGGATAGTTTGATAATAGCTGTCAGAGGCTCACGTCATATAAAAAATATAGATTTTAAAGATTATTGGTTTGTACGATAAAGTACTAGTAATGAACCTATATATGAAAAGACAGTGAAAAAGAAACTCCTGTGCAGCACATGAGTGAAAAATAAACTCATTCTGTTGTAAGAGAATTTGTTGCTTGATTTTATAACAACTTCAACGTATGACATGTATTTCCATTGTTTTATAAAGGCACCATAAAAAGCGTTGAATCGTTTTAGAACTCAACCGTTATTTCTACCGTAATCCAGTACACCACTGCACCGCAAGTTAACGGAAATATTCAATGTGTGTACACTTCGTTCAAATGTACGTGATCCCTTGATTACTGAGCAGTAACAGTGATTGGAAAAGTTCTTCTTTAATAACATCGAATTCAACGCGTGGCTTGATGTAGGTACTAGCAAGTTCATCGTTATTGGATACTATATTTCATAACTACTATTAATAGTGGCACTTTTTCTACTCATAGCTCATAAAAGTTTACAGTCATTTCGTGCGAAGCAAAGCCATTTATATAAAGTACGTGATAAATTTAGTTACGGGAAAATGTAGTATTGGAAAATTGCAGAAAATGTTTAACGAATTCTGACAGCTGATAAGTTTATATCATGCCAAGTATACCCTTTAAATTGTGCTGTAATAAATGAAACTATCTGCATAGCTAATTGGTTTAAAATTTAAAACTTAAGTTCACTAAACCTGCTTACTTGTATTATTGATGATTCTGTAAAACATATAAAATAGTGATTTTATTTCCAACATTATATACACATTTCAATATAATGACCATATTTGGGAATTGCTGTTGAGCAACATCCAGTAATAGGTCAACAGGAAAAACACATGTACATAGGCCCTAATAAAAAACAATAATCAATAATCTATGTCCATCACTTGGAAGCCTCTGATATGCAGCAGCTCTCCACAACGCCTGCATAGTGCATACCTTACAATAATAACTAAAACACACAGTGAATGACTTTTCCTTAATATTAGTTAACAATATACAACATATTTACATGTCTTGCCTTGAAATATTCTTCAACTAGTACATTATTTATAAAAATAATATTTTTAATAGTTAATTCTTTACTATTAAAGAGTACACTAAAATAGAGTACAATACTTTGCTAAAAGCTGCTGAATACCATGCAATTAATTCAAATCATGTGGAATTTGTTAACATATTTTGGACCAATGTAAGAAAAAACTGCCTGTAGATAGACTTTTTTTACTTTAGGAGTTCTAAAATAATTGTTTGTTTTTCTTCAGATGATTGTGCCTTGGTAACCACTTCTAAAATAATCTTAAAACTTTATAAACAAACAGATGTTGAATCGGCAATATTTCAAGTTGAACAAAAGAAAATGAATTTTCTTTAATTCTTTTACGAAAAACTACTCCAACAAGTCGATTTTGAGTTGTTCTTAACTAGTTTATCAATTAGATATTCAAACGAACTTTTCCAGCAACTTAACCCCCTAATATACCCTGATAGATATATTTTGTGGCCATAACTTTTAAGTAAAGTTGCAAACATAATTTGTTTATAAATCGCTATGAAAATACTCGCCGCTGGCAGTGTAAACCCCTAATTGCGGTATAGAAAGTGAGAAAATGTTAATTTCCTTTGTGGTACACGAACTCTCACTTTTCGAACATTTAAGACACTCACTCGCAGTAAGCTGTTTTTTAAACTAAATGTATGTAAGAAAGGTTATAGGTTGAAGTGCAGCATGATAAATGCACTATTGTAAATTAAGCTATACCCATACCTGAAACAAATCAAAAGTAGGGTTTTCAACGAGTACACAAGCTTAGAATACAGCACCACTCGTAGCTAGGCCGCCTGAGACTTGTAAGATAAGAACAAGAACCTATAAATAAAATGCAGAAAGATGTAAGTTTCAACCTTACATTGTTTCTTCCTTCTTAAAACTTTTCGTTTGCGTTAAACACAGCTTTAGAATGATTTTATAATAAATATTCAAACATTGAGCTTTAAGTGGCCATATGGTGGTTTTGCTAATAAGAAAGAGCTAACAACCTGCAATGCTGATTTTACCAAGCAAAAACATAACGCCGCGAGACTACTAAGAATATCACAGATTGTCTCAATCACTGTTGACGAATCTGTGTTCAAAACCTCCGTGATGTTTTCAAACTCCTTTGATTACACAAAGTTCGTTGTTGCAATTTGTTTGTTTTGAACAAAGTACTTTTTTACCAAATGTCAAGAAAATAACTTTAACAACAAATAACTAAAAGTGTGACAAAACACGCACCGAAGTGAAAGGTCGATTTGACTTGAAACAGAGACTTCGCTTTGCTGCTCAATAAACATACGAATTCGTAAATGTGTTTTCCGTTGCGTTCGGATAAGCTTGGCATTCATGCGTTAGACTGGTAATTAATAATCATGTAACCAAGAGGCTATGGTTAGAGGCAAACTTCAACCTTCCGGAGTTCTGGACCAATTACTACCACAATTATCAAGGGAATTCCTGTTTGATCTCACAACTTTGAAGTTTTCAACAGGCAGTAATAATTTATCAAGCTTAATTACAACACCATTTGCACTTACAATTAATTAGAGATCGAAGCTTTGTTACCTTAAAGCCGAAATATTTAACTAGACTTGTAATGTTGTAGACTTGTATTTACGATTAAACATTAAATTTAAAAACTAAATTCAATTGATAAACCTACTGGTTAAAATATTAATCCTGTTTTGTTTCTTGATTTTTGTACCAATACAAATATAACATAAATTTGTGCAATACAGCTGGCTTGATATATTTTTTGAGAATGAAGTACTAACCAACCATAAAAAAATTATAATGCTTTCACAAACATTAGGAAGAATCTATTGTGCACAAGTTTTCAGATTTTAACCCCCTACAATTATTCAAAAGCTACCATGTGCATTGTGCGTTTGGAGTTGTGCTCCACAATCTGGAACTTTAATTTCTTTAATTGTTGAAAATTCATAATGCCAGTGCTGTTGCATTAACATATAAAGAGATGGACTTTTATACCAATTATTGTGATTAAAATTACACAACGTTTCGAGAGGTATGTTTACTCCTTTCTTTATCAAGTGAAACTTAGAATAAATCATATTCTAATCCTTAAAACGAGTACAAATTACTACAGAAATGAATAACCCTATCAGGAATGTTGATAAGGTTATTTGTTTCTGTAGTAAATTGTACTAATTTTAAAGTTTAGAATATGATTTAGGCTAAGTATCATTTGATAACGAAAGGAGTTTACATACCTCTCAAAACGTTGTGTAGTTTTAAACACAATAGCCGTTAGAAAAATCTATCTATTTATATGTTAATTTAATTTCTTGTCGGACAGTTTGACTTTCTGTAAATATTAAATCATGGTTGACGTATAGACTAGATTGTAAACAGAGATTTGAGAAGTGTGAGTGTGTGTGTGTAAGTGCTGATTCACGATCTGGCGGTGCTGAGTGCAGTTTCCAGTCGTAAAAACCTGATAACATCCAGCATCCGCACCTGTCACACATCTCACTGCACATTTGTATACAGCTTTCAACAATATTCTATCAACGCTTGTCTCGCTTATGTGTATATCGATATACAAGTAAAGCGCGTGTTGGATCAAATTTACAAAATGATGGTAGTCAAACTGTTTATGAGGCGATTAAACCAACTAACTAATGTACTTGTAGTTTTTATAAACCTACGCTGTCTCTAAAGTGCAAATCACTTAAACTGCATTTTGTTTTAAGTTATCAGACATTGTAAATACGAAGAAAATACTTATTTTTGTCTTTAAACATTTAGAGTACACACACAGCTTCCGTAGTACCGTGTAGGTACATGTGGTAACTTAGATCGACGAGAGACACTCAGACTCCTGGTAGCCACTACAATGTCTAAATTAAGTAATAACCAGGCAAATTTGCCCAAAAAAGGGTGTAGGGACCAATAAATGACATAGGGCTGGAGTGTTTTATTTGTTTATCCTTAACAAGGTGTCTTCGAGTTGGCGATGAAATCTGTCCAGTGCTAAGCTTCGTATGGGCAAAAACCCTCACTATTCGGCACCTTCTCTTGTTTTTTTTTTCAAATACTGCCGAAAATTGGTCTAGTAGTTTAGTCACAATTGTTCGGCAAAGATCAACAGCTTTACAGATGAAAAGCCTATTCAAACCCAAAATTGTTGAGGGAAAGTTGTAGGAATTTCATTTTTGCGTAAATTAAAACCAGTTTGTTACAACATTTGTCCAGACTCAAATAAACCTTATTTAGGATCCAAAGCAAAATCGAAAAATGCCAGCTATTACATATCGGCAGGAATAACTCTAATATTTCCTGGAAGAAATATATAGAAAGAAATTGTATAGAAAATTTACCGTTGACGGTACAATATGCACTTTAAGTTACGTTTTTGTATGTTTCATCTATCTAAAACAGTTAGTTGAAAAGTTACTCAGACGTGTCCATGCATTCGAACAATTCTGTAGAAAATGGCAATGAACTAAATGGTTTAGAAATGCCAAATTTTCAATGAAGAAAGATAAATCAGCATAATTTTGACGAAGGACCTGGTCTGGTTCTGTTGAAGAAGGCGAGATGAGGAAGTGTGCTATGTTATGATGGAGAGGTGGCGAAGTATACGAGTACAGCCGCGCCGTGAAGCCTAACGATCTGATGAATGATACAGTAGCTGGGACAAAGCAGCACAGCTCTTGTTATTCTCATACGAGCTACGTTTCTGTTCAACACAAGATTTTCAAACATGATTTTATGTTTCAGGTGACTGAATACTGGTATGTTTCTGGCATCGGGTGAGACAACTCAGCTCTGGCATCTCTCAGGGCTCCATACTGAGGCCTTTGCTCTTTCTGACATACGCTAGCGACGATGGCTCATCAGTATGGTCCACGAATGACTTGCCCAGTATGTTGATGAGAACATACTATGTGTTCATTAAAATCCAATGAAGGAAATAGGAAATTTAAATTTCAAAGGGGTACAACTTAATTTCCCGTTTTAATAATGCACCCAGCCCCAAAACAAATGCAGCAATTATCCCAATAAGATCAATTTTCTTTGTGACCAACTGACTCAGACTGTAGTCCCACAATCATGTTCGATGAGACTAAGGCAAGGAATTCTATTCAACAAAATTCTTTGGTACGAGTATGCACGTTGATCAAGGGTTGACTTGGTTACCACGTAGACAGTGTTTGCTCCAAACTATCCTCATGCGTTGTGTTGTTCTTATACAGTAATTTATTTATGTCTCTATTAGTAACTGACTTTGTGAGCATTTATTTTTACAGAACTTTTATTTTTCCAAAACAAGCAGTCCAGGTCAAATTCAGTTCGGGGAGTCATGCAAAACATCGATTAAAAATCTGAGACTTTTTAACTACTAAATCACATTATCGGTTGAAGAGCTCCTACTCCAGTCTATACTGTCCTGTCCAAGACAAACTTTTCTTTCTCGTTTATTTTTCGTTATTAAAATAATTTTTATTTAAAACGTCCATCTGATTCTTCTAATTTGCTTCTTCCCACCTATTGTAATTATTGTACTTTGACTTAATCACAATCAATGTAAATTGATGTAAATGATGAAAATAAATAACTGACTATTCGTAATAAATCAGAGTTACAATTAGAGAACTAGAGTAAGAAACTGCAAATGAAATTCGGTGCACTTAGGCCAGCGGTACTTTAGCGCTTAGCTGCGTGTCAGCCTGATGTTTTCCACTATAATTTTACAAATACCGTAATTCTTGTTTTTATTTGTAATTAATAATATTAATTATGTACTTATAATGACGTAGCCCAGTCAAACTGGTAACGAAAACACTTAAAAAGTGTATGCATAAGTTTCTCGTTTAAACTTTGGTTCTAATATTTTAGCACATCGATTAAAATGTGTTCTGAAATCTGGTTTAAAATTATCTTATAGCCACATGATTTAAACACTGAGGTTAATTTCACCGTTATCACCCAATAATTATGTTTGTTTAAAATGTTTAAAATGGTAGACAAGAAAAAGAACAATTTAGGTCGTTTAACTTGTTACTAGGGAGACAATTACGGTAGCTATAGTTAAACGATGGAATACACCAAATTGAAAGATCTACAAATAACCTAACTCTCTCCATCTATTACATTAAATCGTCTAGTACTTTAAAGTCATTGTTTCATTGAAATCCGGGGATGTGGAATAGTAAAATGGCCAATAAAATAGCTAAAGAAATCGAAAAATATAATGAATGAAAATAGAAAGAAGGAGAAAGCGCAGACGAAGTACCTATTTATAAGAAGAGAGTTAAATTGTAAGTGGTGTTGTATCTTGAGGGTTGCGTGTTAACTGAGAGAGATACCATCAGTGCTCAAGTGATAACGTGCGGAGTAGCTACAAGCTGTAAACCTCTGCACTAGATAACAGTTTAACCAGTCATATACACCATATCATATGTATATGGCCAACACGATAAAACCCGACTCCTTTAAAGTTTAAACGGTGTGAGTGGAATAAGTACTGATACTGCACATCACTTGATACTGCGCACCAGCATGGATGAAAAAGTGACGGTTTTGTTGTAATAGTACATTAGCGTTGAACTGAAGGTGAGTAGGGACATGCTCTCAAACCCTTGTAAAGGCGCTGTGCGGCGTATGTACAAAGACGGCGCGATGATCAGTATGTTATTACTCATTGCCTGGAATCTACACCAAAGCTATTATCTTTAGTATATTCTTTTTGAATGCTTGAATCCCTTCAGTTTCATGTTTACGCCCACAGGTGCTTTTCCATCGTTCCATTAGCAGCGCTCACGCTTTTTTCCAAATTACTTTGCTCACTTGAACTTTTTTCTTCAGCCCGAAAAATCTGTACAAATAAAAAGTGATATAATTAAAAAATCCATACCATGAATTTTGTAGGCCTACGCTAGTAACTTGTGACAGTTATATAAAAGAAAAGTTATCCAAAATGCCTACGACCTAACAATAATAGCATGGATAGCAAGGGGCACAATTATATGAACCGTAAAGAAGCCAGAGTTGGCGGTAGGTAGGTGTTAGATAGTATAATGGGTGTATGTTGTAGAGTTTGTAGTATCTGTGAGTGGGCCAAGGCGGGCGCGGCGCGGCGGGGGATATTTTCGGAGAAATAAAACAGCAGCAACATATGAGACAGTTGGCCAGTGGTTGGCAGCTCTCCAGCAGTCTTGGACATCAGCTGGGACCAACCACACATTCAAAATCAATATCGGGTAGTACAGCTTTTATGATTCGAAATACTAATTTGTATGTTTGGCGAATTTCCATAAGAAATAGAGCTATTTATCTCTCTCGCCAGATAAAAGGGCTCGTCGTAGAAAGGCGAAGGATACTTCATCTAATTTTTGGTGTGTAGGTTTGTTAAAAAATATACACCGCTAAACTACTATAAAACTGTATAATAATCTTTTAATTAAATTAAAAACCCTTTTGCGTATCTTATAGCATGTTCGTATTATTAGAGAAATTCACCTAACACTAACTCTTGTATAGTATTTCTACTTTCATCTGTATGATAACTATTTAATTCCATTACACAAATGCGGTGTCACACGCAATTTAGAAAAGCTAATTTGTCCTCGAGCCCAGTTTAATGAGCTTAACAATGTGCTTGCACTAACTAACTCTTGTTGTCACTATTCAGAATATAATTACATTACACGTGGATTACTGTCTGTAGCTATATCTCCAGTCGTGATAAATTTGCCTGTTGTAGATTTAATTTACGAGCGGGAGCGCAGTCCATATGCAGCATAAGGTGCTTGTGGAGGAGATGTACTCAAGTAACCCGTTGGAAACTTACCATCATTAGAATCTCGTTGCTCCACAAAGGTCCACTATCATGCCAGTTGTCTAGGCTTTTTAAAGATTTGATTTTAAATAAAAGACTCTAACGATTGCTTATGATAAACTCTGGCTGTATCAGTGTTAAGGAAACTGGTATTGGTAACCGAATGATCAGTTCACCTGATCTTTCTTTTACAAAGTCTTTTCTCTCCAACTCTTTATACCTCTTCACAGTTCACTACTTTTCCAATCCATTGGTTTATCTGGACCCAATGATTCCTACCTTTACCAAACGAACTTTGTGTGATATTTTGTATTCAAATTCCACAGAAATGTAACCTCGTTAGTTTTCGTGTATATCAGTTGGTCTTATTTTAATTACTAATGGTAGACAACTATTTGCGCCATAAGCTTTTGAACATTAAGTTGGATAATGAAGTTTTGTTACAATTGATAATTTAAGCAGCCTTTTACGTGTTTGATCAGATATTGAGACGATAAATGACTTTAATTGTCTTGTGCATCATTTGCTTGCTTTCTAACAGCAGTTGTTATTTTCTGAAAGAATTTGGACCACTTGGGAGGTAATGGTTATCGGTTTGACAAAACCTTGTTTAAAAATTAAAACGCATGTTTGAAAGTTGCTCCACAATGCAAATATCCAACTAAACAGGCGACATTTCGACTATTACAATGGCCTTTCTTATTACAGGTAATTTAAGCTAAGGTCAATCAAACATTTAGTGTAAAACACATCGAAACCTAGTAGAGCACATTTCCCATCAGCTATGTCGTATTGAGTCTAGACAACAATCCAATCGGCAAATGACAATCCACTACCGCGTTGATTGTCAAACAATGTGTACACTGCTTGCTTTATTTGCTGTCAGGATCTGGTTGTGGAAGTGTGTCATTTTGTTCCACCATTCGTCTTTGGTTATGTTCTCCAAATGTTCGGTACAGATATTTTTTGGAACCATACTTGTTTTATCTTTTAGTTTTAAGATCAGTTTTTTGTCTTTAGAAACTCTTCCCGATGTACTAATATTATTATTGACTAACTGTCACTGACCACGAATGTAAACAAAACATCTTAGTTACTTAGAAAACAAATTGTTTACCGCTATATATACGTTCTTTAAACATTTACTTCTGAACCAAAATGCAATTTAGTTGTAAAATAAAATGATCTCTGTCAGTCTACTCTATACCCTGCCAACCCCATTCTGGGTCTTTTTACTGAGATGGCATCCTGCACCCAGTACGGACAAGGTCAAGCGAAGTATAAAGGCTTTACAGTGTGGTGTAATATACTGAGCTTTGAAGTAAAAAGCGATTTAATAGGATTTAAGTTGAATTTAAAAAAAGGCAGTGTGAACAATCGCAAAACTGTGCTGGGGATATTTGTGCAGACCAACATTTCAAATTTAAAACTGTTACATTACCTTGTCTCTACATTTCGGATACATGTCTTATGTTCAAGTCAAAGTGCGGTACCATAAAAGGAAGTGACGGTCGTTCTTTGAGACTAGAACCAGTGAGAACCATCACTAACACGGATCGATAGTTCATATTGACAACACGATACCAAATTTGATAACCAGTGTCTCAAAGCATATTTTGTATGCCAAAGAACCTATCTCAAAAATATTTTGATCGTACAATTATTTTACAGTACTGACGAGTTTATGGCACATGACTGGGGGAACGTGTATCAACAGACTGGCCATCGGGTCACAAGCCAATTTTTCCAATAGAATGTAAATTTTGCATGTCATTTGAAAGAGTCTTCGATATTAAGCGAATGGAAAGTTTTAACTAAGTAACCAGATGACGATTGTGGTCTATGTAAAAATATTTTAGAAAAATAATAAAATGTTGGTTCAATCAATCACTTATGATTATAACACAAGAGGAAAGAACCACTTGCAAATTTGTCAACACAAAACATCTAAATTTGAACAACTACCCATGCAAGTAGGTATAAAACTCTTCAACCACCTTCCTAAAAATGTAAAAGAAATTGAAAGTGCCAAAATTTTCAAATCTCGAATAAAACGGTTGCTGTTAAGCAAAGCTTATTACTCGGTGGATGAGTTCATAGATGATCTTACAAACAACTAATTTCCTTAAATCGCATTTTAATTCTCCCCACCTAAAACCAGGTCTGATGTTCAGTGTGAATGTGGAATGAGTGTGAAATCATGTAAGTGTAAGTGAGTGTGAATGTTTAGTTTCATTGTATTGTAATTTGTTTTTGTATTTTGCTACGCAATACTTTGTAATGTCTACAGCAAATATATTATTATTATTATTTTATCAAGTTTTAAATAAGCTGAACTAAGTACCCAGTTTTAAAAATGTATTTTTTCTCTCGCGACCGGTTTCGGTTATAAAACCATCATCTCGGCGAGTACATCAAAACTAAATTAAAAAAATACATTTTTAAAACTGGGTATTTAGTTCAGCTTATTTAAAACTTGGTAAAATAATTCTAGTAACCCAAAGTGAGTCATTGTTTCAAAAATATTATTATTATGTATGTTATGTTTATAATACACGAGTTATAACATCACTAGACATACACTAGACGTAACATCAATGCAAGGCTTACACACGACATAACTCTTTAATCCACATCTCCAGGAGAGAGTGGGCAAGTATTGAGTGTATGCAGGGTGACGGCGAAGGGTGGGCGGGGTCACGTCCTGTGTGCTGATGGCGCACGTTTTCAGTTTAGTGTGCTTCTATAACTCGTAAACTGTTCACTTTGCTTATTCCAACTTTTGTTTCTCACAAAGGTACAACGTATAATGTGCCTAGCCACATTCTAAACGGGAGATCAGCACATCTGGTTAGAGGGTGTAACATCACCACTGTGTGTTAAACACCAGTATTGATGGCTCATACGAGTCATACAAATATTAAAAGATAAACCAGACAATTTTGATCGTACCACCATAACAGGCGTTATATGTTTACCGATATAATACTACAAAATATAACCAAAATGTGACAATAAAGGAATTTGATTTTGAATAAGCTACAAATAAGTAGGCCTAGTATAGAGGTATAGATAACACAGGACACTGTGAAGCCTGGGTGTGTTTGAGTGTTGTAGCTGAGACATTTTAACACATTTTTTGTTGATATTGTCGATAAAATTCAAAGTACAATATTGTCAGACCTAACGTTACCTCAAATGATCTAGTTGAGAGGAAAAGCATAACTTCATCAACCTTTTGTTGGCAATACATTACCCAACATCAAATTATAAAGGCAGCAGGTAGATTAAGTAATTCTAATAGTACGGACGTATATTTCCTATCTAATAATATTATAAAAAAATTGGTATCAACTCTTGCTATCCCTTTTCCTTTTTGTATAAACAAATTTATTGAGGAGGGTTATTTTCCTGATCAATTAAAGATACCTCGCATATGCCCAATCTACAAGAAAGGAAATGTAAATACCCCTGACAGCTATCGTCCAGTTTCCATACTACCAATTTTATCTAAATTAATAGAAATAATCATCTATGACATAGAGTTTTTTGAATCAAATAAATACCTAAATATTACACAATTTGGTTTTCGAAAGGGGATGTCTACAGTGGATGCCATGGATGGGCTGGTCCGTGAAGTTCTTTCGGCTTTTGAGAATAAGGCAAACGCACAGGCCACTCTTTGCGACCTTAGTAAGGCCGTTGACTGTGTAAACCATAAAAGCCTTTTAAATAAATTAAAGTACTATGGAGTCAAAGATCTCCCATTGACTCTTTTTGAATCATATCTAACAAATAGGAAACAAAAAGTACTAGTAAATGATATGTGGTCCCAAGAACTGAAAATTAACTATAGTGTACCACAGGGGTCCGTGCTTGGTCCCCTCCTCTTTTTAATTTCAATCAACGACCTTCCAGAATCAGTACAGGCTAAGACTTTTTTATATGCGGATGATGCTACTTTTCTAAACTCTTCCCCAGACATTAATGCTCTTAAAACAATCACTCAAAATGTGATTCAGGATGCTGCTGCGTTGTTCAGTGCCAATGGCTTTTTATTAAATGACACAAAACTCAACAAATAGTATTTAGTGTAAAAAAATCCACAAATCAATAGTACTGATTACCTTGACTCAGTAAAATTCTTAGGAGTCGTATTTGACAATCGCCTGTCATGGAGTCAACATATTGACTCTATTGCTCCCAGATTATCCAGAGTTATCTACTTATTAAGAGGTCTTACTTTTAATGTACCGGAATGCTATTTAACAACATGCTATTTTGCCTATTTCTAATCGATAATAAGATATGGGCTAGTCCTTTGGGGTAACTGCAGCAGAGTCCAAGACATTTTAATTTTGCAAAAGAAAGCAATCAGGATAATCACAAACTCAAAACTAGATGCACACTGTAAACCATTATTTGTTCAACTAAAATTGCAAACGGTTATAAATATTTACATATTTGACCTCATCTGCTATGCTTTTAAAAATGAAGATCATTTTAAATACAACTATGATAGGCACAGTTATAACACAAGGCACAAAGGAAATGTAGTAATAGAGTTCACAAGGTTAAGCAAAACATGTAACAGCCATTTAGTAATTTCACTAAAATTTTTTAATAAACTAAAGAAGCTCGTAGAAAAGTTCACAGAAAATATGTTTAAAAATAAATTTTATAATTGGTTATTGCTCAATCTTTTTTTCGCTAAATGACTTTTTTAACTGTGATGTAGATTTTTAACCCTAAGTTTCTTGTTTGTATTCTTTTAGTTAGGACTTAGACTCAGCTTTTGAAGGATATGTTTATGACACTGTCAATGCTATCTTGTAAAATGACATTAAATATATTTGATTTGATTTGATTAGACAATGTCAGAAGAGACAGAGACAGCTACAAAGGGACCAGCACAACTCTACCCCATCTTACAGATTGTGCTACTCAGTGCTCAATCCCAGACTTGTGTGTCTCCACCTTGTCATCTAGAGCTAGCTCTTGCCAGTATATAACACAGGACACTGTGAAGCCTGGGTGTGTTTGAGTGTTGTATCTGAGACAATGTCAGATGAGACAGAGACAGCTTCAAAGGGACCAGCACAACTCTACCCCATCTCACAGATTGTGCTACTCAGTGCTCAATCCCAGACCTGTATGTCTCCACCTAGTCATCTAGAGCTAGCTCTTGCCAGTATATAACACAGGACACTGTGAAGCCTGGGTGTGTTTGAGTGTTGTATCTGAGACAATGTCAGATGAGACAGAGACAGCTTCAAGGGACCAGCACAACTACCCCATCTCACAGATTGTGCTACTCAGTGCTCAATCTCAGACCGTGTCTCTCCACCTTGTCATCTAGAGCTAGCTCTTGCCAGTATATAACACAGGACACTGTGAAGCCTGGGTGTGTTTGAGTGTTGTATCTGAGACAATGTCAGATGAGACAGAGACAGCTTCAAAGGGACCAGCACAACTACCCCATCTCACAGATTGTGCTACTCAGTGCTCAATCTCAGACCGTGTCTCTCCACCTTGTCATCTAGAGCTAGCTCTTGCCAGTATATAACACAGGACACTGTGAAGCCTGGGTGTGTTTGAGTGTTGTATCTGAGACAATGTCAGATGAGACAGAACAGCTTCAAAGGACCAGCACAACTACCCCATCTCACAGATTGTGCTACTCAGTGCTCAATCTCAGACCGTGTCTCCACCTTGTCATCTAGAGCTAGCTCTTGCCAGTATATAACACAGGACACTGTGAAGCCTGGGTGTGTTTGAGTGTTGTATCTGAGACAATGTCAGATGAGACAGAGACAGCTTCAAAGGGACCAGCACAACTACCCCATCTCACAGATTGTGCTACTCAGTGCTCAATCTCAGACCGTGTCTCTCCACCTTGTCATCTAGAGCTAGCTCTTGCCAGTATATAACACAGGACACTGTGAAGCCTGGGTGTGTTTGAGTGTTGTATCTGAGACAATGTCAGATGAGACAGAGACAGCTTCAAAGGGACCAGCACAACTACCCCATCTCACAGATTGTGCTACTCAGTGCTCAATCTCAGACCGTGTCCACCTTGTCATCTAGAGCTAGCTCTTGCCAGTATAACACAGGACACTGTGAAGCCTGGGTGTGTTTGAGTGTTGTATCTGAGACAATGTCAGATGAGACAGAGACAGCCCAAAGGACCCATCTCAAGACCAGTGTCTCCACCTCTGTCATCATCGACTAGCTCTTGCCAGTATATAACACAGGACACTGTGAAGCCTGGGTGTGTTTGAGTGTTGTATCTGAGACAATGTCAGATGAGACAGAGACAGCTTCAAAGGGACCAGCACAACTACCCCATCTCACAGATTGTGCTACTCAGTGCTCAATCTCAGACCTGTGTGTCTCCACCTTGTCATCTAGAGCTAGCTCTTGCCAGTATATAACACAGGACACTGTGAAGCCTGGGTGTGTTTGAGTGTTGTATCTGAGACAATGTCAGATGAGACAGAGACAGCTTCAAAGGGACCAGCACAACTACCCATCTCACAGATTGTGCTACTCAGTGCTCAATCTCAGACCGTGTCTCTCCACCTTGTCATCTAGAGCTAGCTCTTGCCAGTATATAACACAGGACACTGTGGCCTGGTGTGTTTGAGTGTTGTATCTGAGACAATGTCATTGAGATGAGACAGCTTCAAAGGGACCAGCACAACTACCCCATCTCACAGATTGTGCTACTCAGTGCTCAACCTCAGACCTGTGTGTCTCCACCTTGTCATCTAGAGCTAGCTCTTGCCGGTTGATAACACAGGACACTGTGAAGCCTGGGTGTGTTTGAGTGTTGTATCTGAGACATTGTCAGATGAGACAAAGACAGCTTCAAAGGGACCAGCACAACTACCCCATCTCACAGATTGTGCTACTCAGTGCTCAATCTCAGACCGTGTCCTTCACCTTGTCATCTAGAACTAGCTGTTGCCAGTATATAACACAGGACACTGTGAAGCCTGGGTGTGTTTGAGTGTTGTATCTGAGACATTGTCAGATGAGACAAAGACAGCTTCAAAGGGACCAGCACAACTACCCCATCTCACAGATTGTGCTACTCAGTGCTCAATCTCAGCTCAATTTACGTGTAACTGTTGTAAGTGATATTTATTAAAGTAAGTTAGAGCTCCACAAAAAGTACACAGTAACCTTGCTATGTTGTTTACTTGGTAAGTTTAAAGAGTACAGTAACCTTTTTTTGTCACAAATGTTTTTGTTAATTATTTCTACTCTTATGGCCAACGAAACTCCTTGATGTTCCAACGACAAGGCACTATTAAGCACATGGCAAACTAAAACAATCTGAAATCGGGCGAAGAAATCAAGGTCTGAAAGAGACATTGGATGTTAAATTTAGAACTGTTAATTTTGGGGAATCGATAGACCGGTTGCCCCTCCCAGCTAACGCTTGGCAGCATCAGATAAACTGCTCGCTGCTCACTTGTACACATTCAGTAGCGGCCAGTCTGTCAGTGGAGCTGCACATGCCGGTCTTGATTTATCTCGCAAATTAATGACCATTCCGGTGGTAATTTTAACCTGAGTTATCTCAAGAATTCATAGCCCTGTACATCACGTCCTGGTTATTTCTGTAGCGATTTGGATTTAACAAAATAGCTTATTTGGGGGACCTTGCTTGTGGCTCGCGTTGTTTCTACTTGAATAGACTGGTCACTCACTTTCTCTCATATAATAGCGTTCTGTCAATTAAAGCTTGTTCGTACAGTTTTAAACACTGTGTCAGTTCTCTTCTTAGTACGTAGAATTGTGTTGAACTATAATTTCAAGTTTGAACACAAACAATCCAACCAATTTTTTATTTGCGGGTGGGGCTTTTCAGAAACGATGTTTCCATCTTCCATAAGTTGTTTGGTCCGAAGATGGAAACATCGTTTCTGAAAGACCTCACACAGTAAAAAAAGATTTTATGGGATTGTTTGTGTTCAAACTTGAATTTACTGCTAAATTCCAATAAGAAGCTGTCTCCTGATAAAAGTACAACTATAATAAAATTTAAACTAGTGTTTTCTTTTATGATCATGAGAAACTGTATATTTCAATGCAAGTACCGGAAAGCTAAAGCTACCTTTACCGGTGCGAGATCGAATGTGATAGGTTAATTAGCCAGGAGGAAGCAACGAACGGTAAAGGCCATTTGGTACGAGTCCTCGTATACTAGAATATGAAAAACTGAAATTTAACTAATAATGAACCTTACGTAAAGAGCCAATCGGATTGCGAGAAGTATTCTGTGTCTCGAGCTAAATTCGTAAGGTCATACGCAAAAGCTGATCAGTCAATTTTGATAATAGTTCTACCTTACTTACAATCAAATACAGTACAACGTTTCTTTATTTATCTTTTCATTTGTACAAACACACTTTGAGTTTTGTCATTTTACTCTTAATGTACACATGGTTTATAGACTAAGTTTTACAGTTTTGGACTAATTTAAAGTGAGTGTAAAAGTTTCATCTATTGAATACAGAAGTAGATTAAGTATGTACAATTAAAATAGATTTAAACTTTTTGAAATGTGTTTGATTTTTATTGTAGGTAGCAAGTGACTGTAAAGATAATTCCTATTGCAGGAGGCTTTTTCTTTGCAAACTTTAAATCATGGTGAAATATGTTATAGATTACCAACTAAATGTAATTCACCGAAAATTTGTTAAATATATACTGTACAATCAATTCATAAATATAAATACTATATACAGTCATACGTTGTAAAATTTTGAAATATTCTTTAAACGATGTTCTTTACGGGAATCCCAGCTAAATTTATTATCAAATTATTATATGTCAAACCCAAAAACTTTGTTAACTTGATTTACTCCATATTATCTTTCAATTTTACTTTAGGGGAATAAAATTTGTTTAGATTGTTAAGTATAAAATTAAATTTAATTAAGTGTTAGACAAAATTAGTACAAGTACGATTAATGAAAATTTGTGTATATTTTCTAGGTTTATCGTAGCTGATTTCTCAATTGCATCTATTGACATATCGTTTATTAACAGGTTTTCATCATCTGCGTGGATACAAATCTTGTTGTTTATGTTTCCACATACCAGATCAGGGCCCTTTAACACGGAAAAGGGAGAGGTCCTAGTATCGACCCTTAAGGTACACCATACTTGTCAGTTTTTAATGTCGATTTACTAGTAATCCATTAAATATAAACATCCTTCACCTAGCCTAGATCTCGGCACAGAACTGCAAGTTACGTTGTATATATCAGTCAGTATGTAGTGTAGAAAGTTGCAGATATAGTGTGTTGTGTATAATTAGCTGTGTAGTGTCGAGTATGAGACCACCCACATGTTTGACAGTGTCATGTAAACATCCTTCACCTAGCCTGATCTCGCACACAGAACTGCAAGTTACGTTGTATATATCAGTCAGTATGTATGTAGAATGTTGCAGATATAGTGTTGTGTATAATTAGCTGTGTAGTGTCGAGTATGAGACCACCCACATGTTTGACAGTGTCATGTAAACATCCTTCACCTAGCCTGGATCTCGCACACAGAACTGCAAGTTACGTTGTATATATCAGTCAGTATGTAATGTGTGAATGTTGCAGATATAGTGTGTTGTGTATAATTAGCTGTGTAGTGTCGAGAATGAGACCACCCACATGTTTGACAGTGTCATGTAAACATCCTTCACCTAGCCTGATCTCGCACACAGAACTGCAAGTTACGTTGTATATATCAGTCAGTATGTAATGTAGAATGTTGCAGATATAGTGTGTTGTGTATAATTAGCTGTGTAGTGTCGAGAATGAGACCACCCACATGTTTGACAGTGTCATGTAAACATCCTTCACCTAGCCTAGATCTCGCACACAGAACTGCAAGTTACGTTGTATATATCAGTCAGTATGTAATGTAGAATGTTGCAGATATAGTGTGTTGTGTATAATTAGCTGTGTAGTGTCGAGAATGAGACCACCCACATGTTTGACAGTGTCATGTAAACATCCTTCACCTAGCCTGGATCTCGCACACAGAACTGCAAGTTACGTTGTATATATCAGTCAGTATGTAATGTAGAATGTTGCAGATATAGTGTGTTGTGTATAATTAGCTGTGTAGTGTCGAGTATGAGACCACCCACATGTTTGACAGTGTCATGTAAACATCCTTCACCTAGCCTAGATCTCGCACACAGAACTGCAAGTTACGTTGTATATATCAGTCAGTATGTAGTGTAGAATGTTGCAGATATAGTGTGTTGTGTATAATTAGCTGTGTAGTGTCGAGAATGAGACCACCCACATGTTTGACAGTGTCATGTAAACATCCTTCACCTAGCCTAGATCTCGCACACAGAACTGCAAGTTACGTTGTATATATCAGTCAGTATGTAATGTAGAATGTTGCAGATATAGTGTGTTGTGTATAATTAGCTGTGTAGTGTCGAGAATGAGACCCACATGTTTGACAGTGTCATGTAAACATCCTTCACCTAGCCTGGATCTCGCACACAGAACTGCAAGTTACGTTGTATATATCAGTCAGTATGTAGTGTAGAATGTTGCAGATATAGTGTGTTGTGTATAATTAGCTGTGTAGTGTCGAGTATGAGACCACCCACATGTTTGACAGTGTCATGTAAACATCCTTCACCTAGCCTAGATCTCGGCACAGAACTGCAAGTTACGTTGTATATATCAGTCAGTATGTAGTGTAGAAAGTTGCAGATATAGTGTGTTGTGTATAATTAGCTGTGTAGTGTCGAGTATGAGACCACCCACATGTTTGACAGTGTCATGTAAACATCCTTCACCTAGCCTAGATCTCGGCACAGAACTGCAAGTTACGTTGTATATATCAGTCAGTATGTAGTGTAGAAAGTTGCAGATATAGTGTGTTGTGTATAATTAGCTGTGTAGTGTCGAGTATGAGACCACCCACATGTTTGACAGTGTCATGTAAACATCCTTCACCTAGCCTGGATCTCGCACACAGAACTGCAAGTTACGTTGTATATATCAGTCAGTATGTAGTGTAGAATGTTGCAGATATAGTGTGTTGTGTATAATTAGCTGTGTAGTGTCGAGTATGAGACCACCCACATGTTTGACAGTGTCATGTAAACATCCTTCACCTAGCCTAGATCTCGCACACAGAACTGCAAGTTACGTTGTATATATCAGTCAGTATGTAGTGTAGAAAGTTGCAGATATAGTGTGTTGTGTATAATTAGCTGTGTAGTGTCGAGTATGAGACCACCCACATGTTTGACAGTGTCATGTAAACATCCTTCACCTAGCCTAGATCTCGCACACAGAACTGCAAGTTACGTTGTATATATCAGTCAGTATGTGTAGAATGTTGCAGATATAGTGTGTTGTGTATAATTAGCTGTGTAGTGTCGAGTATGAGACCACCCACATGTTTGACAGTGTCATGTAAACATCCTTCACCTAGCCTAGATCTCGGCACAGAACTGCAAGTTACGTTGTATATATCAGTCAGTATGTAGTGTAGAATGTTGCAGATATAGTGTGTTGTGTATAATTAGCTGTGTAGTGTCGAGTATGAGACCACCCACATGTTTGACAGTGTCATGTAAACATCCTTCACCTAGCCTGGATCTCGCACACAGAACTGCAAGTTATGTTGTATATATCAGTCAGTATGTAGTGTAGAAAGTTGCAGATATAGTGTGTTGTGTATAATTAGCTGTGTAGTGTCGAGTATGAGACCACCCACATGTTTGACAGTTTCATGTAAACATCCCTCACCTCACATAGATATCACATACACCACTGCAAGTAAAGTTGGATTATTGAATCGAGAATACGATTTCATTACATTTGGTTTAAAGTTCCTTCTAGAAAGTATTGAGACCTATCTTTTTGAACAGTCAATATATTTTTGAAGCCTAAAGTTCGTACGAGAAAGGAGGGAATTCTATACTTTTAACTTTGTTAAGATAACATGATCTCAAGTATATGAACTTTAAATATAATAGATGACTAAGTTATTTAATATTTACTACACGCTTTAAAGTGTGCAACAGGTGATTATAGTTCGTTTTACAGTATTAGACATATCCTTCGTGGTTTTTTAGAAATCATAACAAATAAACTCCTTGTAGAGATTGGTTTTATGGTGTCGTGTTTATTTTAGCATGTGTTTGTTAGGTTGAGTATCTTATACTATTTCTCTTATGTCAGGCGCGTCTCTTTTTCAATTAAAGTTTAAATGTGCAAATTTGCAAGTTTTGGTTGTGTTATGAGGGTTACGGAATTAGATAATATTAATCCACATTGAACAAGCTAGTTTGTTTTCCTGCACTTGAGTGGTAGGCAAGCGCTAAATTTCGCACACGATTTAATATGTTTTGGAAAACACTTTGTTTGTACAGGTCAGTTATACGTTGTCGGTTCCAATCGTACACATTTGAATTAATTGTGGAGGAGGGAGGCCACCACCGAGTACATGCTGGAGACACAAGCAAGGTGTATGCCGTGTATTTACCAGTGCTGGGGTCCGTACATACTGCTGAGAGAGTGGCGGGCGGCCAGCTAAGGTCTGTTCACACGGTACACTGGTGCACACGACGGTAGGTACGCTGCGACTGAGCGTGGCATGGAACCCGGGCACAGGGCTGCCAACTCTTGCTCTTCACACTTCCCTGTCTGTCCCGCCTCATCCCTCGCCGCTAACCCTGACCTACACGTGCTTACGTGCTTACCCTTCCTTATCTCTTGATCGATAACAACACTTGGGTACATTTTACTGTCACTCAAATTTCTACATGTAGGAAATTTGCGTAATTAATATTAATTTACATGTTTGCGCAATTTATATACTTCTTTTAAAACCCAACTACATCAAACACTAATCTTTTTGTCAGTTTGGTATCTGTTTTTTTTACTGTCACAAGTACCCTGTATATTCATCGTGCGTATCGACAATTATTCATAAAACATAATCAATACACAACTTAATTCAGTATGGAATTTGGTAATAAAATTTAGTATGATAAAATACAAAACAAACAGTATTTTTTACTAATTGTCGCCTTTCCGTTAACAAAGTTATCGCCCATGTACATACCAAAAATATGGTAACACATAAATATGCATCATAAATATACACGTAAATTGTATTCTCCTCTATATGTAGATATGCCCGAATAAGCAAGCAGAACTAGCGGAAGGACTCACAAAATAGTTATAAAATGACTTTGACTGTTATTCTGCTAAATTTAGATTAATTACTAAATTCTGCTGATAACATGAATATTCGTTCAGAGACATATATAAGTATTTGTACCCATATTAGCTTGACAGTCAACAATAATACTAACCAAACCTTTTAAATTATGCAACAATACCAAGATAATCTACAATATTTTTGCATTGGGCTATCTATTGGTAATCCATGGGCACTGTAATGTAAACTCAATTTCACTTTCAATATAGTGTTGTTGAAGCAGCTTTGGTCAAATCCAAAATCCAATCAGCCTGTGGTTACCAGCGGCAGCAGTGTGTGGTTAGAGTGAGTCTACTGTCTACAGTAGTGTGTAGTGTGCGGCTAGCGCCTGCAACAACTAGACAGCAATACCCGCAGCACAGTAATGGCCACAGATTGCTCTACAGTGTCTCAGTGCCCTTGCTACTATTTCTGTTGTCTGTGGCTGACGCCACCTTCATCCAACCGATTGCACGCAGCATACAGTGTCCAGCATAATAAACAATAGAGAAAAACATTTTTGGAAAAATTTAAGATTTTAAATTTTATGTGGTGACTAAATCATTTTTTTTGCAAACTACATCAGAAATAAATTCTACAAACTTTCTGTTTAGAATATTGTCACACCGTCAGGCCTATTCGAAACAACGTAGCCAAAGAAACCTTTATTTGTTGGTTGGTTGTGAAGAGAACAAATATGAAGGAAAGCATACGAATATAAGAGCATACGAATGTTTTAAGATATAGGTTGAATACGCTATGGGCGCCCTAGATGATACAACTTGCTAGACGAGGTTATCACCGACAATATTTGATTTTATCTTTGGTTGGCAAATCTCCGGTACCAAAAACGCGCTGTTCAAATTTACTACGTGCAAGGGGAAGCCAATGTATGAAATACCGTATCTGAAATTTTTAAACAATAAACCTTGAATCTATGTTATAGTTAGATTAAACACTTCCCCCCCCCACCTAAATCAAGAATTTAGGGGGGGTCGTTCCCCTCACCCCTAAATCAGGGATTTATTTTTTAAAAAAACTGTATTTATAGTTTGGTTTTGGGGAAACTTAGTAGGGCTAAATAAATAAATATATAAATAGTTTATTGCGAGAATATTATAAAAAATGTAAAGCAATCGTCAAGTTATCTATAAACCTAAAATTTTGCATTCATTCACATCTAGAAACCTCTCAGACATACAATTTATACATTAATTCGAATTATCCCACTCTGCACTCACAAAGTTATTAGATAGCCTATGTGTGCCACAACCTTGTGTTTGTTGTAAAACGCTTCTGCAACAAACCCGAGTTTATGGCACACACTTGGGAGACCATACATTAATTGGCCTATAGACATTCATGTAATCGAACCTGCTACTTGTACCAAAATTCAACCAAATCTATTCGGTCAGACCAAGATGGCGATGGAAACTCGATTCAGAATATGAGGTTCCCTTGTACCTGTTGCTATGAATTACTAAATGCTAAAATTCTAAACCGTTTTTCATTAGAATTGGTCGGAAAATTGCCCTCTACAAAATTTATATAAACGGATTAGAGTTTTTTTTAATGATTGACCCATGGTAATGAGTTTCCAATTTCGTCCTACATCAAATAAAAATACAAAAAGTAAATGTTATTAAGCAACGATTGTCAGTTCTTGAGTTGGTGAAGTTCAAACAGTGTAAGGACTCACATACACAAGAGAGCCTTAATATTAGGATTCCTATCTAACAGTATGTTATCTCACAGTGGCATGGGGCTAGCTCTATCCACCGTTCTCATAACTTGTTGATTGTTTCTTGTTGAATAAAAAGCATCGAACGTATAAGTCAGTTATGGGCTTGAAGGTCCTTACAGTTAAGTATACTTTCCATTTCCTTAGAGCTTTAATTATGGCTGATGCCTCTTTTCGATTGCAGAGGAAAATTGTTCGGACTTGAAAAGAATGAGAAAAAAGAACGCAATGGAGCGATTGTCGATTGGATTAGCAATGAGAGTAGCAGCCAAAGCATAGGCAGGAGAGTACCTGTCTCAACGACCAAGGGAATTTAATAGTGACAGCTCTATAATGCATGTACTCAATCCATTTCATTGCCTACTCCTAAAGGAATTCTAGTAAATTCATAGAGTTTTCTGTCACCCTTAAACGTAATGTTTTCCTCTTCTCTGGTCAAATAGATATTTGATCATAAGGATTTGGCAAGTAAATTGAACCAAATTTAAATAAATTATTGTATGCTGCAAGTTTTTTGTTTTTCTGAACATCAATAAGGTTCACCGATGATTAGAGCTCTCTAGAATGTAGGCCTACCAGCTTCCTGATATCTTACTGACCAGCTGATCATCCAGGTCCTGTATCGACCCTCCCCCCCACTCACTCCCACTCTCATGCCTCACCCCATGTCTCAACAACCCTCTCCTCTCACTCACCACTCTCACTTGATGTCCTCTTCATTCCTCTTTGTTTTGCTTCCATTATGAGGGTTCTTTCCCCCATAACCCCCTCTTACAATGTCAATGTATTCGTCATTACTCACATGTCAAAACCGAGTAAAGTTTCAGATATGAAACAAAACTTTAAACATATGAACTTGTATGTTTTTTATCATAAATTATTTTGAAATTAGTGAATATTTTCCACCAAGTATTCACCGAAGATAGGATGTTATAGTGTTAACAGTTATCTGGTTTAGTATATTTTGAAAAGGATTTGAGATTGAGAATTGTAATAGATTAAGAATTCTATCTGAAGCAAGGGTGCGCGAATTTTGCCGTGAAATATTTCAGGGTCTAGAGATTCTAACCCTACCGAGCCTCTACATACATGAAGCAATTGTGTTTGGCCCAACTAAAACCAACTAATAAGAGGAAATTATATATATGCTATGACATGAGGCATACAAATTTATTTCGGCAAACTAGTCATAGATTAAAACATTTTTAAATTCCCATCGCAAGCAGGTTCTAGATTTAGCAACTACCTGAAGACATACAGAATCCATTGAGTACATTACGCCTTAAACGACACTTGACGCAGCGTGCTCATTACAGTGTTGGCAAGTTTATGGACCAATAAGTACTTAGGGTCTCGTCAGGACTACCGGTGGATCAATAAGTTTAAATTTATCCAAGCAGTTTATTATTGGCTTAACCTTAAAATAGAAAAAATAATTAAATTAATTAAATTTAAGTTTGTTGGATCAGTATAAGGCCGCTAACAAAAATATGCATGACCCAATTTGACATTGCAGTTTTTGTGTGCTATTTTCTCAGCTTGTTTACCATTGAGAGACAACCTCCAGTTTTAATATACCGTATGTCATTGTTACAGAAACCCCACTTTTACTTGATTTTAAGCAATGGTTTCTAGGAAGCTATTTTACCATTTTACGCCATAATAAGGTAATGAACTTTGGTTTTTAATATAATCAGATGGTAGTGTTTCCTAGAGATTGGTGGCCTCTCCCATATGATTGCATTGAAAACAACCGCAATATTACGGCCGCAATATAGTGTTCACCGCTTCCTAGAAAACCATATCTTTAACCTATTTACTCGTATATTAGCAGTTTTTAATCAATCCAAAAGGGTATTATTGAATGGAACAGATAGTAGTGAGAGGAGGATAGAGAAAAGGAGAGGGAAGGGATTCACTTCTGGACGTGCGTTTCTTACACATTCCTTTTTCGCATGTACATTGCATGAATGAGAATCACTATCATTGTACTATCTATACACATTTATACAAAGTATGTGCAGTTTACACACACCGCTTAGTTCAACATACAGCTCAGCTCAACAGCTTATACAGTTAACTAATTGTTTTATTGAGTACAATAGACGAGATTCAGGTTACGCCAAGCATACAAGGTTGTCTCCTAAGGTTGTAACTTAGACTTAACGTTACTGTAAATTAGTTTTTATACATTTAACTTTAAGTTGTAGTTTAGAAACCCTAACAGATAGCAACATAGATTTCACAATTTTTCAGATACACATTAGGGTTTACTTCCTTACTTTTTGAACAAAGTTAATTTTTTAAGTAACTTACTTGAAATGTTACCAGAACTTGAATGTTAGTCCAGTTAAATTGCTCAAGGAAAACAGAATGCCGTTATCGCGTAGAGAGGACCTTGAGAGGTAAGCGCGGCGGAATGCACGTTTGGTTGGTAGTTAGCGATATCAAATTCAATGTAAAGTGATAAGGGAAAGATAAGCGAGTGGCTTGCAGGAGTGAGTGTCAGTAGACATGGTGAGTTGGCCTTGTCTCAGCGATCTGCAGACATGGAGTAAGTTCAGTTTATCATAATTATGTACATAGAGTAATTGAACGAACGTAAGCGGAGTTCTATGTTTCAGCTCAACTCGACCGTTTGACATTTCGTTTTTCTGTCTAGTCGGAATTGTGTAAGTTTAATGTACTTCGAAATTAGTTCTTATACCAAGATAACGGATATGTTTTTAATATTAGCTGAGCTGGCTTTTACAGAGTAACTCACGGGAACCTGACGGTTTAAGACATAAACAGTGCACGGTTGTTTTTGCATAAAACCACTTATGTATTTGAAACATTTGATGCTAGTAGTTAATTCAATGTACAAATAATGTATTATTACAGTTTATGTATAGCTAAATACTCGTGTGGTTATCATGGCTGTTTTTCGCACTTTCAACAAGGCGAATGAGTGATGATTTGACACGCAAGGAGTACAAGAACTTTCGTCAATGTCAAGTATGTTGTGTAGTTACTATTAATATGTAATGTCTTATACCAACTACCTCTAAGAATGTGCAGTTTTCGTACAGAAATTGTTCATTACGTCCTTACTGAATGCAAACCAGGCCGAAACACAGCTAGCTCACAGGCATTGGCCTCAGCTTTTCGTGCTCTTTTATTTTAGGAGTTAAGCCACACACTATCGGACTTTTCCCGGCTTGAGCAGGGACAAGGGAGGTCGAAGGGAGCGAGTCCGGTAGGCTTGTAGTGTGTATGATCGAAGGGACGCCACAACGAGCAAGGAGACGAGCGATCTGAGGTACTGGTGAGTGCTCCCTTTATCCCCTGCTAGGCTCGGGGTACGGTAGTCAGTATTCCTCGTCGTAATAGAATACAAAGCTGAGGCCAAAAACTGAAGTGAGGCTGTGAGTGGGTCGAATTGGAGTAACAAATTGCAAAGGAAGTTCGATTCACCCATGCCAGTGGCGTTTTAGCACTTAACTGCGTGTTGGCCTGGTTTAAAACATAGAGTTAGCCCTATCGTAGAATCAAAATACCAGAAAACCTTCAATGGAATTGAGCATTGTAAGTTTTATAGTAGTTTGTTTTAACTATAATTTAAAACGCGCCCTTCGTTCCTCCTTCTTATCCCTTCTCCCTGCTCGAGAGAGGTTGCAGCTCGGGGAAATGTCCGATAGTGTGTAACCGGCTGTGAAGGTAGCCTCAGGTTCCGTACCTGTGGTCTTTTTCTGCAAATATATTTTTTCTACATATCATGAAAGAAAAATTAATTTCAAATTTCATTTAAATTGGACTGACCTCATTCATTCCGCTGTTATAGTGAAAAATATCACGACGCAATACTATTTTTTTTGTATATTGATGGATAAAATTAAAATCGAATGAAATTGACTGCCTTTAGATCACTACCCGCTGTTTTGGTGCTAACTCCTCACTAAAAAGGTACCTCCGGTGGCCGATTTTGCTGGCTGACGAACTTAACAATAACTACAAAAGAAATATGTTTACCAAATTTTATGAAAATTTGGATAAATAATGCATACAGTACTTTTAGAGTGTAAGGTAAAGGTGAGGATGGGGGTTATCATTGTGAGAAGTACAGTGGTTGAATAAAACGTATTGGTTATTCGCTAGGAAGGTGTTACAAGAGAGTACACACATATGTATGTAGGTATAAGTTTTGAAAATGCTCAAAACGTGTTCTAAGGGTCAGGATCGATGCTCATCTCATGTTCCCGAGCCTGGGTCTTACTATGTTGACGGCATAAATAATTGAATATCTATGTTGTGTGTGTTTTTTTATTAACTTCCTAACTTTAGTATATTACTTTTAAAGACAGTTACAGATCGTCGTAAATGTCCCCGTTAACTAAAATATACTACTAACAACACTTAATAAAATTTAAATAAGATTTCCATACAAATAGTTCTAAAATAAAGTTCTACTAATTTTCAGTTTTACAAATTTGGATGAACATGCCAGACTTATTGTTTACTCAATGGTAACTTCATGGTACGTTTATGGATAGCTATATCATTAGAACTCTAGTATCATTTTACAACGCGTGTTTATTAGGAAGAATTCGTGGCAAGGTTGGAAAGTTTAAGTATTTGTTTTATTATACGTCTCACTCATTATCTAGCCTGTGTGGATTAAAATGGCGGAAGATAGCGAGATGTAATGCACAAGCAGGGCAGTTAGGTAAAGCTGTAGACTAACATAGTTAACTAATAGCTTAGATTGCTCTGCAGTTTATTACAGAAAACTCGTCACATTCACGCAACTACTGGGACAAGACTCTGTATGCATTCATTCGTGTAGCTGCGTACCACGTACTCAAAGCATCACTTAATGGCAAAACTATAATATGCAAATGTTTATTTATTATTTATTTATTTATTTAATTTGCATGTTGCAAAACAGATTAAATCCACTAAATTACAGCATACATATATTGTATATATTACATATTACACATTGTAGTGGAGATAACCTATATCCAAAATAATCATATTTTAATGAAAAAAAACACAACTGTGGAACCAGCGCAAATCTAAATAAATTTACACATAATTATGATTCTATGAAAACAGACTAGTTGTAAACATTATACATAATAAATAAAGACTGATGAATATTTGCACACTATAATATCAAACTAATTAACAAGTAATAACGACACAAATATATTAACGTTTCAACGGTTGTTTCAATAAATAAGTAACAATGGTAATAAACAATAATTAAAATTAGAGTGAAACAAACAGGTATAGAACAGTTAGGCCTGCCTTATAAAATAAATTTGAAAAACAATCCATCAGTAAAGTTATCAGAGCCAATGACCGAGAATTACAGGAAAATGCCAAACCCAATACTGTAACATAATGAATAAATTACAAAATATAGTTTATACATATCTACAATATTTCTTAAACAATTTAAAGTATTTATAAAAATGCCTTCTATGTTACTGTACAGACGCATCATTGTATTCAACGAATAAGAGAAGTGAGATTAGTTTTGAGTAATTTATTAAATAGCATTTAGACCCATTAAAAAAATGCTAGCATAAAAATTAATTTTGATACAATAAGAGTCTTCGATTTCACATCTTACAAGTTAAAAAGATAAACTAAATTTACAAACTTTTCTTTTCTTTTTTCAAGGCTGTCAAGTCCTAAAACACCTCAAAAGTTCACTATATGGAATCTCAAACGTAAAATATCCAGTCATCTTAAAATACATCGTAAGATTTTTCAACCTTTCAATCAAATTAATGTAACATGAGTAATGATTTGCCATGACACTAGAGAATTCAAAATGTGATCGAACTAGAGCTAAATAAAGAGTTTCTGAGTTCCTATGGAATTGAAATTACGTGATTGTCTCCAAAATAAAGCCTAAATTCTTAGGGCTCACTTTACCATTGTCACAATATGTTGATTGAAATTTAATGCAGGGTCCAAACAATACCTGTCTCTAAATTGTTACCTTTCTAAACTCAGTATTTATTGATAACCCATAGCATTTTTTGTAAATCATATTTTGCATTTTTAATATTGAATGAAATTTTGTTTTGACAGCTCCACGCAAAACAGCGTTTAAACTCCTGTAATGGCTTGAAAGTCATTATGAATAGACTTTATAAAGTTTCAAATCGTTCTGGCAAGAAGAACTTTTGAGGTTTGCTACACAATTTGCAATATCATTAATAAATAAGTTAAATAAACACGGCCTAGATTTGACCCTTGAGGGACACCCGAAGTCACAATATATCTACTCGATCACAGCCTTTATATGAAACGTTTGTATTCTTCAAAGATTTGAAAAAGTTTAACAAACTGAGTTACACGAAAAACCCAACATTGGCGATTTTATTTATAAGCACGCCATAATCAACTCTATCAAATGCTTTAGCTAAGTTCAGCAAAATCGCACTACTTGAGAATTATGGTCTAGTTTAGTAGAAACATATTCAGTAAAAATTCATCTCTCGTTGGTAACAATAGACCTTTTGCCAAAAACCATGTTGAGCATCAGACATAACAGGTTTTGATGAGCAAAATTTCACACATAAAATAATCTCAAATATCTTAGATGAGTGATAACACTGCAACAGGGCGAGTAATTTTGAATTTGCTTTGACGCCACTCTAAATATAGGGTACCTCTGTTACAAAGCGTCTGGACAAATGTTTTGACTTAAACACAGGTTTAAAAATAATGCACAATGCCCAACAAAAGTCACAACAACCCTTAAAACATAGAAGGTATTTTATCTGGTCCAGCAGATCTTTGGTTAAGCTGTTTAATAGCCTTGAACACTTCACCCTCAGTTACCTGAGAAATTAAAGACTTAGCAGGCCGTTCAGTGTCAAGGTCATTCGCCTTCTCGCTATTTAAAGAGGAAGGCAGTGTCAGTTTAGTGCTCAGCGAATGCATTTGCTATCTGACCATCGCTTTAAAATCTACATTATCTTTAATACACTACTACCACATTACTGGTTCCGTATTTTTACAAACCCAAAACTTTCTAATGTCTATATTAACGTTGTTTCTTTACATTATTTAAATAACTAGCATAATCAATCTTCCCAATTTTGCGCTTCACAACCTCTCTCGTCTTTTATTCATCCAATCCATTATCATTACGTTGAACTTTTCCCTAAACTCATGTTTTGTTTGATTTGATAAATCAGATCACGGCTATACCAGACTGCACTCGTAATTGTGTACTTTCTGGACATCAACGTCCAGTATTTTGTAAATTACATTGTAAGCTCCACAGCTAAATTTGATCATTAATGTCTTTAAAACGACCAATTAACAACTCTAAATCTTCATGATATTTAAAAACTTTGTTTTCTTTTGAAGTTGTAGTCAGCTTTGTTACATTTATTTTTCCCTATTCCAGTTATGGTACACAACTCTGATTCAAATACAATGCATTGGTATTATCTCATTTACTAGTGGGTCACTACAAATGGAAGCTAAGCCCAGCTGGCCAAGGTCTGATATATAGCTAAATCCAATGTTTTCCTTGAAAGCTGAACAGTTACATAGAGCAAATGTTCGACTCAGAATTGTGTAATTTTAAGATAATTATTACCTTTATTTAGATCTTGCCGAAAAAAAATTAAAATGAAAAATGCACATACAGTTATATTTATCATGAAGCTTCCAACAAATTCAAAAAATTCATATATACATCTGTTTGAATTGCATTTAAATAAATTACGTTCATTAATAAGGAAATCCTTCCACATTAACTCTAACCCAAACCATTTCTTTCAGGCCTGTCAAACAAAATTTGTTCAGAACAAAGACATGTGTAATAAACCCTCCTCCCATGGCTCAACTCCCAGTTAACCTATCCCTGTCCCCTTCTTCTTGGAACAGTCAAACTCATCTTCCATAAACATTTCCTCATTGCTGCCATCAGTGACAGCGCAAAGTGCTCTCATGAGAGAGCCAAATTCTGTACCAATTACCTTTGAAGCTAAAGTTTTAGTCTTAAACTTCATTCTGATAATAAATTACAAAATATTTACTACTTTTCCTTATGCGTCAATTTACTTTGTTGCTGCCACCCTCAAATCATACAATTGAAATAAATTCCTACCCTACGCAAATGATTTCACAAAACACTAAAATAAATATCAACACTAGCACATTCACAGGGTTTCCAGGTCATCTTCATGTGTGATTTTCCGGGCTGGTTCTCCAGGAGATTTCCTCACGTAGATGACGCAGTTGTAGGTCCAGGCGAACGTTATTATCTCTTGGCAGCTTTCCTCGTCTTCAGCAGTGCCTTCTATTTGCAGGTGTTAGGACCTATTCACGTATTATGTCACATGCTTATCCAAAGTCCGAAGCAAAGGCAGTCGCTTCCTCTTCCTGACACTGCATATCTCTGTCCAGTGACTCACAACCTGATGATGATAGGTCTCCATTACCGTCCTTGAACCACCCCTATGAACTGCATCCACTGACTGTTGGACCAATGGAAACTCTATCACCCTGCTAACCGTTGATAACACTGAGCACTTTCTCACTGTACTCAGAATACCGTAAACTATCAGATTGTTTCTGTGAGAATATTGTCACATTAAGTTGATCAGCCAACACAACGCCCAAAGTAACATTAATGTCTTCACAACTTCAATTTTACGTTCACAACTATCAATCTTTAAATCTGCTTTCTCAACTGTCCATGATGCCTTGTATGTTATCAAGATACAACTGACTGACGTCACTAGCTCACCTTGCTTCTTCCGGTCCCTGATATTCACTGGTGGTTTAAGAGTACCATTTGATTTTGTTTTCGTTTATCTATAGATAACAAACTTGGTTCATTCTCCTAGACTTGATGTTTCCGTGCCCCGGTCCGTGGCGCGATATGCTGCTGTCTTGCATATCCGACATGATAATGTGTCTGGTTGACAACGGTTCACAGCGTACACTTCAACTCCACAATTACGGGTAGAAACGTACTTACTTACACAAACCTGTTATCAACTGATTGTATGAGATATCTGTACAATATGTGCACTTTAGACTGCAATAGTAATTACTACCCGCACAAACTATAAATGTTGCGAGAGTTGCCTAACTACCTGTAGGTCTAATCCCCACCCTCCTCACATGTTGCGAACTCTCTGAAACACTTTGACAATTAATGCCTAGTAGAACCTGTTTATATGTAATTAATAATAAAGAAATAAGTTATTGTCAGTTAATGCTTACAATATACAAAGCCAAAAAATCGTCTTAAAATAGCTCACTACATTTTGTGTATGGAAATATCCTACATTATGGGTAAAATTGCATGCACTAAATCGGTAACGCTGTAAGGTCAAGGATGAGTGGTAGAGAGGACTTTGTAGTCCTAACTTCTGCCTCGTTTAACAAGACAAACTTTTACCTTACCTTTAAAAATTGCCTGTGAGTCTGTATTAAATTAAAGTAAATATATGCAATTTGATTGTACATTCTGGCAAAAAAGTTACAAAATTTATACTGTTATTTTATGGTTTATTTAAAATTTGTATTTTACCAAAGGTGATATACGCAAAGCTGCTTATAAACTCAATATTAAATTTTGAATCAGGAGTATAAGAAATATAAATCAATATAATCATTGACCGTGTCTATGTTAACTTGAAATAACCATTGATTGATCTTCATTTTATAAAGCTGAAGCTTTATAATGTGGGTGCCTCTTATAGTTCTGCTAGTAGTTTGTTATATAAACGATTAGAAATGTAAAATGAATTGGTGGATTTGGATAGATTTGTAAGCCTGCGGCAAATTTACTCCTATATGCCTTAAACATCTTGTACCATAATTATGATTTATTTTTGAAAATATGTTGTGTATATACAAATAATAGTATTATTATAATAGCATTATAATAATAGTAATATGTTCTACAAATAATAGTATATTTTATCACTAGGTCCTAAAGTGACAAAACAATCAAAACAAACTCGTTGAACCAGCTGATGTCCATGCCACAAAAAGATCATTAAAACAATACTTTATTTATCTGGTGTAAAAGTGACACTTTAGCAACTGTTACATGTGTTAAAGCAGCTTTTTTCAGAGCAGAATGACAAAACCATTGTTAACACTCATTTAAAAAGCTGTGTAGTTTAAAATAGTAAAAATTCATCAAAAAAAGGCCGTTGGTTATTTAATAGGTTTTTGTAATACATGGCTGGGAAATGCTACGAGTACCCTCCGACCCCGCTTCTGAAAAATAACTGGAACTATAAATGGTTAAATGAGTGGCAGTGACTCATATTCTCTAATTATCTATATTCTCTAAGTCTAAAATAAAGCTTCATGGTTTCTAAAAGGTGATTATTCAACGTTCATTAAGGAGTCAAATTTACGGAAACCGATTCACTTTAACCAGTAGCAACCGGACAATCCCTACATGCTGACCCGGCTCACGTGTCTTCACTGTCCAGTGCACTGTGTCCTCATGGCAACTCTAGGCTGTAGCGGGTTAACATTTGTATTTAAAAATTAAATTGACAAAACAACGCCGTTATTTAACCCTTGAACTTGTGCGAGACGACATTAGGTCAGGGACCATGGTTGCTGCTGGCCGTTTACTCCGTTAGTTTTGAACCCATTACGAATTTTACGTGGTTGGATAATAGATTTGGACAATTCAAATGGAAGCGTTGTTTCCACGATGAAAATATTCGTCGCTTCCTCTTTTTGCTAAGAAAGGAAACGTGGATGGACGTCTTCAGCAGGAACGACAAAAATGACATGTTTGATGGTTTCATGGCCATCTTAGATTTCTATTTCAATTCAGCGTTTCATTTACAAAAAGTCAAAATGTCCAAATCAAAATTCAAGAGTCGAATAAGGCTGTCTTCTGAACTCACCTATCTTCGTGAAAGGTTCAAGCAATTATATGTCATCAGCAAAGACTCTGATTGGAATAGCTGTGAACGAGTGGAGTGTCGTAGAGTGAAGCGTCTGTTCAGAATTAAGATCAAGGAGGAAAAGGCTGCTAATTGGCTAGAAGAATAGAATGTGCCGACAATGTTTCCAAGGTAGTCTGGGAGGTAGTCAATGAAAATAGACCTAGCTTATCTGGAGCTAGGTTTCAAAACTTTAGTGTCAGAAACAATGAAGGTACTATCTCTCACGACCCAAAAATGTTGCCAACCTATTCAATGAATTCTTCGCCAGTGCTAGCTGATGTTTGCCTTCTTCCAGTTCTAAACCAACCTCAGCAAGGCCTAGTGTTCGATCCATGACAGATTCGTTCGTACTTACCCCGGTCTCTGAAGACGAGGTCAATCAGATCATCAGTCCCTGAAATCAAAGTCTTCAGCTGGTTTTGATGGGATATCGTCTAAATTACTCAAGCGTTGGTAGGTTAATTGCAGGACCTTTAACTGCCATTATCAATAGTTCTTTTGAGTCAGGCTGCTTTCCTGCTAAGAACTTCAATTATTCGGCCCCTTCACAATAAGGTACAACTGAAGATATTAACAATTCTAGACCGATTGCATTAATATCCACATTTTCAAAGATCCTGGAAAAAGCATTTTTCTTTGAGATAACTCGATTTCTTCTCATCATTCAATGTGATCTACGCACATCAATATGGGTTTCTCAAAGACAAATCTACAACGCTCGCAATGTTTCATCTCATCAATCAGATTGTCTCTGCTCTGGATAGTGGCCAATCAGCAGCTGGGGTGTTTATTGACCTTAGTAAAGCGTTTGATCTTGTAAATCATCAAGTTTTTCTGAAAAGGCTTAACCAAGTAGGGGTCCGTGGAATTCCTGCCCCATGGGTTGAGTCTTATCTGTCTTAAAGGCAACAGCATGTTGAAATTCCCTTCATTGGTACTGACTCAGTTTTTTCAGTTTTGTCGATCGAACTCAAAACATGTCAGTGGGAGTTCTGGGGCTCTATCATGGGTCCATTATCTTATTGGTATTTGTTAATGACATAAACACGGGTATCCAAAATGGAAGCATGAGTCTTTTGCCGATGACACAGCAGTAACATTTTCTGAAGCGTCAAAACCCTTGCTGGAGCAAAGAATCTTTTCTCAGATTAATGGTCTTCTACAGTGGTTTACTTGAAACGAATTAAAAGTAAACGCGGAAGACTAACCTTGTTTTCTATAAACCAGAGGAAATGATGGTTTGTCAAGTCTTCTTGGAGAGGCGGAGGTCAACTCTGAGGATTCCACTAAGTATCTTGTTTCATGACAAACACCTTAGATTTTCAGAACATGTAGAAAAGTAGCGAGTCTGTTAGCTCAGCGTTTTCGTTCTGAGAAGATTGTCAGATCAACTCAATACTGAAAATCTCCTAAAAGTTTACTATGGTATTGCCATTCCACATCTGTAGTACGGCATTCCTCTTTGGGGTTCAGTTCGTCCAGGACAGATCAGCTTTTATCCTTCAAAAGAGCAATACGAACAATTTTCCATTTAAAGAGTCGTGATCATTGTGGAGAGTTTTTCGAAGTCACAAAATCTAACACTTCCGTCAATTTACATCCTGGAAACACTAACTTTCGTCAAAAACCCTTCCCTGTCCTATACCCTCAGTAAATCAATCACAATTTACGTATCAGAATCAATCTTCCAATACCAAGACACCGGACAACCACAAAATGCATCTTATGCCGTGTGCAGTGCGACTTTTAATGCTCTTCCTGTCTCTCTTAAACAAGAACAACAACAACTCATTCAAAGGAAAACTAAAAAGGTTCTGCTAGACCATGCCATGCTATAAGGTCAGTGAGTTTCTGGACCATGAATGGTAGAGACTGGTAAGCTAGAAAACTCAGTACCACCTATTTGAATAGTGTATAACATTTTGACGTGTGCCCATGTACCATAGTATTTAATGGCAATAAACGATTTGACTTTGACTAGATAGAATTTTCTTCGTAAAACGGTATTTTTTAAGCGCTTTCTAAATTAAATCTTCTTAGTTCTAATTTCGATTTTATTCCAATTTAATGCTAAATAAATAGCCGCCGGTTCTTTGAAATACTGTATACTTCAACTTTAAACATTACCAAATTCATTGTCTCTAGAATATCCTAGAGACATTTAAACTAGCCAGTCACGCGCGGCTCGTGCGCATAGTCATGGCCATATAAAACTGTAAATAGTCATCATAGTTACGTTTAACCTTAAAACCATCCCAGAAGAAATCTCTGGAAATTTTGATATAAGGTAAATAAAATTGTCAGAAACTCAAACCTAGAGAACACGTGGAAGCAAACCGTGCATTTATCTTTAAGAAGCTCTACAATGTTAGCGACAGTCATTTCCTGGTGGCAGATCGAGTCGGTTAACTGTCGCCTCGGCAATAAGAATTAAGTTTACAGCTGTCTTTCTCTCTCTCTCTCGCGCGTCAGTGGAGCTAAACGTACATGAATACAAACTGTAGAGTAATAAACATAACTTCTACAACATTGTCCCGGCAAGTCTTGTGTGGTAAAGCGCAATCATTTCTACTCAATTTGGACATTTTACACAACATTATCGTGTCAAAAGATTAGAGTAGTTTATCTCTGTCCACAACTTATTTTTAAAGAAGTGGATCGTATTTCAAATAGTTTTTAGCAGAGTAAGCCTTTTTGTACTTGTACTTTCCTCAGTTGTTGGTAACTCATTAAATTGTTTTCTCCGGCCATGTCCTGATTTAAGTTCGCTAACAAGTACATTTCCAAAATGTACATAACACCCGGTGTTAGTATGTAATCTACAAATAATTTAAATATTAATGAATGTTTAGTTCTATTTTTTGTAAATATGTGTTGTACGTGTATTAGTGTGGTGTTATGGTAGTGCCCAGGTTTCTCTAACAATCCAATTTGGAATTGGTTTTGGTCCTACTTGAGAATTCTTATTTTTTCTTAAGAAGATTAAAAAGATCTATTGATGTCGATAAGGACGAAATATACTTTTAAATTCATTCGTCCACTTGTATTTGTAATTGTTAATAGAAAACCACAATAGCAATTATAACCTGTCCAAAATAATTGACCCTTTTAATCTATTAACGTTATAAACAAACTATTAATAAATGATGGTTTCAGACCCTACGGATTAATTAACTAATATATTACTAAAGAAATTTGAATACAAAAATGTTTGGACCGAACCGGGACTAGAACCGGTTCTCTCGCTTGCCGGGCAATTATGCTGATCCACTACACTATCCGGCCCAACTATGTATGCCTTCAAATTTATAGAGAAGCACTTAAATCATAATGTTCATCTCAAACATGTGACTGTCAAATAGTGACTTTAAATCAACAAGCTGGAAATATTACAAACATAATTTATAATATAAATTAACATAAATAATAATATTGATTCACATAATTTAAATACTCTTTTAATTAATATGTTTAAAAGAGAAAGAAGTGTCTGGTTCCGGAGTTTTCAATGTCGTCTATGTAAATGCATGAATACGGGAGCGGCGAACTACGCTAAACAGTGTAAATGTTCAACTCATCCATAATGCAGACGTCAGGTGAGTTCTCCCTCCGTCTTCGTCGTCTCACGTCACAATATTGTGTACCTCCTGGCTGAGCTGCATTTACAAGGTTTTCAATGTCATCTATGTAAATGCATGAATACGGGAGTGGCGAGCTACGCTAAACAGTGTAAATGTTAAACTCATACATAATGCAGATGTCAGGTGAGTTCTCCCACCGTCTTCGCAGTCTCACGTCACAATATTGTGTACCTCCTGGCTGAGCTGCATTTACAAGGTTTTCAATGTCGACTATGTAAATGCATGAATACGGGAGCGGCGAGCTACGCTAAACAGTGTAAATGTTCAACTCATCCATAATGCAGACGTCAGGTGAGTTCTCCCACCGTCTTCGTCTCACGTCACAATATGTGTACCTCCTGGCTGAGCTGCATTTACAAGGTTTTCAATGTCGACTATGTAAATGCATGAATACGGAGCGGCGAGTTACGCTAAACAGTGTAAATGTTCAACTCATCCATAATGCAGACGTCGATGAGTTCTCCCACCGTCTTCGTCGTCTCACGTCAATATTGTGTACCTCCTGGCTGAGCTGCATTTACAAGGTTTTCAATGTCATCTATGTAAATGCATGAATACAGGAGCGGCGAGCTACGCTAAACAGTGTAAATGTTCAACTCATACATAATGCAGACGTCAGGTGAGTTCTCCCACCGTCTTCGCCGTCTCACGTCACAATATTGTGTACCTCCTGGCTGAGCTGCATTTACAAGGTTTTCAATGTCGTCTATGTAAATGCATGAATACAGGAGCGGCGAGCTACGCTAAACAGTGTAAATGTTCAACTCATCCATAATGCAGACGTCAGGTGAGTTCTCCCACCGTCTTCGTCTTCTCACGTCACAATATTGTGTACCTCCTGGCTGAGCTGCATTTACAAGGTTTTCAATGTCGACTATGTAAATGCATGAATACGAGAGCGGCGAGCTACGCTAAACAGTGTAAATGTTCAACTCATACATAATGCAGACGTCAGGTGAGTTCTCCCACCGTCTTCGCCGTCTCACGTCACAATATTGTGTACCTCCTGGCTGAGCTGCATTTACAAGGTTTTCAATGTCGACTATGTAAATGCATGAATACGGGGCGGCGAGCTACACTAAACAGTGTAAATGTTCAACTCATACATAATGCAGACGTCAGGTGAGTCTCCCACCGTCTTCGCCGTCTCACGTCACAATATTGTGTACCTCCTGGCTGAGCTGCATTTACAGGTTTTCAATGTCATCTATGTAAATGCATGAATACAGGAGCGGCGAGTTACGCTAAACAATGTAAATGTTCAACTCATACATAATGCAGACGTCAGGTGAGTTCTCCCACCGTCTTCGCCGTCTCACGTCAATATTGTGTACCTCCTGGCTGAGTTGCATTTACAAGGTTTTCAATGTCGTCTGTAAATGCATGAATACAGGAGCGGCGAGTTACGCTAAACAGTGTAAATGTTCAACTCATACATAATGCAGACGTCAGGTGAGTTCTCCACCGTCTTCGCCGTCTCACGTCAATATTGTGTACCTCCTGGCTGAGATGCATTTACAAGGTTTTCAATGTCGTCTATGTAAATGCATGAATACGGGAGCGGCGAGCTACGCTAAACAGTGTAAATGTTCAACTCATCCATAATGCAGACGTCAGGTGAGTTCTTCCTCCGTCTTCACCGTCTCACGTCACAATATTGTGTACCTCCTGGCTGAGATGCATTTACAAGGTTTTCAATGTCGTCTATGTAAATGCATGAATACGGGAGCGGCGAGCTACACTAAACAGTGTAAATGTTCAACTCATCCATAATGCAGACGTCAGGTGAGTTCTCCCTCCGTCTTCGCCGTCTCACGTCACAATATTGTGTACCTCCTGGCTGAGCTGCATTTACAGGGTTTTCAATATCATCTATGTAAATGCATGAATACAGGAGCGGCGAGTTACGCTAAACAATGTAAATGTTCAACTCATATATAATGCAGACGTCAGGTGAGTTCTCCCACCGTCTTCGCCGTCTCACGTCACAATATTGTGTACCTCCTGGCTGAGTTGCATTTACAAGGTTTTCAATGTCGTCTATGTAAATGCAGGAATTCAGGAGCGGCGAGTTACGCTAAACAGTGTAAATGTTCAACTCATACATAATGCAGACGTCGATGAGTTCTCCCACCGCCTTCGCCGTCTCACGTCACAATATTGTGTACCTCCTGGCTGAGTTGCATTTACAAGGTTTTCAATGTCGTCTATGTAAATGCATGAATACGGGAGCGGCGAGCTACACTAAACAGTGTAAATGTTCAACTCATCCATAATGCAGACGTCAGGTGAGTTCTCCCTCCGTCTTCGCCGTCTCACGTCACAATATTGTGTACCTCCTGGCTGAGATGCATTTACAAGGTTTTCAATGTCGTCTATGTAAATGCATGAATACGGGAGCGGCGAGCTACACTAAACAGTGTAAATGTTCAACTCATCCATAATGCAGACGTCAGGTGAGTTCTCCCTCCGTCTTCGCCGTCTCACGTCACAATATTGTGTACCTCCTGGCTGAGATGCATTTACAAGGTTTTATTTCACATTACGTCGATAACTGGCCATATATACTCGTACTTTCTTGTCTAAACTAACGCAAAAGTTGGTTTTTATACAGAGTGGGCTTTTTCTGTAAATGTGTTTAGCGAATTTTCTTTGAAAATATAGCTATTAATTTCTCTTGCCAAATAGAACGAAACGTGGTAGAAAGATACAAGTTGCAGTTTTTTCCCTTCCCAACACCTCCTGAGTCAAATAGCAAAACTTTATTAAACTTGTTTTGTTTAAAATAATATTTACATAAATGTTTTAATACAAACATAAATTAATATTTTGTATATACATATTATGTATATACAGGGTGTCTCAGACCACCCGTATCACATATATATCTCGAGAACGGGTTGGCCGACTTGAGTGAAACGAAAAATTCCAAGTTAAAACCGGTTCAAAGAATTCAGGAAAATTAATTTCTACTTTCTAGTATACAGGGCGTATCAAAAACCGAGGGTCATGGGTTCAAATCTCGTAATTTCCAAATATAAAGGGGGGTCATGTTATACATCATTTTAAAGCTCTCTTTAAATGAATAACAATGATGAAGAAAAAATTGGTTTTGATTGAGCCATTACAAAATGGCGGCTGAAAGTTTAAAAATAAAACAGAATTACAAAACGCCCTGTATTTTTATAAATATTTTTCAAAACGAAAATATAATTATTGATTTTTAATTGTCATAACGTAAGCTTTCCAACTATATACAACAACATGCTATTTCAAACACCTTATTACCCACCAAAAAACCCCAAATTTTGAAAATGGTCTACTATGATTATCTAATTTTTTCAAATACTAAACCCTATCGTGCTGTATACCGTTGTAAAGGCCTATGTACGTAGACAACATCGGTGAAAGTCTTGTTGAAAAATATTAACGCGTTTCAAAATGGCGACCAAAAACGTAATTCGTAGGGTATAATTGACAAAAACGTGCAAAAAATATATGTAGTTTACACACAAAAAACCTCAAAAATGATCAATTATGATCTCTTGGTGTACACATTTTCATCATATGCAGCGGTACCACGTTAGCAGACCCGTGGCGGGTTGGAATCGTGCGCGACTCCAAAACTCATCGTTCCGCTGGCGCGAGTTCGAGTCCCCGCAGTCAACACTGCAATGACTTTGCTGACCAATTTTTCGAAAATTCTTGTTTTATAGTAAAATCAAATACGACATTTCTTCATTTTTGGGTTTATTCTTATAAATAATAAAAACAATAGAAATTCGACTCAGCGGAGTCAGTCACTAAAACATTCAATTGACTTAAAAAAAGTTTATTTAACGAAAATCCGTTGAAAACTGTAGGTGTGAGGTGTCCTAAGAAAACACATGTTTTTACATTGTTGTTATGGGACGCAATTCAAGGTCATGGCCTCTACTGCGCACTCGCTGTAGTTGAGACCCTTTAACCGTTTAAACCACGCACCATTTGTTCTCTAGTTAGTTATTATTACGCCATCACTCATCAACCAGTAACTATGTACTAGCTGTACTGATTTGTGTTTGGATAGCGCATAGTGATTGTCAATGTTCTCTGCCCATTATTAATAATATTACGAGTCTTTCCTTCTTGTGTAGTCCCTTCACTTCAACACCACTCCAAGTTTACCAACATACGTTCATCATAGTTAACACTTCCTGTAGCTTTAGGCAAATACTGAAAATATCTCGTTATACAGGGGTGCCTTAGAATATAGTTCAGCTCGGCTATGCCTTGCTCTGCGGTCTATACAGGATGAAACTTTATCGCATCATGTCTAAAAAATGTTATTTACCTCCGCCCACCAATTTCTTTCACTTATGACTTTTTTCTATGGAACGGATTGGTCAACAAGTTAACGCTTGGTATTATGTTTTCTTATATATATTAAAATACACAAACAATAAGTTTTAAAACAGTTATTTTAAAATGACGTAACATACCGTAATTATATTTATTGCATTGACAATATTTAGAACTGAGCAGCAATCCCCCGGCCCCCCCACAAAAGAGAAATTATATCAAAATATCATAAGGTTGAAATAAACTGTCACACGTATACAATTTGTAAATGGTGGAGGAGGAGACATTAATTTAAAAGAAAAATCATATGTAAACTAACTATTCATTCAGAGAGTTTTAAACTTTGTTAGTAAATATTTTCACACTTTTAGGGGGGCATGCGTTAAAGAGCTTTATTCCTACTTCCAATAATACATTTCAATCGTCATTGTTCTACGATGTACACGTGGTGAATGTAGTCTCTACATCTTGTATGGTGTCATGAGGGATTGTAGATTGCAAACACATTTTAGCGGGTTAAAAATAATAAATAAAATTACTCTAAAGTTTTAGAGACAGGTGAGTGTCAGTAAAGCTATTTCCTTGAATATTTCCTTGAACCGCGCTTTTGAAACTGTTGTAATGGTTTCGTTTTGGAAACCTTAATAGTGGTTCAAATTTAAATGTTGACAATCCTCTTGTTTGGTCCATAATCTTGTTTGGTATAAGATAATTGAAGGAAAAAGTGGAAAATAACTTTATTATATTTTAAAGCGGACCATTAACATTTAACCAAAACTTTGTCTAATTTTAGTACTACACTATATAAATGAAGTAGATTTCATATTATTCAAAGCTAAATATTAAATATAACCATGGATTTCCCAAAGCCATTTGTCTAAAATTGTATATCTAAAATAGCAACCATGCATGAACTGACATCATTACCGTAATAGAAGTTAAGTCTGAACATTTTCTCTGTTAAGACATTCACTGCTAGGGACATGATTTAACATGAAAATTTGTATTTCATTCAATGTTATGACCGTGGCCCAGTTCCGTGTCGTAGCAGCGAATGGGTTAAAACAGCGCACCGCAATGTTACTTAGGCTTAAGGCTCTGTGAGTATGCAGATCATCATGGTCAACGAATTTACATAGTTTACCAGAAGTGATAAACATACATAGATGATTCATTATTGAAATATTTCTTACGTATCAACTGGAACAACTCATATCGTTAGACTGATACAATGTTAGTTGCCTTGCACATGACAATGAGACAGCTTGTGTTTGTTTGCTAGGCAGTATCGTCTACTTCTGCCAACCCTTGGGGAGCTTGACTGCCGCGGTGACTCTGGACGCTCTGGGACGCAAGCGCTCCATGATCTTCCTCAACCTGCCCTTCCTCATCGGCTGGGTCGTGCTGTACTTCACCAACGACGTCACTCTGCTGTTCGTACTCACTGGTCTCATGGGCTTGGGTCAGTCAGGCTTACAGACAGTCACATTCTTTTAAATTCTCAAACTGCTACATTGCCGATAATTTTTTTTGTTTCAAATATTATCTTTGAACATGTTAATAGGCCTACTGAATTTGAAAACCTGTTAGTTGTTTTTATTCAGTCCGAGTATGGGTGAGATCCTTCCAATTATTATTTGCCTACAACATTTCTGTGTTTTTAACGTATTTGTTTTTTATGTCAAGGGCTCGTAAAAAGCCCTTTTAACGCTTCCTCACTTTACTTCTTTCTCATTCAAATTTGTGTTTTGACAAGATATTAATTTCTGAATATGTAGCAGTATTTTTAAATATTGTTCGGTAAACTCTTAGGTTATATCTTAAGTTAAGATGTATAATTAAATTTAATTCCTACATTAGTGTAGTCCTCTGAAGACGGGTGGAGTTTTCTAACTGTCCGAAACGTTAGGAGTAGTTTTTCTCCAGAAGTGGCTGGAAAAGTCCGTTTCTGCTTTTCCTAAATTGCTCTCCGCCACTATTATGACTTTCAAACTAACCCTGTTGGTTATGTTCAAACAATTACGGTATGCAAACAAGTTTAAGTGTGCCTACAATTTTAAATTGTTAACTGGAACCAAAGAAAATGTTACGGTAAGTAGATCACGCACAGATGATGCCTCATGACTGTGCCAGAAAACTCGGCGTCTTTTCCCCCCTCCCACTGGGTCTAACAGGTTCGAGCTTGTTCGATGTCCATGACTTGAATGTGACCAAATAGTGTTATTCCCGAGAACAACCGAACTTGTGCGTGCGTAAGTGCTCTACTTGAGACTTTTAAAGGATTCACTAGCAGCGAATTCTGTGCGTGGGCTGCCTCAACCATGTTTAATGTCCTGTCTCAGCCATATGGCACCGATGCGCTAACTACCTACCATAACATTGCCTTTGGTTCAATATAATACACAACCCTGTATTGTTTATACAGGCATAGGATCGATAGAGGCTGCCATACTGACGTACGTGGGCGAGATCAGTGAGCCACGACTGCGAGGCACTCTCACCTCCTTCGCCGAGATTGCCGAGTACCTGGGGTTCGTGCTCATGTTCTTCTTGGGCACTGTCACTGACTGGCAGACCAGTGCTCTCATCACTGCCGCTCTGCCTGTACTCACCGCCTTGCTACTCACTCTGGTAAACACACTCATCACTGCGTTCAGCCAATATTGTATTTTTAGAAGTGATCAAGTTTTACAGTGGCGTTGTGTGCAACCAACACTGGTTAGCATATTATAAACGAAATATTCTTATGAATAAAAGAAAAGCTCGAGGACAGAAAGGAGGATACAAATCTATAGCCAAACCCCGTTGGTAGCAAGTGTGTACGTTATCTAACTAATTATTAATTTAAAACATAAATCATTAAAACCCCAAACAGTGCTTGTACGAGTAACAAAACAGACATAAACTTTATTATTAAGGCTATTTTGGCTTTATTTGACCTCCTAATCAGGACATTAAAGTATCCGACATGAATATGAGAGTTATCTAAAGTAGGTACTTAAAAATATACAGTGTTAAATAAGTAGACAATACTTGCATAGAACAAAACAATAACTGGTTTATTTTGTTTGTTTACGTATTAAATTATAAAAAAACCCTTTATTATCTAAATTTTGATCTGAATTCCCACTGAAGAGGGGTGAACATTGTCTACGCGTCTACTGTAGTTTATTAGAATCGTCCTTTTTGTATCGGATGTACAACAATGGTACTATGGTACAATGGTACAATGGTACAATGTTTGCAGGTGCCAGAGACGCCGATCTGGCTGTTGTCTCGAGGGCGGCGGGAGGACGCAGTGAAGGCGTTGTGTTGGCTGCGAGGTTGGGTGAGTGAGGACCAAGTACAGGAGGAGTTCCAGGAGATCCTGCGCTACAGCAAGGCGAGCAGAGTGCCTCAGAGAACTCTGCGCCGTCTCAACACACGCACAGGAGCGTACATCAACCACACAGACGACAACGTGTCCGTCACCACACAAGTGATCGACACCAAGGAGTTCGCCAACAATACAGTTCCCACAGGTGTTGACCTCAGAAACATCAAAGTTCCGTTTAAAGACAGAGTTTTGGACTTCTTCAGACCGGAAATGATGAGGCCGATGTTTCTGGTTTGTTCGTTCTTCTTCTTCACATATGGCTCTGGGATGCTTGCCATTCGGCCTTATATGGTGCCTGTGTTCATGGAATTAGGGTTCACAATGGACCCTTTTCTTGCCACAGTAAGTTTTTTATTTGTGTTTGGAATGTTTTTTATTTTGTATAGGTCTGATTGAGCTCAGAGTCCGGCCAGCTACCTGGTCAGTCATTCTATTGTAGTTGTACATAGACATTGCATGCTCTTCATGTTGAGACGGACGGCCAAGTGAACAAACAAGCTAACACAGATTATAATATACTGTCTAACTTTAAAAGGTGTACTTGGATAGACTGGCAAACATTTAAAGACAACTGTTGGCTTTGTATTGTTCCTTGCATGCATATTTAAGAGATATGTTTCTTTTTCAGATAAAAATGTGATACCGTAAAAGGTCACGACATACACTCTTGTTTAAACGAGTTCTTGTGAAAGCGAGGACAACTACACTCCGGGATCACAAAAATGTTGCTTATGAACCCAGACCGGAGTTCATTTTATCAACAGACAGCCCAATTCATTAAAAGTATCGATATACCAGAGGCACTCAAACTTATCTAAAAGCAACTTAAAACAACTCAAGGACTTTACAGGACATATAAAAAAAAAATGCTTTTATGGAATACAAATGGGAGGCCTTGCAATTGGCTGACTAAGGACTGGTCGTACAATTAGAATTAATGGAGAGAGCAAGTGTAAAGCAATGCGTATTAATTTAATCTTAACGTAAGAGCAAAAGGAAGATTTTAGCTATCGATTTTTGACGATTGCAATACACGTCATGTAATTGTTCATGAAAAGGTATTTAAAAAACTGTATGTATATAAAACAGTTAGATATATTCTGATCATTTTTGGACAGTATATATAACAATATTGGTTTTTATTGTAAAGATGCTGATCTGCTATTTCATGACAATACATCATGAGAGCGGGCAATGCTGGATGGTCATCATCACCGTCAAGTAAACCACCCTGATAATACGAATTGCTTCGTTATTGCATCCAAAACATATGCTAATATCAGTATAATGTGTGTTTTACAGACTGTGTTCACTGCGATAGGACTGGGCGGGTGTGTGATCTGCACTGTGACAGTGCGCTGGGTAGGGAAGCGCCCCCTGGCACTGACTAGTGTGATAGGCTGTGCTGTCAGCAGCATCGCTGTGGGTGTATACAGCTTGTATGTACCCGAGGCAGAGCGACAGAACCACAGCTCCTCATGGCTGCCTATGCTCTGCATGGTCGCCTGGGCCTTCTTCACTGGCGTAGGAATGGACCCGTTACCTTGGATGTATCTCAGTGAAGTTTTTCCTTTCAGGTAAATACTTTAAGCAGGAGCCTTATTCAAATATATATATATATACCCGAATGGATAACGTGAATTGTTCAAAAAAATTAACACATTTTATATTTAACTATATAAGTGTTATTATAGTGATTTAATTTTTCACTATTAGTAAATTTGACCTTGGTGATTCAGCACAAATTTACTTTTTGTGTTTTGATTTGAAACTTAATTAAAATTTCTGTCCAATTTGTAAAAATTTCTCAATGAAACTCGTTTCTGTAAAATTAAACAAACTTTATAGCGTGTGACCTGAGTATATTATTATTAGGTTTATAACATTTCTGCAGTTTAACATTCAACTTAAAAATTAATTTACATGACTGTATATAGGTTTTAGTGCTATTTCTTTTATACTAAAGGGCTTTTTTTAGTTGTGCGGTTTTCAAAATAAAATATAACTAGTATTAAAATAAAAATGCATAGATTTAAACCACAGTGTTATGGCATTTGTGTGTTTTTTAAAATTTTTTTATTTAACCTTTACAAAATTGTTTAAGGTACAGCAACAATTCAATAACCTACATTTTGGAAATAAGTATGTGTTATAAGACGTGTATTTGATTGAAAATAAACAAAATTTTGAACTAAGAATAAGGAGCCACCAGTAACAACACTATAGTCATAGATCAAAGGAGAATTGCTAATTTTTCTAGGAACCATCAATAAATTCCTCTACGCTATAAAAAACTTTTGAAAGAAGAAAGTTTTTTAATTTAGTTTTAAACATGTTGAAATTTTTGTAATTTTGTATTTCAATTGGATGTTTATTAAATAGCATGGCACCCGCCTGTGAAGGTAGCAGGGAATATAATTTAGATCTGTGTTGGTTTATGCGGAAGGAGTTTGCAAATCTTGTCCCATGGAAATGAAGTTCTCTACCTTGAACCATATGACATTTAAAAAGACAATAAACTAGTGTTTCATAAATGTACAGGCATGGTAAGGTCAAAATTTTAAGGGTTTCAAAGGCATTTTTGCAGGAATCTCTGTAACCTAGATGATAAACTATTCTTATCACAGACTTTTGCAAGATAAAAATTCTCAATATTTTACTTTTGGAACAATTCCTCCAAAAACATACTCCATAAGACATAAGAGAATGTACTAAGCCATAATATGCAGTTTTTAAAATATCAATCGTGCAGTATTGTGACAACTGTCTTAAAAGAAATACACAGGAACTCATTTTTTTGTTAAGATAATCAATAATAATATGTGATTCCCATGTTAAATGACTGTCTAAATTTAATCCTAAAAATTTGACACCATCAGCTTCCTCTATAGTGTCACTTTTCAATATAACTAGTGGTGAATCTTTAATGTTTGATCAACCAATATCAAACAATAAAATTTGTTTTTTGGGAATTGGTTTTAAAATTTAGTGATTCAAAATACTGAACACAAATATTTGCGGATGTGTATGTGATTTCTTCTAATAATGGGATTGTTGATGCTGATTGAATTAATGTTGTATCATCAGCATATTGAACAATATTCTGCAAGTTATTTAATGAAAGCAGTTGATTAACCTATAGTATAAATACTACAGGACCTAATACTGACCCTTGTGGAACTCCACATTTGACTTTAATTGTTCAAAAATAGGACCATTATACCAGAAATCACGTTTGAACTCAAATGCCATATTACTATCATAACATTGTAGTTAAATAAATGCATTGTTACGTTAATACGTGTTATATTTTACTGTTTTATTCCTAAAATCGCACAACCAAAAACCTTTTTTACACTTAATACACTTGCAATGCATGTTTTATCTTTAATAACTGTATTAAGTAAGTATATTTTCATCTAAAACAAATGAAACAATGTCATGTTTGTGTTTCAGAGGGAGAAGCTTAGCTTGTGGGGTAGCTGCTGCCATATCTTATGTGTTGGGATTCATTGCTACCAAAACCTACTTGATATTAGAAGAACAGTTAACACTTGCAGGAGTATTCTTCCTGTACTCGGGCTTTAGCATCGTCGGCACAATCTACTTCTACTTCTGTCTACCAGAGACCGAGGGTGTACCCATGGAGGAAATTGAAGAGAGCTATAAACGGAAAAAGTAACATAATGGTTGTTAAGTTTTACTGTAAAACAAAACCAACTTGGCTGTGTCACAGATACTGACAATCAACCGTGTCAAGGTGTTGCATGTACCTAACATACTACTTAACGGTAGTACCCGAGTAAACATTTCGGGGCCCTCCCCACTGGTTTTAGGGTGGGGGGTGGGTGAAGCAAAGTATGTCAAAACAAAGGTTAGTGTCCAATAAAAACATTTCCCAAAGGATTTTTAAAAATATTTCCTTTTTTTAGTGAAGGTTGGGGGCATTTAAAACTCACCCTGTACAATCCTTCAAATATAATTTGTTCATTTTCTTCATTAAACTCTGATAAAACTTGTTGGGATTTAAATAATTATTCTTTTTTTTTAAGTTTCATATGATTTTAAGAGCATTTTTGCCGGTTAAGGCATACACAACTGATAATGCCTTGTCTGGCATACACGCTCTAAAAATTAAAACTATATGAAACTTTGAAAAATGAATAATTATTTGAATAATTTGTTAAATAGTAAATAATAAATAAACCTTAAAAGCTGCTTGCCTTCTCACAATAAGCGTGTAGTTTTGAATCTAATATACTCATTAATTAAACATTATATTTAGGCACATCGACAAAAACTGAGATTATATTTAGGCATAATTATTATTGCACTTTATGAATGTTTCCGGAAATTTTGATAAAATAATTTACTGATTGCATCTTAGTTTTAAACTATTTTGTAGTTTTTTTATCACACGTTAGGCATTGATTCTTTTCCTACTAAAAAAGAATAATTGGTATAATAATATTGTAATGATAATAATGATTCATTAATTGGGCTTGGTTGATAGGACCGCTCAACTTGGCGATGTTTGAATCAGAACGAGTGGTTAGTTCTTACTTGCTGTGAACCCGACAACGTTTTGATCATTATCTGTGTCTCCCAGTTCGGTAGTTGTCCCTGTCTCCAGTTTCATAAGAGTGTACGTCTGGCCACCGCACACCAACACCGCATCTGTGACTCTGCGTAGAATGGGACAGGGCAGGTGTGAAGATACGATACGCTGACAGATAAAGAGACCACTGCACACTGCGAAATATCTATCCACTTGCATGGTTTTGCACGTACTCTATTAATAGTTTCATTAAACTAGGTGTCAAAACAATTAAACACACTACGAGTAAAATCAAAAACAACATTACATATGAAAATACGTAAATAAACACAAAAATAAAACCATGAGTCAAAACTGTAAATTTGGATGCAGTCAGAGTTGTTAAAACAATACCCCCAGCGCTGCAAGCGGCTTTGAGCTCATGCACAACTAAAAACATCTGTGACAGACATCTGACAGGTGTTTTGGACAAATCGACCGAGGAGCGATTCCAAAACAATTATCTGCAGATACAATTACCATCTGACAGACTCGCAGATGTCGGTGTGTGGTGGCCTATATGGTATTATTATTTTTTTTTTTTTTAAAGAGATATTCTCCAAAGTGTAGAGTCAACAGTTTTAGGTTTTTGGCTGTCAAAACCATGTGACAAGGCCAACTATTTATGTTAAGCCGTTGGTCCTTGGGCTATTAATGACCCATTCTAAGGAAGAGTCGGCCTTAGTTTGTAACAAGACCTCATAACTCATTAATACCATTCATCACACTCATCCTTCACCACATATTTGCCTTAAAATACCCTCATGAGAGTGGTCGGCATCTCAAATAGAGATTTAGTGAACTCTTTAGGGAAAACCATAGTAGCCTACATGAACAGCCTTGACAAAGTGATTTTGATATATCTTGATGATAAGGGCAAATACAGCTCCCCTGTAATAATTCTGGACTATACTAAGGCCTGGATTTATTACATCACAAAATGTTATATATCATTTGGACATTTGGTGAGTTTATGAATCAAAATTATAAAGCAATTTCATATTAAATTTTTAGCGAATTTAAAATTATGTGTACCCAAATAATTGTTATCAGTGACGTTGGTTTTTTTGTGTGTTGTGTTTGTTTTATGATTTTGTAAATATGTTCTTGTTTTTATGTTATATGTTTTTTTTTGTCAACACAAAAAATATTTGTACAGTGACAAATAAATTGTTAAATCAGCAAAAATTAGTTACTTTAGTTTAAATGAAGACGTGGTTCACCTGTGTGGCCGGGTCAGCAGCAGATAACCGCAAGCTGGCAACTGCAGGCCCCACTCTGGGCACCATTTAAAACATGAAGTAAAAACTGCAAACGATTTTGAAGTTGGTAAAACACAAACGATCCTATAAAACTTTTTATACAGTTGTTAAGGCTTTTCAAGAACAATATCCCTTCTACAGACCATAACAACAACTTCAAAATTATAAATCCAATAAAAGGCTCTACTAGATGTATTCCTCTGCAAACGATGTTTTAAACTGGTTAATGTACTTAAATATAAAAATTTGTTTCACTAGCACTATAGTAAGACTGCTGCATATAATTAATTAATTAGCACTAGTTATTACTCTAAAAATTACTCATTAATTGGCTTATTTAAATCTTTATGTCCCAATAAAATAGAACTCAATCGTCATAAGAAACATTTTGTTTGGCAAGGAAGTTATATGTGTTTTGCTTTTAAATGCTACAGTATTAATGTTCTATGCTTCAGCTTTATTGAAACACTATCCCAGTTTAGTACATTAATCTATTTAAAACATTGTTTGAACATTTTCCATATTAAATTCCTTAACCAGGATAGGGACCACTCGGGCTATCTCTTAGATTGCTCAAAACAAGACGTGTATCGCAAGGTTTGTCTAGGGCCGATTAAGTATAACTTGTGTGCAGCTGATTTTCCCAGATTCATTCAAAACTCACTCATACACTGATGATTCAAAGTTGTTCATTTCATATGAACCAAAACACACAGAATCTACCATTGACCTCATTATAGCTATATTTTGAGGAAGTATCAGATGATCTACGATCAACTGAATTTGAGTAAGAGCATCCATCCTTCTTCACACAGCCCCAAGAGAATTAGTATAGACCTTGAGTGAGGATGGAAAAACAGTTGTGCTATACGTGACAAAAATCTTACATCTTGTTTATCTATAGTGGTACATCCTGTTAGGATAAATGTCTCACCAAATAAGCCTTCTCCAAAAAAATCTTACAGTTTGCAATGAAGCAAAAATTGTAACATGTAAATTTGTTTGTAAAATTTCCGTGTTTATGTAATGACTTTAGTTGTTCTGTAAATAGTAGCTTAGAAACACTAAAAAATAAAGGCATTTTTATTTATTTGCTGTTTATTTATATACCATTCTACTCACTATTTTCGATTTGACAGAACTCAATTGTTAGGAATCCCTATAACTAGGAAATATTTCCCATTTCAAATAAATTAATATACACATTTTTAATCAAATAGGTACTTTATTATTCACTTTTAACAAATTATAATTTTATTATAAAAAAAGACTAACTTTGGTTTTTTCAAGATTAGAAAATAAAATTTCAATGTTATAAGACCACTTACAAGTAAAAGTCAATAATTACATTTGGTATCACAATTATAGAACCATAGTAAAAAAATTAGTAATGTTGACTCAACAAAATAAGACTTTAATAAAGGCAATCAAGTATGTTGATTAGTCATCGAAATTTCCAAAGTTTGCCATATTGTTTTGGTCTGACCAGGCGGCATACCTTGCACCGTCCATCTCGGTTGCAAGAGCCTGATCAGACCTGAGAGCATGGTTCTGGCCTCCGATGATTTCCCCACAGCCACTGACTGGGCAACGAGCTTCAACCATTGCCCCACCACACTCAGTTATGCAATATATGTGGTTGTTCTTACACTTGAACCAGTGCCCGGTTTTCTGTGAACTTCGGAAATCTTGAGACATGGCTTTATTGATCATCGCCCGCTCTGCCGGAGATATTTCTCTGGAACTCTTGATTTGATCTTTCAATTTGCCTAGTAAAGCTTTGACTGCATTATCAAGAGGGTCATCATATATTCTCATAGAGTTCAAGAGTTTCTTAATTTCATTCCTGGTGAAGGCACAAGGAGCGTTGGGTGAATATGAAACAACTGCGAGGAAATGAGGAGAACTGGTGTAGATCAGTAGATCAAGCAGTCGATGCAACCTCCTTAACTCCCTCTCAAAGCTTTCCATTTCTTCTCTGTTTATTTTCACTGTTCTCTTCATTAGAAGCTTGACAAGAAAGTTCACTTGATAAGAGGCCTCTTCTTTTGCTTCATTATTTAATCCATCCCACACCTCTTGAGTACGGGTGTAGATGGAGGAGAAAAATTCTGTTAAAAATGCCAGCAGTTGAGCTTTGTGTGCATTGACTTTATTTCTGGTTTTTCTTCCTTTTACTTTTGTTTCTTCCAAGCCTTTTGATATAGTGGAATAAAGCTTATTCAATTCCCAAGGTTCTGAAAAATTTAAAAATTGATAAACTTTGCAAAATTTTGAAGATGTTATATGAATTTCTGATTTTTAGTTCCCAAAGTGTAATGTAAGTACATACATTTAAATTATTAAAATTTGTAACCAAAATTTAATAAAAACCCCATAAGTACTATAACAAAATCCTTTGATGAGTTTTGGGCAAGCCAAAGTTTTTAGAAGGGAACTTTAAATTTTATTTTCAAAGTGTAATAAAATGTTTTTACTACGGTATTTTTATAAACCAAAAAACTTTATATAATACATTTCTTTACAAGTACTGAAAATAACCTATAGCGGTGCAAGACAGAATTTACATGCAAGGCAAAGCCAAGCATGCTTATTGAATTACGTAGTGGTGGTTCGGTAGAGTATTGAGTGATACTTTTCACATACTGCAATATACAAGTTTAATACATTGTAAAAACTCACATTTATTTTTAATATTTTGTTTTTGCAAATAACCAGGTAACATGTTACATGCCTGAGATTTTTAAATGTTATTTTAATGTAAGGGTGTTCAGCTACCCCACCTTGCAAGTTCTACTGTACAGAAAGACTTTTGTAAACAATTTTTTTTGTGCACTAGAGCTGCTACAGAACAGTAAACTTTGTTTACAAAAAAACTTTGCTGTCGATTCCGGTAATACTTTGGGATTTGTGTGATAAAAAACTTATAATTTAATACTTAACTGAGGGCTGTTTGACAAAAAATAAAACCTTTTTTATTGGCAATTTTAAAACCTTTTTGTTTGGATTGGCACTAGCAAAAGAAAAATCTGTACTGACAGCACCCTCCATGACAAAACCAGCCTCAACTATAATTCTTTAAATTTTCCTTATGTTTCTTTATACTTTATATCGTTTATATTCTTATACATAGATTTATACTTTTTGTGATTGTTCAATGCAAATTATTTTTGTTTTGACAATAAACAATTTGTATTATATACATACCTTTTTCACTGTCAAATGGCTCGTATGTTATGCTTTTAAATTTGTCTAGACATTGCTGACGCTGTTTTGCAATTTCATCTAACTGCCCATAACATTTTAATTTGACGGTTTGAATGTCATTGAATGTTGTTTTGATTACGTTCATGTATCGCTGGACACTAATGATGGGTGTTTTGCAGCGGGGACAAGCTTTGCTCACTATTTCTTTTCCATCTTGCTTTATATTTAGCCAATACTCTAGACAAGTTGACTCAAACACATGATTACAATCTTCAAGCAATATCCACCTGAAATCAAAATAATCATCCAAAATTTGAGCCATAATAAGATAATTTAAATAATTTAAATTTAAAAGAAAATAAAGGCCAATACTTTAACTATAAATTTAACCATTAATTTGTGTTGCCCGGAGATGCTAGCCTTGCTAGCAAAGGCCTCGCAACTTAAATTTATACCAGAATTGACTTTTGTTTTCTTTTTAATTTAAATTAAAGCCATTAAAATGTATAAAGAACAAAAGTATTAGTTAAATGTAATTGTGGCATTACCTTTTATTTATTTTAACTCTTTTTATATCTGGCCAACGGCCTTTCTCAAATTCCAGAACCAACCTCACACCTTAGATAAAATCTACCCTATAAATCATGGTATGAACCCGAACAAACAACGTCGAGTACATTAAATAGAGATTTTGAAGTAAAGATTTTTATTATGAATAATTTTATGCTAAAGACTACAGGCCCATAGACTGTCTTCAACTAAACAATAGGGGTCAGCAACCGCAAAACTGTCTACTATTGGTTGAATTACACATAAAATATGATTGACTAAATAAAAAATTAATATGATGATAAAACATGATTGTGTGGGGCGTTTCATCGCTGGAAACCTCAACAGAATACTCATCCTTTAAAAATACTCAACCTTCACTTGCTGACTTTGGTCCACAAACTCTGACTTCCCAACTCTGAAAATAAAACTGTTGTAGATCTTTACATCCCAGAAGTATTACTATATGCTGATACACTGAACCTTTGAACAGGAAAGGACAAGCACACCATATGTCTCAAAGTGTACTGTCTAAATACAAAACCACACTGTTTGAGCAAAAATCCTAGTACATCAGACAGGAGCTGCTCAAGGGCTGTAATGAATTGAAGGGTCACTGAATGAAGAAAGAACTCCACAACTTCTTTGTGAACCAACCATTATGCATTATATGATGAACTATTTACAGCTGATACATAGTATCTGTTTTTATTTAGTGACAACAATCCATATCTTAAGGATACTGTAAACTAAATTAATAAATATACTGCTTATTATTGTTTATAAAGAAAGAGTATTTTTTCCAAAAAACAATAAACTACTCAAGCATACCCTTTGTTGTATTTTTCTTAACAAAATAAAACCATAACAAAATTTTGACCTCGGTCTTCTGAAATTTTATAGAGTTGTAATTAGGAGTGGATGAGACCCAATAATTGGGAAGTTTCTGACAAAAATTAAAATCCCCAAAATCGGGCGGGAACTCCCTAAAACAGGATTTTATCGGGAGGGAGGAATTTTTGTGGGCGAGAGGAATTTTTCGGGAAATTTTCCGAGGGGGTGGGATTTTTTGGTGAAAAAGGAAGTTTAAAGGAAATCAAATCAAAGGACAATCATGCTGTACCATACATGAACCATCATGCTGTTTAAAACTTACAAAATGAACACAAGATTGGGATCTGTAGGGAAAATATACTTTCTTTTACTGTAAAAAACCTGTTTCAATTTTCTGACCTTTTCTTTTTAGTTTGTAATGACTAAAATAAGTTTTTAATCCCGCCCAAAAAACGTTTTCTGATATCAAGCAGTACAAAATTTTCTCCCCCCATTCCTGCCTCCTGCCCAAAATGAAAAACCCAATCCTGTCCAGCCCTAGTTGTAATGTCTCTCTCTGTATGGTTCTATAATTTTATCCTGGCTTTAATGAACCCAAGGCTTTAATGAATTAAAGATGCCAAACAAACAGCTAAGCTAAATAAAATGTCTTACAATGCGTCTTCCTCAGTTTCTTCTCCAGTGCCGAAAAACTCTTCGTAGTGTTGAGGCTGGCACTTGCGACAGGGAGGACAGGGTTCGCCACAGAAGCCCACACAGCCGTGTCCACACTCAAGCAGCTTGGAGCACTGCTCGTAGCACGGCTCTCGGTCACACAGCTGCCAGCACAAGCGTGTGCACTTGGCGTGCTCACAGCCATAGTCACACGGCTCCTTTACACAACACATAAGCATTAGCCAATATTTATACTGAGAAAACAAGCAATATCTGTTAACAAGCCGGAAGATGTCATAGTATAGGCAGGGTTGTAAACGCACAAAATTGTAAACACAATAAAATAACCAATTTTACAAAAGAGCTCCCAAAGCCTAGTTACTACTAAGAGCTCTAGAAGTAACACTGAGACAAGTCACAGTTTGGGGCTAGCTAGTAGCTACACAGATTTAATGGCAGTTTTCTACTTCTAATACATTGTTACTCACATTGCAAGGGGTGCAGACCTCTCCACACTTCTTGGCACACTGGGAGTGTTTGCACTTGTAGGAACATGGTTTGTTACAAGGAGGGCAGTCCTCCCTGCACGGAACTGGGCAGCTTAAAACAGATAAATTAAATAAATGTTATGCGATCAATTACTATATAGGTACAAAAGGTTTTTCATTTGGCAAAATAATCTAAACTAAATTGTTGCAGGACTCAGTCCTGAAGTAAATCAATGCTTTCATTTCATGTCTATGGGACATATTTCATTTTTGTTGACCTTTTAAATATGTTCTAAGAGTAGCAATTAACCTTTTAAAACCAACTGCATTATTACTCATCACAATAAGGTTTAATAAGGTTTAATACAAAATAATGCAAGAGGCTGCTGCACATTCTGGTTTAGCTGAGGTTTACTTAGTAGAGTGGAGTTACCTGTGGCCGCAGATGAGCACGTTGCCACAGGGCTGATCACATATCTTGTGTATGCGCCCTTGCAGACACTCACTACAGGTTCCACTGCATGGGTGTTCACAGGACAACACCTTGCTGCAGGGTGCCGCACAGAACTGCACCAGTTCCTCATCAACTACTGCAAGAACAAAGTCAGTTGTAGCCAACTGGGCAGAATTCAACTCTTTTTAGTAGTGATAATAGTGCTGTTAAGTGTGCTAAAACCACCATGCCTAAAATATTACTCGACACATTGAAAATTTCAAAAATTCAATCAAGTTAAAAAACGTTGCTCAGGATTATTTTACAGTATTCAAAAGATACCACTATGGATCAAAAGATACCAAATGTATTTAGGTCAATAAATTATGGAGATACAAAAAATAATAGCTACAAAAGATCATTATTGCAAAGATAAGCTCAATCAGATTATATCCTTCAAAATCGATTTTGGGATCAAACCCCATCTTCAGTTGGGACAAAACTGTCTGTGTCCTTTGTACTTTATATGAGTGTGCGATTTATTTTAAGACGACATCTGATGGATAGTTTTTATAGTATGTGTTATTTGGTTGTCCTAAGTCCCTATTGGGGGTTTTGATCCCAAAATTGATTGAACCCTAAATGATTAGTGAGTGAACTATTGCATAATATTGTTAATGTAAATACATTTTATGTCAACTTCAATGTAAAACTTACTGATAAAAGATTACTTAAGATCTAAGGCTTCCGGTTTACACCGCGTCACAGTTGAAATACAATTACTGCTAGACGTTTCGACCTCGCTGTGGAGAGTCATCCTCAGTAGCTTGTTGACTGGCTGAGACTGGATTGGCCGGCCGTGGCGTCTTCCTTACATGACCCAGTGGGGGTGTCCTGTCACCTGATTGGCCAAAGTGGACGGAGCATGTTGCTCGTTGTCGAACTGGATTGGCTGGCTTCAATAGGACTTCTGAAGAACTGGCTGCCAAGTTTTTGATAATTTTATGCTGTCTTCTTTGTTAATGTTGTCTTCATGCTTGATTATTTCCATGGTTTCTCTAATTTTCCTTGGATAATAGTGTGAAACTTTTGCCAAGACTTTGGTTTTGTCAAAATCAATTCCATGCTTTGTCTTGTAGCTGTGTTCTGCTATTGCCGACTTTTCTATGTCTTCTTGTTCCGTGTGCCGTATGTGCTCTTGAAGTCGTGTAGAGATTAGCCGTTTCGTTTCATCAATATAGACTGAGCCGCAACTGCAAGGTATCTCATAAACTCCAGGTGTACAAAGATATTTGTTGTCTTTCACGGGTCGTAAACAGTTCCTGATTTTGTTGGCTGCCTTGAATATGGTTTGGATGTTATGTTTCTTCAGAATTCTCCCAACCTTATCTGTAGTCCCCTTGACATATGGAATGTAAGCTCGTTTCGGTGGAACATTATCTTGTATTTGTCGCTGGTTTTTTACGGCTAATCTCTGCACGACTTCAAGAGCACATACGGCACACGAAACAAGAAGACTTAGAAAAGTCGGCAATAGCAGAACACAGCTACAAGACGAAGCATGGAATTGATTTTGACAAAACCAAAGTCTTGGCAAAAATTTCACACTATTATCCAGGGAAAATTAGAGGAACCATAGAAATAATCAAGCATGAAGACAACTAACAAAGAAGACAGCATAAAATTATCAAAAACTTGGCAGGCAGTTCTTCAGTCCTATTGAAGCCAGCCAATCCAGTTCGACAACGAGCAACAGGCTCCGCACTGACCAATCAGGTGACAGACCCCACACTGGGGTATATAAGGAAGCGCCATGGCCGGCAATCCAGTCTCAGCCAGTCAACAAGCTACTGAGGATGACTCTCCACAGCGAGGTCGAAGCCTAGCATTAATTGTATTTCAACTGTGACCATTAGATCTTAATGATGCCCTTGAAAGCCTAAGAGTTAAGAAAAGATTACTTGATATGAACCTGGCTGATAAATGTCATATATTATTTTACTTCTATGCTTTTTATCACATAGCAAAGCATAGAAAACATGTCTTTTTATTAAAGATATCAATATTTCTAAAAAAATAGTACTTAAGTTTAAGTTTTTACATTTTTTATTGGTCTTGATTAGCCTGTTCATATCAAAATTATTGCGATCTGCTCTAGCGGGAGTTAACTGTAATTAATTTAATTACTTACAATTGTATAAATTATCTGTCACATTAATCAATTTGATTTGATTCAATAAAAAATATATACACAAAATCATTATCAACATGATTAGTTAAACTTACAGAATTTTCCATCTACAGCCGCTGCAGAGTTGTTTCCATCCCTCTTTGGACCAAACAAATTTCCCAAAGTTTTGTTGAGCATTGAAGAAAGTGAGTCTTTCTTCTGTGGCAAATACTCTTTATGTTTGTTTTCGTCTACTAAGTTTTCTGAAACACATAACATAAGATAATTATTCACAATTTCTATTTGATTTAAGGTGATTTAAAAATTGTTGTCTAGATCTGAAGCAGAAATCATTAACAACATAATCTCTCTGATATACAGTAGGCTCTCAATCGAACTCACTAAAAAAATAAAGGTTAAGTTTGTCTTGTTTAACAAGGTGAAGTTACTTAAGACAACAAAGTTCTCTATACCATTAAACCTCGACTTTTACCAAGCATTACCACAAAGTCACTTAAAAATTTTGAATGGTGACTGCAAGAATCGAACCCACACCACCAAAGTAATAAGCTCTAGAGCCCCATGCGATACCAATCTGCCAAAGATTAATGTAGCGGAAGAGTCGTCCGGATTTGACTAGTGGAGTTTGATAATTACTAATCTTCTGTTTTACTAGAAACGCTACGAATAAACTTAAAACTTGAGTTTCTGAACTGTTATTTACGCATATAAACTCATATTTTTTGTGGTAATAACTATTTTGTTTAACTGTATGTGAATATTATTATTGTACATACTAAATACTGTACAATTAACCGACAGAACGCACTTGTCTGCTCTGAATTGCTTTGTTTACAATACAACTGCCAGCCTGTCTACTGCGCACACAGAATGCACCAAACATTTAAACTATGGCTGTAAATACACAGTCATGTAAGATTTTGCTTTTTACCACACAGCCAAGTAAAGCAAGTGTTTTGTTATTTATGAAGAGGTCAATATAAACACACGTGACATTTTCGGTTTGTTTCAAATTTTTCTGCTCGGTGATTATCCTGTATTGGAATTATTGCAAATCCTTCGGGTAGAAGTTTAAAATTGAGTAACATAAACATGGAAAATGATAACCGTGTTTACACTAAAGTAAGTCGCACTGAAATCACTAGACACATCCCAATAAATTCCACCTGAAAATGAGGAGGTAAAACCCCCTACACCTTCATACTAGCCACACCATATTGTATGTACTGTCAACTATGAGATAGGATGTGATTTGCCAAATGAGCTCAGCCCACTGTTGTTACCTAGCAACAAGTGTAGTTAGTAGATGTTGTTAGTAGATGCTCATGGTCACAACAGGGGAAAGGAATTTGAATACATCTCCCGTACCCTCCCCATACCCCCTCTCGGTATACCCATTTCTCTCCTTTTCATCTGTTCCTCTTTCCTTAACTATCTATCCTTTCGAAACAAAACCAGAACCTGTTGGAAGGAGAGGCAAAAAGCCTTGACAGATCAGTAGGGGTGAACAGGGCCTCAAAATTAATTTTAAAATAATTATGGAAAGTCTAATTAGTTTACCGTTTCTAACTTTTGAAGCTTCTTTGCAAGGTATGAGCACATTTGTGTGACCACAAAGCATCGGGTAAGTGGTTTTGAATGATTTGGGCTGTGTGCAATGTTTTGAAGAACACTGATCTTGACATTTCTGAGCACACAGGTGACCACAGTTCAAATAGCGGGTGCAAGGGTTGGCACAGTCTGAGATCTGAGCTTCTTCACTGCAAGGCACCTGTGCTTGCACTTCTTTAACCACCTTATCCACCTGCCAGACAGACACAAAACTAACTTTTTATTATTGAACAACATGATGGAGAATTGGTAACTCATTTTTACAGTAGGGAAGGTATTTGAAAAGAAATACCTCAATAAAAGGAAGTTTCTTAAGTTATCCTACTCAAACCCTCTCTAAGAGAGCATTATTGAAATTAAGCTATATTTTACAAACTTTGCTACTGTCAGTTGTGTGCAAATTTTTAACCAATCTAGAATGAAGTTTGGTTGTAATTTAAAACTGGCATGCAGCAGCATTTGCCACGTTGGTGTGAGTTGAGCATTTTTTTTTTTAGGATGGATTACTTGAAAGTTGAAATACAACAGATTTTAAGCCTATGGTCATAGATCAAGGGGTGAGCTAGGATAAAGGAGACTATTCATTACACCTCTTTCTTTTTTACAATTTCTTTACAGTTATTTTTAAATAAGCATTTTAAAACTTTTGATGGCTATCAAGTTTTATGGGTTTACACTCTTATAAACTTTAAATCACCAGCTTCATAAATTATTGAGTGTTAAGTACTTACCGGTTCCATGCAAGGATTACATGGTTCTTTGCACCACTTGGGGCACTGGTGGCCACAGGAGAGAGTGCGAGTGCACTTGTTCTGACACTGGATAGTTTCCACGGCAATCCAACAAGGCAGACTGACACGGTGGCCACAGCCAAGCTGCTTCTCTACCACCTCTAAGCACGGCTTGCACACCTCATTACACTTGAGTCTACACTTGTGATTCTGCGAGCAACCCTTATTCAACCGAGCACAGGGTCTGATACACTCGTACTGGAACCACACATATAATTCAGAATATTAAGTAAGAAACACAATTCACAACAGTAATGTCTCTTTGTACCGGATTTTCAATTTATTAGACAACCATTCTACTTTTAAGTAGTGCCTACCCTCTCTTTAGGATATTTCCCACCACCCACAAATAACAGGAGATATCGTTTCGCTGCTATACACGCTGGTTTCAGCCCTTATGAACATTAGTAAATTTCAATGTTTCTTATATATACTCATAGCTTTTAATAACCATAGTCACTTATTCATTTAGTGTATTACCCTACTAACTTGTTATAAATTGTGTGCACCTCTTGATGTTTAAACAACTCTTAAATCTAACTTTTAACATCTTAGTAATCTCTGTACAGCTTATCTCAAATTCTACAGTTTTATTTCAGTTTAGCAAACTTGTACAGATCCACAAAGCTCTGAGTAGTAGATACTCACAGACATATGGTCAGGATCATCGTTGACGTGACACAGACGTGTGCAGGAGTGGCCACAGTCTGGCCGGTACTTGCAAGGTACGTCACACACAGGGTTGCTACGTAAGTGACATGCAACTCTAACTTTGTGTGTACAGTCAGGGATAACCACCTCGACAATCTCCAAACACTCGTATAATCTGTCAACAGCATCAAATGTGAACGCAACCAGCCATATTTCCATAACAAGGTTGAAAGAAGTACTTCTCTGAATCACTTCTACTCTAACCAAAAGCTAATCGACGATTTGAACTGTTTATTCTCAATACATTGGCTTGAATGTGGAAAAGTGGATTAAAATATACAAATTATAAATGTAAAATATAAAGTTTGGTTTAAATTTTGGGTTTTTCTTGTTTTTTGGAAAATGGGTATTACTTTCCGAACAACTCTCTTAGTTTCATAGTTTTATACTTTGTAGAAGAGTACTTCTTTTAAAAGGAAGATATCATTATTATGACCTATTCAAAATCGTAATGGCTTTTTCAAAAGTATCCTTGATATCCAGTTTGTGGTTATCCGTCCTTTTGCTGGCCCGTTTATCACGGATGAACAAGACTCTAGTGTATAGACACTATTTAATTGTGTACATGCACAAGAAATAAATATAGATTTTGAACTGAATAGCAACTGAGTGCGTCAAATTTTGACAGGAGCCAATGGCCGTTCATATAGGGAGTCAGTGACAGTCCAGATAAATAGATGTTCTTCCTAATAGAGTAATAATTCACATTGCAGTTAGTATTCAATGATTTGATGGTGAAATTAATTAAATCTAAATCTAGAACATGAAAACAAATAGTTTAGTTATATAGTAAAATTTCACAAGCCTCAACAGACATATTACCTTGAGTCCATATAACATGGTATTTCTGCCGAGTGTCCACATAAGAGATTTTGGCGTCTTGGAACTTTGCAATCTTCACAAGACTGGTGACACTTTCTGGGACACGGATGACCATAGTAGCAAGTTCTGTAAGTATGTGAACATTTGACATCTTATTACAAATATTAATACTTACCCTATAGATTTATTACTAACACAGTTTTTTAGGTTTTAAACTTAAGTGGCCTTAAGAACCCTTAAAATTTCAAAACACTTCTAGAAGAACCATTGGGAAAGTGGTCAATTTTAAAATTTAGCATTCTTTCTTGCCAACACAGTCTATCTACTTGGTGACCCAGATTAAAAGGTTCCCACTCACCCCTTCTTAACTTTTGAATGACATGACTTTTTTGCAAACGCTTTAGTATGCTTTTTTACCATTACGGTAATAGTAGACATTTTTTTTATAGGTGAGTGGGGGTGGCTTCCAATTTCAGATTGGCGGACTTGATCAGGTTGCATATCACCTTTTTCAATCACAAGCAGCCATTTAACATGTTCAGTTTCTGAAGGCCCAGTTTATGACCTTCAGGGTGGATGAGTACATTTATTTATTATTATTGATTGGTTGTAATCCTCACTAGTCCCTTGGTTGTAGAAAAGGTAGTACATTTTAAAGACAGGTAAAGTTTTAGTCAGTCTAAAAGTTGCATCCAGTTCTTCATTCAAGAAACTAAAACTATCAGGTTAGCACTTGCTGTGTATATGTACCTATTGGTTAGCCAAATTCAAATTAATTATTTATAGCTACTATATAGATAGTCCTATTGTATATTGTTACCATATAGAATGGAAAATTTAAAAAACACATTTAAAATCTTAATATAATAAAAACAACCTGTAAGACGCAACAAAATATGAATCTCTTCTGCAAATAAACATCAACTTTTTATGACGGTGACGACCAAGTTGTATGATCTGGTGTGGTAAAAACACGGCAAAGAACAGAAATCATGTGAGATGGATATTTACATGTGAGAGGACATGTACTGACTTGCGGCAAGGCTCCTTGCACTTGAGTTTTCTGTGGTAGTCTTGGTTGACGTGACACATGGACTTGCAACAGTGACCGCAGGACAACTCCTGGTTACAGATCAGACTGCAGCCTCCCGCAGCCACCTTGCTGAAGTCTGCACCACACCTCACCGCAGTCACTTGATCTTTGTGTATTTGACACTGTAGCTCTATTGCCGGCCCTGCAACAAAATTCATTCTAAAATTGGCTTTCTCTTTTAAAAACTAAATATTCTGTGAGTTTTTATACATTTTTCCCTACATTATTAGATTAGTTCCTGAATTAAGAGCTAATATACTAGACTTCTTCTAGAGCGGATTCCGGATTGCAAAGTGAAACATACCAAAAACCTTTTTTATGTTGACATCTCTAATAATAACAACACAATGTCTTTGCTGTATCATGTATGTTTAAAAATGATAGATGTTCACTATAGCAGCCTGTACCAACCACTGCCATCGCCCATCAGTTACATGTAGTACAGTACTTTTTGAGAAAAAACCATGAAACCTTTGTAGAGAGGGCTTTAAAGTATAAAGCCCTACCTTTCCCTTTTGAACAAATAACTTATGTTTAACAATAAAGCCCTTTTTTATTGTTGTAGCATGTGAGCAGCTTCCACATTTAATGCCCCTTATTTCAGTGTTCAAATATGTTACACTAACAACTCCAGAAAAACTTCAGTTTGAGTGTATAGCTAGTTTGGTTATGTTCTCCAGTGTTCAATGACAATAGAATGTGGATAAAGCACATTTTTAGATTTAGATTTAATTGGAGATGCAGTTCCGGACCGCATACACATCAACCTTAGGTTTATTGTGCAAACTCCTGTTTCTCTCACTCAGGTAGTCCGATCCTTGTTCGCCTACAAAGCTCAAGGATCTTCCTGCCCAGCTCAGAGGGTTTGATTTCCTGCCATTCGAGACTCCCCAGAAGCGGTCTTCTCCTTGCCTCTAGGGAATCACAGTCTGTTAAGATATGTTGAGCAGACTCTGTAAAGATCACACATGTCTGGGAAACGCTGATGGTTTATCCTGGAATGGTTCTTGTGCCCAGTTATGTATGCAATAGTTAGTCTAATGTCCTGTCAGTTTAGTCTAACTAATGAGTCAGTTAAGAGAGTCAGTTGATTAGATATTTGGCCATTATTTGGCCTGGGATATGTTGCCATGTTTTCTGAAAGCGCCTGCTCGTTTAGCAATGCTTTGACCAAGGAAGGGCTGATCCCGATAGCTGGTTCTGGACCTACAAATGGGGACAGTGCTCCCTTCCTTGCAAGCAGGTCAGCTTTCTTGTTTCCAATAAAACCCTGATGACCTGGGATCCACCTGCAGTGCCTGTATGCACTGCCAGACAAGTCTGGAAGTAGTAGTAACACAGTCAAGCGCTTGAAGAGTGGCTTGGCTGTTGGAGAATATTATTATATGCTTGTTCCTGGCTCCTTTTGAGAGCTCTGACTGCACACATGCTAGGATTGCGTAAACTTCTGCTTGGAAAACTGTACAGAACCGTCCCAAGCCCCCCGAGAGGTTTTTCCTGGGTGCAATTCTGTGTGCACAGTATCCAGGTTTCCCTTCTATGAGGGAGCCGTCTGTGTACCAGATCGAGCAGTTGATGTGAATACGCAGTGATTTGTCCGTCTTCCACTGTTCACAGGACTCTATGTTGACCTCGTATGGCCTGGTAAATAGGTCTACTCTTTTCATTATATCTGAGCCCATAGAGAAAAGTGGATAGTTTGAAACAGATTCCAAGATCGAGACATGGCCTATTCTAGATAGGCCCCTTCTAAGTCGGTCAGCAATGGACAGTCTGTAACTTATTTTTCAGGCCTCTATTATAATGAAAGCGTCCAGTGGGGTTAGTGCACAATAGAATTTGGATAAAGCACATTACATTACCTATAGCTTGTTGTCTAAGCAGACTGAGTCTGATGTGGGGCCAGATCTCTGAACTCATCACAAGGCTGTCCATGTTGCCCACAATGAACAGTCCGTCCCGTGCTCTGGACAACGCCACACACACTCGGTTCTCTATCTCCAGGAATCCAATCTTGTTCATATTGTTGCTTCTCACCAAAGACAAAAGTATTATCTTGTTCTCCTCTCCTTGGAAGTTGTCCACTACCGTAATCTGAATGCCTTTTGGAAAATCACCAATCCTTTTTATTTCCTGAAATAACAGTTATTATTATGTATTTGCAGTTTGCCAAATAGAGTACTTACATATTCAATAAGTAGAGTTTTTTTAAAACTTCGATAAAAATAGGGATAGATAACTAGGTTTTTTTGGATTTTAGAATAAGACAGGGTGGGAAGTTAAAATACTCAGGATTTTTGGTACAGTACAGGATTTACAAATATTTTTAAATTACAAAAAAAGGCCAATATATAGTGTTTTTTTCAAAGCGCTTTCAACAGAAACGTTGTTATCTTCAGGCAAACTTGTTACATAAAAATTACTAAAATCTAATATTTATTCACTAGAGTCCCGCTTATCCGAACCCCGCTAATCCGAAAATCCGTTTAATTCGAACACTGTTGAGGGAAAAAACTATCGATTTTGAGTTGGTAAAATAAATAAAACTGGTTTTCCAGTATCATACTTTATGTGTTTAATAACAAACTCTAAAATACAGTAGAATCTCGATTATCCGAGATAATTGGGACCGAGACCATCTCAGATCTGAAAAAACTCGGTATTGTACTTCTACCAGGAAAAGTGACAAAAGAGAGAATCAGACTGTCCAGCTGAGCTCACAGATATGAGGGGTGAAGGCAAAGAAAGAGAAGACAGGTGGAAAGGACAAGGGAAGAGAAGGAAATCAGAGAGCAGCTGAGTGTGCTTGGCAGGGAGGGGGAGGTGCCAGGTTGTCAGTGAGGGACAGCTGCACCTTTATCAGCTGTCTACTGTTAGCTGTTGCTAGGCAACCACATAGGGCGGAATTACATAGCTAATCACAGCATTTTCTCTGTATGCTTGTGACATCGATCTTTGAGAAGAGTGTGTAGTGTGTGTTATTTCCTCACCTCATCTTTACTCAATGATTAATTTCATTTGACAAATAATGTTTTATACCGGTACTAGTTTGGAATTACAGTAAATTGCAAAGGTTTTAGTACAAAAAATCTAGAACTTGATCTGTCGTGTACAAAATAGATGTTTGGTTCTGTCTGAGATAACCTGATAATGGCTGCGGCCTCCATTGAAAATGCACTCAGCACGGATGTAGGGGGGAGATGGGTTGTTTACTTGGAACTGCTAGCCACTAGTTCCTTATCTTATCTTCACCAGAAGTACAGTACACACCCTGCCGCCACATCATCTGTGTATTACCCGTCATATATGCGTACGTTACTTCCGCACTGTTTTGTATTCCAGTGTACTACAGCATTCAAACACACAGTTTCTTACATTTAAATATAAAATATTAGTCGCTCAAACTCAATATATGACTTTATAAGGTCAATTATTTGATAAATCCATCAATATATGCCTAAAAACCGCTTAATCCGAATTTTTGTTATCCGAACAGGGTTTGGTCCCAATTAGTTCGGATTGGCGGGACTCTACTGTATGTACAATAATTGTTGACAAATAAAACAAAAACTAAAAACATTATTTTGATTTAGAATTAAAATTATTGGAGTAAAAGTGTATAAAGAAAACAATTATGGGTGTACATACAACAAAAATATGTTTTTAGTGTTATTAGATCTATGAGCTTTTAATTTATAATTGGTTCGTCTTCGTTGTTAAGTAAATAATTCCTGTCTGTGTTATTAATGAGGTAGGATTCCCAAGCATTAACTTATCAAATTACGATTTGTTTGAGCAATTTTTAATTTTTAATTTGGTGGTTTAAAATTTCCAAAAAACCAAGCTGTAGATATTGTTAATTCATCGCTTCATAAATAACACGGACATGAATCATTTACTTAAAAACAAAGAAGGACCAATGATAAATTCAAAGCTCATAGATCAAGTAACACTGAAAACGTTTTTATATACACTTTTACTCCAATAGTTTCAATTCTAAATCACATGTTTTAATTTTTTTTTATTTGTCAACAATTGTATACAAATATTATATTTTAGTAATTTTTATGCACAGTAACAAGTTTGCCTGAAAATGACAGCATTGCTGTTAAAAGCGCTTGTTTATTTAAAATTCACTATATATTGGCCTTCTGTTGTAATTTTAACATTTTTGTAAAGTAGTATTGACAATAATCTCCACTTCAAGAATTTACAGTAACGGATGTAAAAAGCCAAAATTATTTAAATATATTTTTGAGTCAACAACAAGGTTAAAAAACATTATCCCTTAGGAGAGTAACTCTTGCCTCAATAGTTTAGTAAATACAATCGTTAAACATTTAAGTAACTTTGACAGTAAAAATAACGGGAATGACTACTTACATTTTTCATGTGGTACATCTGCCCCTTGTACGTTGCTAGGATTGTGATATCTTGTGGCTTGTAACCTTGTTGAACCAAGTAGTTGGCAAGCTTCATGATCACTTCTGCTTCAAAACAATTACGTTTGCTTGTAATTTCAGTAACCTATAAATATCCAGAAAATTAAAAAGGATTGCCTTAGTTTTCATGTAGTGTATAACATAATATTATAGTTTTCACATTATACTGCTAGTGATTTAAAAATCCTTTTCCCAACCGTAACTGTTTCGACCGCTAAAAAACAACAAGTGCACATTACCACATGTTATAAGGTATTTTAAAGTGCTTTTTGGTGTGACCAGGAATATAGCCTCAACCTTACCCAGGGCCACCACATCTCTGGGCAGAGCCCAGGGCCGGACTTCAATCACAGGCCCCTTACCTTCCAGAGGTGTCATCAAGAAGGTTTCCTCCAGGTGTATATATTTTTTGGTTTATAAAGACATGTTCAGGTGTGCCGGCAGTGCTTAGGTTCGCACCTCTTTTTCTTAAAAAATGAATGCAAGTAACACTAATGCAAGAGTAATCATTAATAACTTTTGTGAGTTTTCAACTTTTTTTACTTGTTAATACTGTGTAGGCTATATTTTTTATTTTATTTTCCATAGTTGGTATTTTTTTAAATTTGTAGCTGTTATAAACAACACCTAGATATACACTGTGCATGTTTTATTTTATAACCTGAAGGAAACCTCCATGTGTCACCTTTCATATTTTGAAATTAATGACAGCCCTGGAAGGTTGAAATCCCTTGTGTGAACAATAACTTTACCCCCTCTTTAGGCCTAAGTACATAAAATGGTGATTTAGGCTGTATGTGTGACATATTTACTCAAGCTCTCAGGTCAGACATGTCGATTTGACACCCAAGTTAAAGTCTTCAGGATGACCAGTTAGGTTGCTGTTATAATTTTATCCCAAAATTACTTTTAAAACGTCTATTCTTTTTAGGACATAACTTTTGTACTTGTTGAAAAGCTGTGCTTGAAGACTATATTTGGTACTGTACATAGAGCTTCAACCGTTCAGCCTTCAACCGAACTTCAGCTTTCATTAAACCGTTTAAACTCTAACTAAAGTTATTTTCAAACTCGTTCTCGTATTAAAAGTTTAACAAAACTTGGCCATTTCAAAATTTAAAACAAATTTTTTGTATGCTAAATCTGTTATAATCAAGCCGCTACTGCTAGTCAATGGCATGCAAACTGAAACAGTTGAAATGAGGTATCAAAAGTTATTAGAGCAATGGCAGGCAGATTCTTGGAACCTGTAAACCACTCTTTACAAATCTGCAAATTCAAACCATTATAAATTTATATATATATGATCTTTTTGTATTCTCAAAAACAGGAGGAGTTACTAAATTCAATTGTCCATACTACAATACGTAATAAAATAATGCTGGTTAAACCTTGTACCTCAGTAAATCTCTAAATAGCCATACAGTCATGTCTATTAAATTGTATAATAAACTAAAACCAATATGAACCTTTATTCACTTAAAAATTTAAAATTTATTTTTTGATTGGTTATTACAAATCATTTTATTCCATAGAGTTTTTGACAGTAAAATATTGATTTAAATCAGGTTTACTCTGTATTTTCTAGCTCTTTACTGTATAATAAAACATTAAGCAAATTGGTTATTATTTATATTATATGGTTAACAACTTATTATTGACTCTGGCTTATAGCCATGTATATGAACCATGACATTGTCAATAATTGTAAATTCATATGACAAATAAAGATATTATTATTATTATTATTATCACGTTGGTTCATTAGATCGACATAAATACCAAAACATTATCTTACTTTTCTCATACTTTACAAATTTAAGAGATAATTGACAGAGATGATTTTCTGGTTCACTGTAGATGATAGAAAAGTGCATTAGGTGAAAGTTACTAAATCACGCTTAAAATTTGTAAAGTTACAAGTTGTTCTCTTGGACGTAGGAAATAAGTTTTGCACAAGAAACACTGAATGGTAGGCAGATTGTACAAGTCTAGTTCCCCAAAATCTCTAGGATCCAGATTATGAAATACTTGGATATAAACTCTGGGATACTATGGATATACACTCTAGTAAAAGGTCAGACATTTTTGGCAAAGGTTTAAACTTTTGGTTGGGGTCAGATTTTCAGCGGTTTTTCATGAATAACTTTCGAACAGAACAAGATACAAAAACGAGGTTTAAAGATTTGTGTTCAGCGCGACAAAGGGGTCCAGGAAATGTATCCACCAATTTATTTACAAGATATCGACTACATATTCATGGTATGTGGCTTTTAGCAGGTACAACTTTTTGCTTAGTTAAACTCCTGCTAATAAATTTAGTTTGCAAGGTTTTTTTTTGTTAGAGGGCCAATTTTTCTTTACAGCAAGGAAAAATTGTCAAAGGGTTTTGAAGGTCCCCTTTCAAATGAAGGGTAACACAGTAAAGGTTTTCATTAAAAGACTTACCCACTCACATTTGGCGTGAGAGGCAAATCCCCGATCAAAAAGAACTTCAGGATATCCTAATACCATTTGGCAAAAAGGAAAACTTACAGTTGTTCTTAAGTTAGGGTTAAGTGAGGACTTTTGAAAACCCCTGTATAATATTGTAAAGATACAATCTTCTTTCAATAATAAGAGCTGAACTTATCTGAAGGATAATAGGTGGAATGTCACAATTTTTCTAAATGACTGGTGATTCTGTTAACCTTGGTTGAAATAGTTAATATAAAATTTTTAAAACCTGAATAGTGAATAATACTTTTAAACAACTCTCCTTCATAAATTATTTATTAGATATACATACATTAAATGCTTGTAAAAAGAGCACTTTTCAATATTTGTCTTCCTTGGTACACTTTTATATAAATGCTCAATACGTCCTCCCCTGGCTGCACGGCATAAATCAAGCCGATAATCAAACTCTTTTCAAACGTAGATCACGAAGTTAATATTGATTTATGGAATTGACTGCTCTAACACGGTTCCGGCAGGTCTAATAGTTCTTTTGTCAGAGTGGATACGCACCTTCACCCTTCCATAGCCCCACAAAAAAAATTGACGAGGAAACCACAAATCTACGACAAAACTCTCACTGAACTGAACTGACTGGCTTTTTGGAAGTTCAAGAATGCAAAATATCTTGTGTTGAATGGGCAGCCGTCTTGTTGATAGTTAAAAGTGGATGTTAACAGTATATGTTAACAAAACTTTGAAACTTCTTCTTTTAAACCATATGTAAATTATTCATGAAGCACTCATACTATAAAGTTACAGAATAATGAAAGTAGGACGTTGATTTTGAATAACCCTGTAGTTTAAATTATTTACGATGATAAATCTAAAAAATCACCTAGTGGATATAACAAAAGTATTTAAATAACATTAAATATGTAATACATATTAATTAACAATCCAAATTAAAGCCTGGTCTATTTTTAAACTCACGTCATCCTCAAAGTGGTTGTGTGTCATGAAGAAGCAATTTTTCATGACTCCTTTGATTGGTTCCCTGTTGAATACAGAGATGTCATCTTGAAGGTTGGGGTAGATAGTAGGTACAAGCTGCTGGGAGATCTCAGGGCGCATACGATGCTGCAGATTCAGAGTGTGACAAGCCATGCCATTTATCACCATGCGCTCAAACAGAGATACATCAAGGGCAAACTGGCGTCCCATTCGCATCTCCGCTATGTTTGGCCTCAGCTGCTTATGGTCACCTGATGAAAACAAATCAATAGTTGAATGGGTCCTCATTATAACGTCTAACTGACACTTTTTCATTGATGTTTTAGTGGAATAACGTTCTAATGGGATTCTAAATCGCGTGGTAAATTTTGTTTGTCAATATTTTCATGTTGGTAGCCGTGAACAGCTGGTCGGTGGTGGGAAATACAGCTCGCCGTGAGAATAACTTCTAACTAGCAGAGATGTCGTCTGACTCGGCGATGTTCTGTTGCCGGAGATAGAAAACGGTTAAACCAGGGCAAAAAGCGGAAGTTAAGTGTAACAGAATGGCAAGAGAAGAAAAGGAAAGCTATGAGGAATTCCGGACACCATACTTTTCAAAAAAGAAGCGTAGCCAGAAATCTTCCACTTGCAGATGTAAATAGAATAGTTTTTCTACAGGCTGGTATGCTGCGCAGTCACTGCCTACAGTAGCGTACTCTGTTTCTCTTCTCATTGAACACATAGGACTATAACAAGTGCATACATAAGCAGCTAGTTATAAACAATATTAGATTATGTGCAGTTTCGTAAGTTTATGATCTATTAGGCCTATCTATATTGAGAACAACGTTCTAACCCAACGTCAGTGTAGGATATTATTAGAATAACATTACAACCAACTTTAGTTAAAACGTTTTTCCCTCGTTTTTTGAGGTAAAAGTCTCTGTATCTCTGCTATAAGTAGCAATTAAGATACAGAATTTTATAGCAATTAAGAAATGGTCTATAAGAACATAGTTTTACGTTTAAAAAAAATATATATTGAGTGCACTATTATTTACACAGTTTTTTGGCCCTCCTGAAAAATTTAGTTTTTGTCAGTTAGAACGTTATACGGAGGACCCTATTAGCTAATAATCAAAAGTCAACAAACCTGCATAGATTGATCTGTTAACATTAACAACATGACAAAGTAGCTAAAAAAGAGTGTAAACAAATCAACAATAACCAAATCATTCTAGTTTTTGTTTAATGTAATGATAAGCAAGATTACCAACTTACTCAAAATAGTAGTTTAAACCTTGCAGGTGTTTTCCTGTAATATTTTGTACATTTTTTAATGGAGTCCATGAGTTTTAAAAAAATTACATTTTTGCAAGTGGCTAGAAACTATTGCATCACCTAGGAACACAAACCTAGTCTCTTAACTAGAGTTTGCAGGTTTCAAAACCGTATTGCTGTCAATGATTCAGTTTTAAGACTGAATGAAGTCTAAAATGTTCCGTCTTCAAGTGTGTCCAGCCAAGTGTACAAGTTTCCACACACCTCTCATCAGGTTTTAGGCTATTTAGATACATTTCCCCCAATAAAGTCAATTTCTCCAGTTCTGTGGGAACCTTTCTATTATCTATCAGCTCATTTCTTAGGTGATTCAAAACAAAACCAAGATCATTGTTTTGTGGATTATGATGCTTCTTTTTATTTTGTTGTTTTCTTTTTTCTTGTTGTTCTTGCTGTTGTTGAATTTGTTTGAGATGCATTGCAAAATGTACCATTTTCTCATCTTCAGTAAGATTAACTTCTTCTAAATCTACAGCATCAAAAAAAGCCTGCTTCAACCGATCGTCTTCTGAATCAGCAAGAACAGTGTCTCTGACAGGTTCTCTAATGATCCCATCAGCTGTAATAGTAACTTTTACCTTGTGGTCAATTTCATTCCTCCCAATCCCGCACAAAAGCCAATCAACTACTTGATCATCACTACTGAAGTAATCACTCTGGATACCATTCATGACTAGTTTCAGAGTTTTTAAAGACAGAATACCTTCCCCATCTTCCAGTTTCTGTACATCAGTTTGGCACTGTTTCATTTTAGCAAACAATGTAGACATTTCTAGCTGTATTCTTCTTGTTTCTGAAAAGTTGGCTTTTCTTTTGTAGTAACTGTACTCTCTTCTCCTTTCTCTAATATTAAACTTGTCCAATTCAGTGCCTTTACTTTTACCTCAGATTCTTACCAGTTTGTTTGTAACAGGAAGAAGACCTTCCAGAAACTGATCAAGAGCATGGTTAGTGAAACATACAACAAAAATTGGACAATCTTTAGAAGGGTTCCACACTTGCCGATTTTGCAACAGACCCTGAGCAATTTTCAACCCTAAGAATGTTTTTCCTGTTCCTGGTGGTCCTTGTATTACCACTAGATCATTAGTCAAAGCTGCTTTGTAAGCTGTATACTGTGAAATGTCTAAGCCGAGGTCATTGCTTGAGGGCCATTCCATGTCACTCAACGCTCTGAAACTATAGCTTTGCCCTCTGGTTCTAATTGTGAGAACTTCCATTGGATCAAGGTATGTTGGGGGAACTGTCTCAGTTTCCGTCTTCACAATGTATTTTGCTAGAGGAAAGTTTGTTTCGTCTAGTCTCTGCAATGCTGATAAAACATGAAAGTAAGGTTCAAAATATGCCTCACTTTCAGCCATGACAAATTCTTTTCCTAAAATAGTTTTGGCTTCATGCACTTCTTTGAGCTCAACCATTAAAAGTTTGTTTTCAAGCTCTTTTACATTTCTGTTAGCTACTGTGCCCAGAAAGAATGAATCAAAGTCATTGTTTGAAAAAAGCAAAAGGGAACCAAACATGAATCGGTTGGAAAATTCCCAGTTAACACGATTGATTTTCTTATCAACATCAAAACAAATCTCATATCCAACTTTATCATGTATGGTTTTTGAATGAAGAAACTTCACTCTTCTGTAAATGCGAACATTTTCTATTCTTTTGAACTTTTCTTTACTTTTCACTTGTTTTCTGTAATCTTTGATTGCTTTTCTGATTGGGCCGACAAAGTCTTCTCTTAGAAGTTTGAAATGAGTATCCAAGTATTGATCAATACTGCTGTAAGGTCCATCAATAATGTTTGGACTGAGAAAAGGTTGCTCATCGTAGATATCCTCAGGCCGGGGAAGGACAGAGACTGTTCTGAAATCCCCTACAGGCTCAGGGTAGTAAGAGGTTTTTTTCAATTTATTTTTGGGTCTTTCTGCATCTTGAGTTTGAACATCATCTTCATCAGGAACATCTAAGATATCCTCGATCAATAAATTAAACCCACCAAGCAAGTTCTGGTCTAATTTCAGATTTAAGTTCTTCTCTGACAATTTTAAAGACTTCTTTGCATTCAACAAATGAGTATGCCAAATTTGAGCATGACTTTGCATGAATTTCACAAAACCTTCATAGATAATGATCAAGTTTCTGAATATCGGTTCATATTCCAGACTATTGTGGTCGTCAATGAAAGGCAAATCTTCCACAAAAAGAAAAATTTTATCCAAGAAGGTTGGGAGGATTGCTAGGCGTAAGATTTCACCTTTGTATCTAGATTCAGCACAGCACACTTTACTCAATATGTCCATAAAAATTATGAATAGTTTTGGGTCCGTCTCTTCCTCAATCATATTAAAATATGTATTCTTTTTCTCCAACAATAATTCAATAATGGTTTCTGGATCCTTTTTTTGCAAGATTTCAAGTTCTTGAGTAGTTTTTTCAACCCTTTCCTTCTCATTTCCTACTTCCCATTCTACTTTTATAGTCTTTTCATAATTTTCAGGAGGTGCGTCTGAAAGATTGGAATTTAAGCTCATAGTACTGCTGTAGGTAGGGTGGGAACGATTATAGAATCCTCTCTTCTTATTAAAACTACCAGTTGATCCATCTGTATCAAAGTTCAAACTATTATTGCTCCCATGAAGAGATTGAGAGCAATCATTATTTCTCATTCTATTCTGAACTCGGTTGTTTCTGAGTTTTCCATTTCTGCCCTTATTAAACTTTGAGTTGCCTTGATCAGAATAACGATTTGGATTACTATGATTAGGATTGTTGTCAAGCAAGGTGTTCATATTAGGGAAATGCTGAAGAGGAAAATCTCCCAGCAGTGATGTTTTGGAATGAGGCTCTGGATTTTGATTTCTTGGTCGATTTGGGTTTTGTTGTTGGTTATTTGTACTTTGAAAATATTGAGGGGGACGAATACTGTCCTGAGGATGTATACCCATTCTTTGACTATTGCTACCCATACTTTGACTATTTCTATCAGGTAATGTTTGTGGGTATTGTGTTTCATGCATAGTTTGAGAATGAGAAGGAGGATGACGGGCATGAAACTGGGTAAATTCTAGACTCATCAGGGGGGTTGGTTGATATGGCTGGTACATTGTTTGATATTGGGGAAAGTTTGAAGCTCCTGGTGGAAAGTCATTACACCTCAGTTGATTTTGCTGGAAATCATTATCTGAAAATGGTGCCCCATGATTTCCTCCTACCCAAGTTCCTCTCCCTCGTTGATTGTTTCTCTTGAATCTTTCTGAGCCTCTTTCTCCACCACACCCTCTACCTCTTCCTTCTCCACTTCCTCCAGCTCTTCCTCTACCTCTACCCCTAAATGTATGATTTTCTCTTCTTCCTCTTCCAACACCATCTCCTTCTTGGAGGGTTTTCCTCTATCTCTTTCCATGCCTCAGCTTATTTTCTCCAGGATACATCAAAGAGTGACTATCATATTCTCCTACTAGCAAATCGATCTGAAACATACATCAACTAAGTTATAAGTTAAAAACTTTATTGTAAATATGTGCTTTGCACTTCAAGAACCTATTTAAGTATTTATCATTAATTATCAAGCAGTTATCAGAGTGCACTTGTGTTCTTAAAAGATATTATAGTAGTCTCCCGAAATGGCAATATTAATTGTTGTTTTTTTAAATTTGTCACACATTAGAAAAACTTAGTCCTGAATTTGGTTTACTGAACAGTGATTTAAACCTTAGACTGCTGTGCTTGGAATAACATTCGGTATGGGAAGAGTTTTTCTGTTAAAGTCAGGGACAAATATTTGTTGAATTCATTTGATTGATACTTTGGCACAAGATACTGAGAATCTTAAAAATATTTTTCCTGAAATCTCCATGCGGTTTCCAGATAGAAAGGTTTGTTTCATCTTTCTAGCTCTAATAGTACTCCTGTAATCCGTTTAGGACACCTTATCGTGGCCACCGGTATACAATATCGAAATTTAAACTTTTGGGGGTCCTATATACACAATTTGTTACACCTTTTCAGGGACTTGGATCAATAAACAATCTGTATAAAAGAGTACAAGTTAAAACCCTTTTGAGGTCTTATATTCTGTGAAGCTATTGATCAACCTTTTAGGTACCGGTGCCATTACTCTATAAAACTTGCAACATTTTGAGGACCTCATATAAGGAACTGTTCAAGGAACCTTTTAAGTAATTTACATTCCTTACACAGTACCAATATTTCGAGGACCTCATTACATGGAATGGTAAAAGAACCTTTGGGTTACCATTACCATTTACTCTATACAAATTTTCAACACCGAGGACCTCATATAAAAGAACCATTTAAGTACCTTACATTCCGTACACAGTACCACCATTTCGAGGACCTCATTTTTGAATGGTAAAACAACCTTTGGGCTACCGTTGCCATTTACTCTATACAAACTTGCAACATTTTGGACCACATATAAGGAACTGTTCAAGGAACCTTTAGTACCTCCCTATTACACAGTACCAACATTCGAGGACCTCATTACAGAATGGTAAATGAACCTTTGGGTAACGGTTTTATGTACCATACATTCCGTTACAGTACCTATTTCGAGGACCTCGTGCAGGGAATGGTAAATGAACCTTTTGAGTTACGGTTTATGTACCTTACATTCGTTAATACACCTACATTCGAGGACCTCATTACCGAATAAATGAACCTTTGGGTAACGGTTTTATGTACCTTACACTCGATACGCAGTACCTACATTTCGAGGACCTCGTGCAGGAATGGTAAAACAACCTTTTGGTTGCCGGTACCATTTACTCTATACAAACACCAACATTTAGGGGACCTCATATAAGGAACCATTTAAGTACCTTACATTCCGCACTCAGTACCCTCACGTTCGAGGACCTGTGCGAATGGTAAAACAACCTTTAGTGCGGTGCCATTTACTCTATACAAACTTGCAACATTTTGAGGACCTCATATAAGGAACTGTTCAAGGAACCTTTTAAGTACCTCCCACTCCGTTACACAGTACCTAGGACCTCGTACAGAGATAATTAAAACAACCTTTTGGTACCGGTACCATTTACTCTATACAAACTTGCAACATTCGGGGACCTCATATAAGGAACCATTTAAATTCCATATCGTGCTCAGTACCTCGTTTCGAGGACCTGCGTTACCGCAGATGGTAAAACAACCTTTGGGTACCGGTACCATTTACTCTATACAAACTTGCAACATTTTGAGGACCTCATATAAGGAACCATTTAAGTACCTACATTCCGCACTCAGTACCTCGTTCCGAGGACCTGCGTGCCGCGGATGGTTAAAACAACTTAACTCAGATACGGTACCATTTACTCTATCCAACTTGCAACATTTTGGGGACCTCATATAAGGAACCATTTAAGTACCTTACACCGTGCACTCAGTACCTCGTTCGGATCTCATTACACAGAATGGTAAAGGCACAACCTTTGGGTACGATTACCATCTATACAAACATGCAACATTTCGGGGACCTCATAGGAACTGTTCAAGGAACCTTAGGTACCTTACACCCGATACACAGTACCAAAATTCCGAGGACCTCGTTGCAGATAGTAAATGAACCTTGCGTTTTTGGTTTTATGTACCTTACATTCCGTACAGTACCTACATTCGAAGACCTCATTACGCGAATGGTAAAACAACCTTTTGTGCAGTGCCATTTACTCTATACAAACTTGCAACATTTTGAGGACCTCATATAAGACTGTTCAAGGAACCTTTTAAGCCTCCACTCATTACACAGTACCAACTTGTTCGAGGACCCTCATTACGAATGAGTAAATGAACCTTTGGGTAACGGTTTTATGTACCTTACATTCCATTACACAGTACCCTACATTTCGAGGACCTCGTGCAGAATGGAATACAAAAACAACCTTTTAGGTACCGGTGCAATTTACTCTCACAAACTTGCAACATTTCGAGGACCTCATATAAGGAACCATTTAAGTACCTTACATTCCATTACTCAGTACCTCGTTTGAGGACCTCGTCTTGGAATAGAACCTTTGGGTACCGGTACCATTTACTCTATACAAACTGCAACATTTTAGGGACCACATATAAGGAACAGTTCAAGGAACCTTTTAGTACCTTACATTCAGAGTTGACTAACAGTTGCCATATCAGGTGACTGATTAGAATTTCTATTTTTAACTAACATAAGTTATTAATAAGTAATCATTTTACTAACATTAACTAACTTAAGTTCCATGCATTACAAGATTTATCCAATGCACAAAACAGAAGCGTGTAAGTGGTTTCGTTTGAATCACCCATTATAATGCCGCTGTGATATCTATCATGTGTGTATACTGCAGTGTGTACAATAAAGGTTATCATGAAAACCTCCATAACTCAACTACTTTTGGTGTTTCCTGATACTTAATGATTTAAAGTTTGAACTAAGATCAAAAATCGTGTTTGCAAGATAGGCAACTGAAATTTATAATTTAGTCCTTATTTAGTGACCCGAATCAGCATTAAAAAATTGGAAGTGATCCGTACGGCCAAATGTGCTGTACTGTAAAAATTACGCTACTTTTTATAAATTAATAGCTCCTACACAAATTGAGTTAAAGGTTTGAAAGTGGTATGAAAAGATCAAGAACACAAATGTGTACAATAAAGGTTATCATGAAAACCTCCATAACTCAACTACTTTTGGAGTTTCCTGATACTTAATGATTTAAAGTTTGAACTTCAGACCAAAAATGGTGTATGCAAGATAAGCAACTGAAATTTATAATTTAGTCTTTGGTTGTCACAAATCATTGAAAATTGAAATCAAATGCTACGAATGTGCTGTACTGTAAAATTCACGCTACTTTTATAAATTAATAGCTCCTACACAAATTGAGTTCACTGGATTTAAAGTGGCATAGAAAGATCAAAACACGTGTACAATAAAGGTTATAACCTCCATAACTCAACTACTTTGGAGTTTCCTGATACTTAATGATTCTGCGGTTCCGCTTAGGAACACGAGGCAGCAGCGTGCAGTGTTATATTAGTTGCCTGTGACTAATGGTTCTTCCACCGATGAAGTTTACACAAATTTAGGATATGTATTTCCGCTGAGCAAACTGTATGAAAGATTCTTTAATGCTGAAGAATGTGTCTTGAGTGCGAATATATGAATGTCAGAACTAAAGCTATTAAGGTAACAACAGTTAGATAATCAGTTAATAGACAGTAACAAAAAGAAAAGTATCATAGAACAAGTACATTTAAACTGTATTATTGGATTTTGTTATCAGTCATCTTAAAAGCGGTTTGTAAACCATGAAGTGGCAATTATTGAGAATTTAGCTGACTACTTGCCCTTATGTAAAATCGGATTGAATATCTGAAAAGTAAAATTGTGGACTAGTCACATATATGGTGATGGTGGTCCTGAAAATGCGAATGGTATTCAAGCTTTGCTAAAAATAAAATCAGGAAGTTTTCCAAATTTGTAAACTTTAAAATTTACTGTATATATTCGCCCATTAAAAATGCTACAAACAAAATAGTCAGCACTCAAAGGAATAAACAATTTTCAAAGCTACGTGAACATTCAGACTTAACTGTCTGCGCTCTTATTTCAGTTCAAAAGAGTAATCTGTTATGAGTCAGTGAAGTGGGGTCAAAACACCTGAAAGGTACTTTTTGAACCAACTGGAGTTAATCCAAAGACTCAAAGAGCCAAGAGATTGACTATGTAAAAAAGTAAATAATTTGTTAATAACTTTGTTAAGGTGTAGGTAATTAATTTTGACACAGTGTCTTGTGTGGCTTAAACTAAAGTGTAGCAGAGCTGAAATATACCAAAATTCTTTAAATGTTTCTAATTTTTCAAGTTGAAATCGGAACCCCCACAAAGGGGAGCTGCCTCCTTCCCACAGCATTGCGGCTTTGGTTTGATATTCCCCTTTAAATATGCATGCGAAACCACGAATTGGGTGTAGTGGTATTAGCCAGGTGAACAGGCAGTAGAAGCTAAAGACTACACAGTTCGCGGTGCTTTCGGCCGAGTATCTTTGAGGGTGGTGGCCTGTGGCGTCTTTGTTCAAGAGCAGGCATTGTTGTTCAGGGACTGCTGCTTTGTTTTCAGTAGGTTTGCTCAAGGTAATAGTTTAAAGCCCGTCTAGAAGGGTGGATTCCAACTCCACACCTAAGCGAGGAGTTCGAGGCAGTCGAAGATTCACACCCTTGAACATGGATGAGCAATTACAGTAGCATCGCTACATCTTTGACAAGCAGCATATTTTACAACTGAGTAAATTGTATTTAATTGTCATTAAAATTTAAACTTATGTAGAAACTTGATCAGAAACAATTGTCAAATTTTAAAAACAAAGTAGTTCTGAAATAAAACATTTTTATTTGTTATGGCCAATCAAGCAATTTCAAAGTTAATATACATTGATAGCATTAAACACCCCATAGTAAGTGCTTTACCAGCACACTTTATAACCAAAGGGTGTTTTATGTTTCAATCATATTTTTGTTGAAGACCCTATACAAAATTCTACAAACATTGAGGTTAATTTAGCAAGAAAATAAATATTAAACCTTTGTATTTACAGAATGTATTTAAATTGTACATGTGCATCGCCAGTTTCGTCAACCTTTGCTAACTTTGGCTGCCATTGTTACTTTCTTGATTCCCTCAAGATATTTATCTTGGCACTAAGTTTCGTCTAGTGCATCGGTGGGCTTTACCTCCAGTTTTCCTGGGGGTTCATTTAGAACTGTATCTAAATGTTTGATTACTGATCAGTTCTCTCTGACAAAGGTAAAAACATCGAGTGTGCTTGGTAAAACCTTTTTCCAAAATTAATAAGTGGAAGATATGTATTTGTTGCACTGCTGTCTCCTGTTAAAAAAGTTGCCCAAATTTCCGCTGGGAACAAAGCACGGTTTCCAAATATTTTTCCACTAAATAGTCACTAATTTTTGGGTTATCTGGTATCCATGAAGTCCTCGTAAGCGTCGTGGACTTCTTCCTTCAGATAAGGCAGAACACTTTCCTCAACCAACTTCTTTCCTCATGAGTGTTAGTCATCCTCAGTCAGGTACGGATAGCTGTCAGGACGGCTGGACCCAGCCTGTTAGGTGAGGTGGGTACTGCAATAATTATTGCTCACCCGATGTTTACGAGGTGTGAATTCGGATCGCCTCGAACTTTGTTTTAGGTGTGAGTTGAAATTCAGCCAACTCTAGAAACCAAGTAAAACTGGAAACAATACACCATAACTTTTACATTTTAGGCGCTCAAATACAAATTGTACTTTTTAGCCGCACAAAAACATCTGATTTTTACGCAAGAGTTAAAAATACAGCTTCAAGGATATCACTCTCATTTTCCATTATGATAGAAATTTTAATCTCATATCATCAATTGCGATTCTTAATTGCTCTAATAATAGGCATGATTGAGGTTATTCCACAACCCGACAGAAGTACAGTTATTATAAACATTTGCTCTATGACTCTATGGTAGGAATTGAAAATAACCAACGGCGTTCCAACTTCCATTGCATGTTTGGTTTATTGCTGTACTGAGTGAATTTGAAACCGGAGTTTTAGCCAAACAAGTTTAGTATAAAATACAATAAAGTATATTTAGTGGACAATTTGTCATTTGAAAACAATGACAAAATAGAATTTAAAATCTAATATATTTCGATACCTAATGAAATTTGGTATCTTTCATCCAGTATCTTCAACTGATGAAAGTTCAGGAGCTAAATATTCTAATGTCGAAATGTATATATGTCATAAATATCTGACCTATCTGTAACAACCTTTAAATTTCAACAATAAGTATGTAATTCTTGATTCTTTTAATTTTAAAATTGACAAATTGTTAAAATATTGAGTTACATGTTCATTATAGTTTAAATAAATATAAATGAATGTAACTTAGAGCACGTTGTATTGTATGAGTCCTAACAACCGAACGTATATATACAAGCAACAACAGTGATGAGTAACAACTGGTCAAGTAAACCCTTGAAAGTACCTATTTAGACAAATCTGCCTGATCAATTTACCGAGAAAGTCCTTGGCAAAAGACCCGACTATTTGCGTGGGCGCAGTCAGCTGTACAAAATTGACGCCAGGGGTATCCCTTTGAAAAATCCCTCCACCACCGCCAGTTGAACCCTATCCCACTGAATCACAACACTACTGATGCGTTGTTACGTTATCAGCGTAGTAAATCTTTTAGTTTTAGAACTGGAGGGCATTTCATTCTCCCCAGGCCCCCCTTGTGGTTACGTATTATTTTGTCAAGTGGTGTTTTGTCAATCCCTAGAAAAGAGCTTTGAAATCTACCCAAAATTATTTTCACAAATGAACAAACTAATAATGTGGCGTTTGTCAACCATTAACCCACGCCTCTTGGCAGGCATATTCAACTTGTCAGGCCATGACTAACTACTTGTTCATTACTAAGCCCCCATAGAACGATAAAGCATAACATGTCATATATTTTTGGAATCATTCGGCAGCATGGAATGCAACAGGTTTGAAGGTTAGTAATGCGATCATTTAATTTTTCTTGAATTTTCCTGGAAAGTTGGGGTAGTGGGGAGCAATTTTTACTTTTTTAAGTTAAGGGGTTTAATTATCTTTAAATTTAAAAATTGATAAATTGGGTGGGGACAGAAAGGCTGTTATTTGTGGATGATTTAAGTTAGGCGTTGTTACCGTGTTTTCACAGTTAAACTCCATCAAAAACACACATATTATATACCAAGGCGAACTTGCAGCGCTAACAAGACAAAAGAATGGTACCGAAACAAAATCCGTTCATAAACAACCAAGATATCGCGGTTATACATTTCTTCGCTTTGAATATCAAGACAGGGTGGGGTCTAAGCCTCTCTGGTTTTCGGTCAAAAGTGGTTTGTGGCAAAACCCCATATCTTAGTTGTTTATGGACGGTTTCATGGTTTTTGTACCATTCTTCGTCAGGCCGTCTGGTATATAATATGTAACCATATTAATAGTTTAACGGAAAAACGGCTGTAACGCTCCAACAAATCATCCACAACAGCATCCGTGAAGTTATCTTTTTTTAATTTTAAAAGATAATTCAACTTTACTGGAATAAAGTAAAAAATTCCCCCAACTTGTCCAGGAAAATTCGAGACAAAAATTTAAATGATCATACACACTTTAAACCTGTTGCATTCATGCAGCTTGACTGTAGATTCAATATATATTTGTTATGTTTATCGTTAAGATGAGGGCTAAGAACCGTAGATTAATGGTTTTAAAATAAATTTCTCTATGCACGTTTGCAATCACGTGGATTCTGGCCCTTCTATGGGCGCCTCCACCCACTTCACCATCACTTTCGCTGTGAATACCACAGCTGTTTGGTTGGGAATAAGGAAAAACAGGTAGCAGCTCATTGCGGTCGTCAACCAAGTGTTGGCGGCAACAACGGATATAATTTACAGTTGTTTTGTTTTGACATGCTGGGTCGGTTTAATATAGCCTACTTCATGTTAATAAAATGCAATGCATTACTGTCAGTATAGCGACTCTTTACGCTTCCCAATGCTTGCTAACAGTACTTAGGTTATTAAATTTTACAGAAAACATATAGCGAAATATGAAGCTACACTCAGATTCGTAGGATATTTGGTTAGAACGTGTACAATGGGAAAACTATGATCCAAAACAGATACAACGGGGTTTACTCCTTATCTGAACACCAAATTAGTGTATTGTAGAACTGTCAAATGTTGACTTGACGAAACACCAGGGTGTGTGCTGGCAGGTGGTAGTTACTTATCCTAAATTCCACTAAATGTCATGGTTGAGTGGTTTTCGAATCGCCCTTGGCCGAAATACCCTCGTCACGCATGCAGCTGTAAGTCACAGCAGAAAGAAGCTCATAATCCTGGAAACCCCAAGTCTAAAATGCTAGCTACGCTACTGAGAGTCATGGCACTTTTGCAAAAGAAGACTTGTGAGTGCGTTACTGAAGAACAGTCCAGTGTGAGTAGTGTAGTAATGTGACAGGGTAGAGTGCGTGTTTGTGGAACAGTGAGTCACCTGGGGAAGGCAGTGTACGGTGAAGCCCCACGGGCCCCAGGTCCGCGAGGCGCTATGGTAACCAGTCAAGGTCAAGTCCTCAAAGGTTAGCATTTGTTGTTTTATAATTTACAAGTCAGCCACCGCCAAATGTTTGGTAATAGGTGCCTGAAAGGTACTTATATATACTTGGGTAGTACATCATTATATATAAGTGCCCAAAAGTTTGCATGAATGTATACAGAGTATAAAGTCCCCAAAATGTGGTTTGAGATAAATTTAGTATATGCAGGTCCCCAAAAGTAAAACCAGAAATGTTATATACCAGTCCCTAAAATAAGTTTGAGTTGATGAAAAGCTTACCTTTTGGGACCTGAAACCAGGTCCTCTAGGTACAAAAGGTCTCGTCTGTTGCACAGGTCCTCAAAATGCATTACAGATTGTTATTCATAAAGAAATATATAAATATATGAAGATTGGCAACTGTATGCAACTTTATACTTTTTATAACTTTTATATATATGGATTATAATTATACATAAGCAAATACACAGAAATAACATTAACTCAATCAAAAATATGCTAGTTTGAAAGTTCTAATAGTGTATGAGAGCAATTGGCAAAAGGAAAGAACGGACTTTCCAGCCACCTCCGGAGAAAAACTACTCTAACGCTTCGGTAGCAGAAACTCCACCCGCCTTCAGAGGACTACACTAATCTAGGAACTACTTAATCACTACCTTAACTTAAGCACTAACCTAGGACTATTCCAACCACTATTTTACAATGCCATGACGCGAAAAATTGATGGCTTGTCAAATTACAATTACAAATATGGACAAGTAAAACAAGGACACGCTATAGAGATAAACTACATGTTAGCCTTAACATACAATCAAGCTGAAAACAAATAGCTGAAAAACACAGAGATGTGGTAAGTAGTTATTAATTGAAAGGATCTCACCCAGACTCGACCACTTAACCTCGCACTATGGCACGCACCAACCCCCAGAAAAAATACCGGGTTGCAATCAACACTAACCCAATCAAAAATATATATAGCAGCTGATGTGCAAAAATTTGCCAAAAGACTATTCAGGAAACACAAATACTTCATTGACACTTTCTTGCACAACAAACCAGTATTTTGATATTATTCATGAAAACAATATACACTGTCATCACAATGTGATAATTCATTGAAAAGCTGCCATAAAGGATGTTTCAAATTGAAAATGCCTATTTCAAACAAGGGCGTTGTAATTATTTTAATGGTACAATGCAGTGGCGTAAATAACACCCCGCAGCCCCGCCGCAGGGGGCGAATAGTCCTGGTGCCGGAGAGTTTTTACGCCGCCTCCGCTATATTGTTTAAGCTAATCATCGCATCGGGCGCCAGAATAAAAGTACGCTGAAATAACCCAAAAATAATATTTGCAAACCATATTTATTTGTTGGATAGTAAGTCAAAATACCAATCTAGGCTGGGTTTGAAATGTAATGATGGTGGCTCTGTGCTGGCATAGATTCGCCCATCACCGCCAGGGCGCCACCTCTCCTCAGCCCTGTACTGTACAGCTGCATTTTGGGCGGCGTGAGCACATCACAAACCACTGGTCACTGAAGAGTTATTCAACCACCAACCTTAGGGCGACTCGCGCAGGGACACATAAGCCACCCTGCCCTTAACGCCAATTTTGCAATACCTACTGTCATTACACACTGTGGACCTAACCTATTCTTTTACTTTGTTTCACGTAGTTTGTAACAGTTACTGTGGTCTGTAGGTGCTGCTCAGATTTGATGTCTAGGAAACTATGGCTTCAAACAGGAAAAGAAGAACAAGAAAAGTTACAAAACCTTATAAAAATAGGTTCTTTTCTTACAACAACTACAGTTTAGCTCGGTTACTGCCGACGTTTCAATAAGCCCGTAAAAGTGAAGGTAGAACTACCGAGTGTTTCGAATGGTATGTATGCATCAACAAACTTAAACATTCGCTCAATTCGGTGTAACTTTTAGTTTTGTAATATATTATAGAACAACTAATAATATCATTTAACAATATTAAACTACATTCCAAACTTATAATTAATTGTTATTTCCTCAGGTTATACTACAGTAGTTAAAGTAGGTATACCGCTTGATCTATAACCACAACAAAGAGATGCTACTGTGTAGCTCAACGCCGCTATCACCGTAAATTTACTGCAGAAAACCAAACAAAGGTCACTTGACTGAGTTTTTGTTGGTTCGTATCTGATAGGGGCGCACTCCCCGGCAGTTGGCGGGGCCTATGGCTTAGTTACGCCACTGGTACAATGAATTGGTGCTTTTGTACCCTTCGATCAAGAGTCACATGATGAGTTAAATTAAAATGACAAGAGGACAACACCGACAACCCTGATTTTGGGGTGAGGGGCAAACTCCAAAAACATACCAAAAGTACTTCAGTTGACCCTAAACTGCCAAAACGCAGTTGACATACCGTAACTGCAGTTTAGCGACCGTGGCGGGTTGAATCGTAAGGCCACCGAGCTCATTACCGCTGGCTGGTTCGATCCCCGTAGTCACCACTTACATATTTTGTAAAGTGAATATACGGTAACACAAGGTAAAGGTCGAGGTTGGGTGGTAGAGAGGACTTTGTAGTCCTAACTTCGCCTCGTTAAACAAGACAGACTTTTACATATGACAAAGTGATTAAAAAATTTAAATTATTGAAAAGTTAGGGGGGGGGGTGGTCTTTTTGGACTGAAAAACAAATGAATGTAGCAAGAAGCACATAATGAAATTGTCATGTTATTGATATTCAAACTGATATCATTGTTGTTGTTCTGTCAGCCTTTCACCTTGTTAATTGAACTAAGATTACCTCACATCTTAAAAGTTTCTATTTCAGTTGTTAGTCACCTAGTGAATGTGAGTTTGGAGCAGAGCGAGGTAAGATTAATTACACTAGTTATCAAGTTGCTAAGAGAAAGGTTTTTGGAATAATTTGATAGAAAATCTTAATTAAGCATCTAAAATATTTTGTATAATAAACAAAGAAAAAAATGCGTTGGATCAACAACAAAAAACTAATAAACAAATAAATTAGTCAAAAATCCCCAAATTATCCCTGTCCTGTTTTTGCTTTTGCTGAGTCCTTAAGTTACATAAAGAGCATGCATGTGATACAAATTTCTAGAAGGCCGTTTTAAGAGTCAAAACCGTGTACTTAAAACGTGCACATACCCTCTGTGTTATATGGCAAAAAAATGTATTTGGGAAAGTGTGACTAAAATTTTTGTTGATTTTCTGTAGTGTGTCACCTACAGTGGAAAGATTTTGTAAATCTGTGATCAGTACACTTTTAATGAGAAGATCGAGGTATCTCACTCACTTACACTGCCAAGGTCACCTGTTTCATTGCAGCACAACACATTGATTCAATCGCAACCATGTGTAAATTATCACTCAAATCTTGCATACAAGACAATACAGATTTTAAATTTGGTCAAACAATTGTAAAATTTAGACCTATAATTTTTACTAAATACTCGTATGTGTAGCCAATTGTGTAAAATGTAATACTGTAGTTCCAATGTGGGTTTAAAATCAAAACTGATCAAGGAGTATTGTTCACTCCAATGAACTTTCATTCCTAAAGGCCTAAAGTCGAACATGTTTCTCATGTCTTCAATAAAAACTTTGCAAGAGACAAGGGATATATTGTCTATTGTCTATGGGGCTGAGTCAAAATTTCCAATCCTGCAACCGCATTCATATTAGGGATTTTTTTTTGTATATGGCTGACTAAAGTGTACACTACACTTCCGACTGTATACCAACCCACACACAATATATGAAATATGCACACAAACACTGTTTTGATTAGGGTTTCATTTCAATATTTCAGAAGTAACCCCCTGATTATCTTGTGAATAGGGTGCTCAGAGTCCCCAAATCCTCCTATACCACCCTCCTCCAATATTTGTATTTTCTGGACATTGGAAAAGTGCTCCTAGTCCCTAATGTGAACCCTATTCAAAGTCATCATGGATTTTTTGGTTATCCAGCTTCTCCAGAATAATCATATACTGACTGTGTCAATTATTTTTACTTATGTTACATAACTTATCATAAGGCGAAACATGGGCCATTGCTATTTGCTATCAAGAAATTGTCTAACTCATTTTGTGATTCAAATTTCCTATAACTGTCCTATATCGGTTTTCCTATCACTTATAAAATGTTTCTGGGGTAGAACTTCCGAAGCCCTCTGATCATAACTTTGTCTCCTATCCATTACTAAAAAGAGGTGACAGAAGATATACTTGTATTTTGCACCAATAGTTATTGTGAAGCCACAAAGGGACAAGTTATGAGTTTGTGTGCAGGTTTAAACTAAAGAAACACTTGGTCTTTGTGTGAAATATTTATTTCAAGCTTGAGTTATTACCTAAGTATTTTTTCCAGAAACCATTCCAACTTCCTTGAGAGAATGAACTGGATTGCTCATTTGACTGTGTGGTGCCTTCTATTGAAATTTAGAGGAGAAGCCAAAGTGTACAACCGCTGTGAGCTGGCCAGAGAACTCATTTACTCGTACAGAGTGCCACTGGCGGAAGCTGCACTGTGGGTCTGCATTGCTTATTTTGAGTCTTCCTTCAATTCGGCAGCAGTGGGTCGGCTGAACCGTGACGGCAGCTCGGACCACGGCTTGTTCCAGTTCAGTGACCGGTGGTGGTGTGGGCGCCGGGGCCAAATCCCGTGTCAACAGCTCAGAGACAATAATCTCTACGATGATCTCAACATGGCCCGCAAAGTTTGGAGAGCTCAAGGACTTCAGGCTTGGGCGACATTTCCAAAATGTCGTCTAGGTGTTACAAGGTTCCTCAGTTATTGCTTCTAAACTGTTCCAGTTCGCATAACTCACAGTATAGCTTTTACAAGTTTTAAGACTCTACAATAGTTGTTACAATAGTTGACAGGCAGTTTTACCTAGAGTGTCGTGTTTCAGAGCTCTTTCAATATTTCAAGTATTTAAAATTTTTGAAAATCTAGGCAAAAATTAAATACATTCTAGAAAAGTTTACAACATTTTTAATGTAAAGATTTATTATGACTGAGAGCAACACTTATAGTATGCTTGAACACTTTTGAACAACATGGATTAGTTCAAGATACCGTGGAAACTACACTGAATCTCTTTGAATAAGTCACCTCTTTTTTGTCAAGGTTATTTCTAATTGAACTGTAAAATATACTTTTCATGAGATAAAATAATGTTTTACTTTACTTTCTCACAGATTGCCAATAAAAATCTTTGTTTAAAACAAGTGATTTAAGCGTGTAATAACAGACCGCCTAGGTCCAAACTCAGAGTGGAGCTATCAGTGGGACTACAGCTTCTTTAACTTAAGAGCATCCAGCCGTTTAAACGTGGAAATTGAAGGTGTTTTCTATGTCTGTTGGCTGTGATTACACAAAAAACAATTGCCAACTATATTTTGGGAAATTAGAATCAATATTCTTACACAACATTTAAAAAAATAAATTTGCAACAACAAAACGTTATGATTTGTCTACGATTCTTTGTAAAATAAGACAAACTAGGCCGATATGAATACAGCTAAAGATAAAAGCGCTGGCATGGGTGAATAACGGGTGATGGGGTTTGGATTAAGGGACTGTGGTGTACATATTTAGTTTAAATTTCATCAAAATCGGACAAAATTTACTGATTTTAGATCATTAAAACCTCTTTTTGGTGAACGTTTCTCGAGAGGGAGGGTTCGTTATCCAATTTTGTTGGTCAAAAACTCCACCAAGATATTTCCCAAAGGAATATTTGTACAAAATTTGGTGAAAATTGTACAAAAAATGTGATCTGTAGAGATGACACAGATATATACACATGTATAAAAAGTTTTGAAAAAATACAAATGTTGAAAATGTGTTCTGGGGGCCAGGATTGGTGCTCATTTCATGGTTCCGTGCCTGGATCTTACCATGCTGATGGCATGAATATCTCATTTTTTTTCAATTCATTCATATTGTTTATCAATTTCTAAAGGAGTAGACACGGTTACCGCTTATCTTCTAAAGTTTTGGGCACAACCCTCTCAACAAACTGTAATAATTGCCTAATCTTTGTGGAATACCCTGTATATTATTCTTTTGACAAGAGAACCAAATTAATTCAACTCATTCAAGCATTAAAACAACACACAACCATTCAAATTTGGCGTGACAGCAGCGATGGTCCAAGCTCCCCACATCGCTACTGTACAGGTAAGTAAATGTGACAGACTATGAGGGGCGTGCTGTGACGGCATCCCAATGCTTTGAATATGAGGACTTGGGGCAGAGCCCAAAACCTATGTGCATGTACGACTGTTTCATTTTCAATATAAGCTATGTAAACTAATTAAAACTTTAGCTCCGACTTCATTTAGGAAAGTTTTGAATAGTTACAACTTACAAGCAATGTTGAGGTGTTCCTGTATTTGGGTTGTATCTGGTGTTATAACCATGAATATCACAACCTAAACTTAAATAAGACTTGAATTGAGAAAATTGCAACTTCTAGTAATTATATAGAAGGTAGTGTCAAACATAATTTCAAAATAGCAGTTTCAGATTCTTTTGAAACTTATTCCTCCAACTGTACAAATGGCTTGTTTTCAAAAGATAAAAATAAAATATATGTTTTAAAATTTTGCTTGGAACTAACAACCTTACAAAATGGTGATTCCATAAGATAGTTGAGGATGGATGAGTCCAAAATAGGCTTATCAAGAACATGCATTAGAGAATGCCCGGCCAACTAATACCAATGCAGGACAGTTTTACGATAAATGTATTGTGTATGTGATTCTATTATCAACGTACAAAACCAAGGAGTTTTGTGTAGTCCCTCTTCTAAAATGGACTTGCTAAGAGGGTGGCCCCAGACCAACTTCGATTTCGCGTATGGTATTCTCAGAGAACTAAGGTTACTGACTCGAGAACGAAAGTAATTCTAATTTTAACCGTTCAAAGACCGTAGAAAACATTTCTACCATAGTATACAGGGCGACAAACCGATGGTCAGCTGGTCTACAAAAACAATAGCTGAAAATCTAAGGTAAAACCGAGACAAAATCCCATTTATGATATTATTTTCTAAACATCAAAATTCCATCATATTTATTTTACTTGTCATAACGTAAAACAATCCAACAAACCACCAAAAACTTAAATTTTGAAAATGGTCTACTAAGGACATCTAATTTTTTCTCAATACAACCCTATCAGAGTAACTTCAAAGGTGGCAAAAAAATGGACGTAAATGAAAGTTTTGTTGAAAAATATTCCATGCTTTTCAAATGAAGTGGCCACAATTTGTAGGTATAATTGGCCAAACTTAAAAAAATATAATTTATGACAAAAAGTCAAAAGTGATAATTATGATCTCTTGGTATACAACATTTTCATCATATGCAGCGAAACGTGAAAGTAGACCTGGTGTTGGATTCCGCCGGGCTGAAGTTCCCAGTCCCTTCAGAAATACCAATTTCACATTTAATTTGATATAATGCAAACGCTTAGGTAAAGGTCGAGGGTTGGAGTGGTAAGAGGATTTTATGCCGTCCCAACTTCGCCTCATTAAACAATGTCACAAAGTCTACCTTGTCTTATAGACAGAAAGCTGGCAAAAGTGGTATGTATGCATAGTTGGGAATAACTTAATGGAAAGCCGCTTCGTATTTTGCAAACTTTATTACTACTAAGATAAACCTATTGATATAGTCTCCAATTATGCCATTTATACTGAATCAGTGGTAACAAGTTTGTTGGCTTGATTATTTAGATAATTAGATGCATGTTGTAAAAATGCTTGGCCTTCCAAAGTCATTTTCACCACCTTGCCGCCTGGATGTAGTAATTTCCTTATTTCTTTAACCAAGAACCGAGGGACCTGCCTGAGTAATGCAAAAGATGACATGAAAGATCAAACTTGTCAGGTAAACCTCACCGAGCGAAGAAAATATATAAAAGTAAAGGTGTTTTCTGAGCGAATGAGGTGAAGTCAGGGATCGAAAGCCCTACCAACGCTACTGACCTTTACCGAAATATGTCGGGTCACATTACAAATCTGTGGCACTCAGAGATCTCAACTTTCGGCGCCAGCGGGACTGATGAGCCCGAGTCGCATCAATTCCAAACTACACCACTAACGCTGCACCGCTGTATTCGATGAAAATGTGTATACCAAAAAGATCATAATTCATCATCTTTGATCTTTTGTGAAATTACATCCATTTTAAACGCTGGTCAATTTACCTTTAATTACGTTTTTAAGCACCATTTTGAAACCACTTTTCAAGCTTTCTGTGCGTATTTTCAATGATAGTTATTGATGAAAAATATGGCGTCATGTTTGAACGAGGGCGGGTTAGGACTAAAGGTCCTTTACCACTCAACTTCGATTCCTTTTACTAGTATTTGTCAGAGTAGTCAACATTGGTAAAGTGGTAATCGGTAACGGATCGAACTGCTGAGCGATGAAGTTCGTAGTCGCCAGGAGATGATAATTGAATCCGCAAGGTCAATACTTTACGCCAAAAGTACTTCGTAATGCATTGAAAATGTGTATACCAAGAGATCATCAATCAAATTTTGACTGCGAGCTTTGTGTAAATTGTAAACTTTTGCAAAACAAGCACCGCAATATTATACCCTATTCTAACACACGCTTTTTGGTCACGCATTTTAAACCAGAATGTTTTTCAACAAAGCTTTTACCATGTTGTTACACGGCCGCATAGACTTTTTTTACAACGGTATACAAAACTATAGGGTTTAGTATTTGAAAAATTAAATAATCATATAGACCAGCATTTCGAACTGAAGTTAAGGTGCTTGGAAATAATATGTTGTTGTATATTATTGGAAAGCCAAATTTTGACAGTAATAATCAATAATTAGATTTTCGTTTTGGGAATAATAATGTAAATACAGGCTTCAATTCAGTTTTATTTTTAGATTTTCAGCTTCTCTATTTTGTAAACGCCTGCTCAACAAAAATCAACTTTTCTCTCATCATTGTTTTTAATTTTAAAGAGAGTTTTAAAATGATGTATAGCATGACCCCCTTTATATTTGAAAACTTCGAGATTTGAACCCATGACCCCTGTTTTGATACGATACTCCTGTATACTAGAAAGTAGAAAACAATTTTCCTGAGTTCTTTAAACCGGTTTAAATTAGAATTTTGTTTCACTCAAGTCACAACCCGCTCGAGATATACATATGACACGGGTATTCTGAGACACCTCTTGTATAAAATAAAAGATCAATCCTCTAAATGACTTTTTGCCGAAATATAAAGACAAGTTTCTATATAGCTAGATTATATTTATTCTGTACAGTAGACCTTCTTATAACGTGAAAGGACTTAGTAAATTTTGTTATATCAAAGATTTTGTTGAAAGCTATTTTAAAATACAAATCAATCTAATTTTATTTTATTTTTATTCTTAAAAGGTCAAAATACAATATAAAATTGTATTGACTAAAATGAAACTATGTGAATATGATACATTGTGGTTACACTGGGCCAGTTTAACTTTGAGCAGGTCATAGTTTACACAGTCAAATGCTAAAGGTAGGTTTTGAAAAACTGTTAAGGTTGAGTTTTGACCGTCCAGGTCATAAATAATTTCATTTAACCCTGCATCGGGCGCTTCACAGAGGTTTCCTCTGTGTATTTTTGTTGTTATTAATTAACCAATCTTTAAAGTGTAATAGTAGTGCACTCGTCAGGGTACCTCTCTATTATTCATCTAAGAACGGTAACAAGTCGCTGATTTGCCATTTTCAAATGTTACTAACAGAGTGAGTCTTAAACACGGAAACCTCTGTGAGCTCCTAATCACGTATAGGATTACAAATTGTTATAATTTTCTGATGTAAATGTTATTATATATTATATTGATTTGAAATTATTAGGTGATTTTAAGATTCTGTATTCTACAAATGTTTTATTAAATTTATTTCGGGTTGAACAAAAGCTTGATTGCAATTTTATTGTATTCAATTTACTTATTAATACAAACATCTATTATATGAGCAAAAAAGGTTCATACATAAAATATACAGGGTCAGTTTTAAATGCCCCCCACCATAACTTTTGAAGATGGAAACATTTTTAAAACCCTTTGGACAATGTTTTTACAAGATTCTGAAGTTTGTTTTGACGTTTGCCACCCACCCCCACCCCAAAACCGGGCGGAGGGCCCCAAAACTTTAACGGCAACCCCTTTGTGGCACCTCAAAAGAAAAGAATTTTAATACAAATCTAACAATGCAAAGAAAAACTTTTGATATCTACTCGTTTGATGTACTATTCACTTAAAGATTACAAGAAATCAGGTTTAAAATAAGGTTTTATTCATTATTACCGCTTAGGTTGAAAAAGTCGTTTTCAGATTTTTCCTGGCGGTTTCACACCCCTTTAAAATGAATATATGGTTGAGGTGGGTAGCTCTACGGAAGTGCCTAAACATTTCCTCGCTCAACTGGCCAGTCACCCAAACGGCTTTATAGTATATTCATATCACAATAATAAAAAAAATTGTTTTGGCAAAATTTTTCTTCAAAATACCCTATAGGATAATGTTATAGGGTTGTAATGTTTCCCTCAAAACATTTTCAAGAACAATTTGTTATTAAAAATAGTTGTAAGTGAAATGTGGCATTTTAAGACTGATTTCTTGCAATCTTTAAACCAGTATTACAAAAAAACGAGTAGAGATAAGCTTTTTTTGCGTCGTTGAATTTGTGTAAAATTCTTTTTTAACCCCTGGCGCTTAAAATTTAAAACACCATTAAGCCACGGAGGTTTTCCAGGGTGAAAAACATCTTTTTTCTTTTGAAAACCAAGTTTATTGATATCAAACTTGAATAAGAATACACATAAGAAATTATTATTTATCGCTTACTACAATTTAGTTTAAAATGTAAATTAAGATGAAGAGCCCTACAAAAAAACAACATACCGCTAGCAAATATTACAAAGTAAAAATTAAATAGTAAATCAATACAAGGTTGCAACATTCAATTAATGGGTTTGAATAATTATTTTTTAAGGTAATTGTAAGACAAATTCAACGATATCAATATGGAACTAACTCATCAGGAAACAACGATGCACTAACTCTTCTCTGGTCTATTCACAATTTTCGTACTGTTCCTCTCGCTTCACAATGTCCAAAAGTCGTAAATACGATATTCTTCCCTCTCCATCTTATAGAACTAAAAATTAAGCACTATAACGAAACAACAAGTTGATTTTCAAACTAGCCTAAACCATCACTCAGAAGGGCGCACAACGGAGGTTTCATCCAGCAACTGTAGTTCGTGATCGGCGCCATCACGCGATCAAACGCCTGTGTACGCTACAATTCGCTTCTCACATTGTCCCCTTTGTTAAATCTAAGAAAATGGCGTAGCTGGGGGTTTCTAGGAAGAGGCATGTGAGGTACACCCGACCTTAGACTGCCGACACACAAAAAACCTGAATTTTAATACAAAAGAAAAAAGACACGGAGGAAACCTCAGTGGAGCGCCTGACGAGGGTTAAGTGCCACAGGGGTGTTGCCATTTAAAAATCTGGGCAACCCGTTTTGGGTGTGGGTGACACAAAGTACATCAAAACAAACTTCACAATCCTATAAAAACATTCCCCAAAGGTTTTCATACATTTTTCCTTTTTCAAAAGTTAAGGTGGTGGGACATTTAAAACTCACCCTGTACATGTTTGTGTGCATCCAAGTGAAGAGTGAAAACCTTGCTAGGATAAAATAGTGTGATGAGTTATGAAAGGTCAAGTATTCCTTCTGTCAGTATGTACTATCAATGCTACAAAATCGCTCTTCAGTAAATTTTTGTCGAGCCTAATATGAGTGATGTGAGCTCAATTGTATAGAAATTTATGTTCAAACATTTTGAACATTAAGCTTGTTTACTGTGTAACACTACTACAGTAATTACAGTTGAAAATCTACTATGCTTACAGTTTAAAATGTGAGGATTAAAATCAACTTTTAAACCTAAATTATATTTTAAAAATGTTCGGGGAAGGTTTTCAACGCCTTGGTTGGGAGCTTTTGTACTCCAAACTCTATCGTAGCATGGCATCTGGATCCGCCAGTTACCTCAAATGTAAATTGCAGTGGCCAACTGACAAATAAAATGTATATTTAGAATATGCAAACCGCCCTTTTATCATTTTTTATTACCCACACTACCGGTTTTGGGACTTAGCCCATCATCCTAGGTGTTTAGGTTAATAAACACCTATAAACCCCCAATAAGGTCGAATAACAAATAAAGACAAAATATGGGTATAAAACAGAGCAATGCACACTGTATAACTGCATGAGCAAACGCTCAAAGTCACCTGTGCAGAGCTGACTCATAAGATGAAATGGAGCTCTTGATTTCAAAAACACTTGGGGAAGGTAGTGTTGAGTAAAATAGTTAAACTATTACAATTTTCTCAATTAATACCTATGCTAATATTATTAATTTAAAAATTATACCTAATCAGATTTCTTTGTAATGTAATAGCACTGAAATAATGAATTTCTAACAATTTTAGTAATATTCTAACCTTTTTTTATGCAGTAGAGTTCTCTAATCTGGGTTCTGGAATGGATCTCGGATGTTCTCCCTGCAAATAGGTACAAAACGTGTGTGCTTACTGCTTATTGACCTTCAACTACAGTAGAGTATTCCAGTGTTATGTAGGTTCGAGTTCCTTTCGTGACGTAGGCCCCGTTATGTATTATAACTTGACAGTATTACTGTATGTATTATGACAGTGTTAATTGTCTTGACTTGAGTATAATGTGTTTAGTGTATCAATATGCATTACTATATCTATTTTCATGTACTGACAACACAAACTCATCACAGCACTACCAACGGAAAAGTCTATATCAATTCCCTGTGTGTACTCATGTTATAAAATACTGTCATGGATTAATAATAATGTTTATGGCCAAAAGGAAATGGTAACTAACAACTTACGCGCTAGGACTGAAGACACTTCTATCGACTTATAATCATAACTTAATATCAGATGTTGATGTCAGTGGTACTGTTGTTGTGGTCTGTAGACTGTAATCTGTCGTGTCAAGAGTGGAGTCTGGAGTGAAGTCAGAGCAGAGTATCGAACGGAATCGAAAGTCGAAGCACTTCGAGTGTCACTGAAACAGCAAATCAATGAGTAAATATGGCACTCTAACTAAAGCGAGGCAGAATACTGAATATCTCAAACTAATGATTATAATATACTGGATTAAAATTTAGATGAACATCTTATTTACTATACTGTATTCGGAGTTGCAGCTAATAAATCGCAGTCTTGTGTTTTATGCTATAGACTTTCAACTTTAAACCCAAACTAAGGTACTACGTTGTCAAGTCTTTTTTTTTAAAAACAACATTCTTATTTCTTTTTGTACTAATTCCAAAGTCGGAAGTCCTAACAAATGTGTAATGTTGTAAATGTGGTTTTTAGTGTTAATTTATTATATACCATATCAATTTATTTATATCATGTAATTATTATCACGTTCGATTGCCAACATTAATAATAATTGTATGTGCTCTGCTGATTTTTTATTGATGTTCATTAAATACTGTCGATACTATACTATCGACTGTGGATGGCTCAGAGACGTAGGTCACATAGTCGACTTCAGCCTTTCTCGACTGTACTGCACACCCAGTACAGTGAAGGTTAGTTGGAATTGTACCAAGCGGTTGGCCAGTGTTGCCACCAAACCGTTCACGTATTACCCTGAAAGACCAAAGGAATTTCGGCAAATACCTTAATTTAAGAAGACTTTGGAATTGCCCTTTTAACTTGGAAAAATGTACACTGTTATTTTATAATCATAGTCAATAATTTTAATAACTTCTTTATACGTTATATACCCGTTAGTTATCTTTTGAAAGGATAAACTAATGGAATCTTCATACTATAATTATAAATTTTTAATAATACTGTTATTATTACTATAGTCTACTGATGAAAATTGTACTATCACCTAAAGTGAATTTTAGTTGAATTAACTTTAATTATTTCTAGCCCGCTGTAAAGCTGCACGCCCACCATCCATTATTCATGCTTAACGTCACATTAAACCACCAACTGTAACTTTGTAACAACTCGATCTGCCGTCGTTTTACGCCCCTCCAGTTTATTGTTCCATTGACTTGATTTTAAATGTTTCCGTCAATGCACATCCTACCGCAAATGCTTGTGTTGTAAACACTTATTTTAATAAAACTCGATGGCAATACATATTTTTTGTATTGTTGAAGCTTCGCCAAATTGCAAGACCGACATAAGGGGCGCGACAGAAACCGCGAGTGTAAGGGTACAGTACGTTTTTCAAGGTAGAAAGAATGAAGCCATAATCAGTAACTTTTAATTATTTACATATTTCTCAACTGTAAAGAAATATTTTTCTAGCTCGTCAACTATCCTTAATTAAAATGTTTTCTGGATCTATATATGGTACACATCCATTTATAGTACGGAGAACTCCTCTGTATTCACATCCCATTGGTTCACACATAGACTTTATGTACGGTATAGGTTATATTAGGCACATTTAAAGTCAATGGTTCACATCAAGTACCATCACTGATTTTATGTTGGGGTTTTGTTTAGGTTTGTTGGGTTACATATTATACCAGCCAGATAATGGCCATTAAGGATCGATTGGTTAATTATATTTATGCATAGGGTTAATCAGTGTTCAACTTGTTGGAAATTACCTAAAAAGGGTAGGTAAGTCCTCGAATTATTCTGACCTATGGTAAAAGATCACCATAGATGACTTATGCCTATGCGTACAGCGAGGCCTCGATGACAGTAACGCCCGTGGCGGAGATAGCCCAACTAATGCTTCCCTCACCAATGCCATTACAATATTCACGTTGTTTTGTTAAAACTGTCATGACACCAAAAATAATGATTAATTGTTTTAAGTGTAAAAATAAACGAAATGCGGCCAATATAACCAGAATATATTAAACGAACTAAAAAACAGCAACTTTTAATAGAATATTTCGTCACTAAAACGTAAAGTGAGTGTTTTAACCGCCATGTTTAATGTTCGAGGCGTAGCCGAGTTGTTTATAGTTATAAAAAAGCCACTTTAGCGCCATATAAATATACATGGTCCTGGGAAAACAACTGTTTTAAGAGTAGTACCTGGCGGCCATCTTGGAATTTAACTCCCATAAGAGCACAGAATGCTTGAGACACTTCACGCGGTTATTTTTCAACATGAAACACGTTAATGTCTCATTTGAAAGATAAACGTATTACGCAGGCCTCCGTTTGCCACCTTTTGGATAAAAATTTCCGTTTATTAATAACAGAGAAAATAAGCTTTTTAAGTTTGGAATTCTTGCAGCTTAACTACCGTGAAAATAAAAAATCTACCAGCGGGGCACTAGAAAATTTAATGTACTTTTAAATCAAAATTTATTTCAAGAAAATCGGATCACAATGTAGAGTGACGCGTCTCAAGCGTCCATGTTCGTCAATTTTAGCACACAGGTGAAATCATCAACGGCTCACTCCAGTAGTCGGCTGACCGCCGCTAGGTCGCAGCACGCGCGCCTTCCTTCCGTTCATGAAGGGGAATTTGTCCCGATTCAATACGGTACGCTTCGGTAATCGTTGGAAATTATACAAACCGACATATTTATTTGTCATAGTAACTTTTTCGCCATCTTGTGCTTATTCAACCAAGATCTACCCAGTGCCTCTACTAACAAATAGTATTACGGGAAACCGTCGTTATATAAAGTACTGATTTTAATGCAATATATCGGAATATTAACTATAGTTTCACGTTATGTATTTTAAGCTATAGTTTTCGTTATCAAAACCACTTAAAACAATGAAATCAAGGTTTTTTATTGAGGTTGCGTTTAAAATGTGAATTTTCACTAGAAACATCAGCTGGTGTCTAGCACCAATCAGTCATACCAAGGCCAGAAACATAAATAGCAGCCCTCGTATTGTTCCGTTAGGCATCACTATTGATTTTAAATGTTTAGGTAAAGTCAATGGTATTATATTCCGACGGCTTAAGTGTTGCAAACACCCTTATTTTTTAAATAAACTCGATACAATACATATTTTTTGTATTGTTGGAAGCTTCGCCAAATTGCAAGACCGACATAGGCTGACAGAAACCGCAGTGTGGGGTACAGTACGTTTTTCAAGGTGAAAGAATGAAGCAAAATGTTAACTTTAATTATTTACATATTTCTCAACTGTAAAGAAATATTTTTTCTAGCTCGTCAACTATCCTTAATTAAAATGTTTTCTGGATATATGGTACATCCATTTATAGTACGGAGAACTCCTCTGTATTCACATCCCATTGGTTCACACATAGACTTTATGTACGGTATAGGTTATATTAGGCACATTTAAAGTCAATGGTTCACATCAAAGTACCTCACTGATTTTATGTTGGGGTTTTGTTTAGGTTTGTTGGGTTACATATTATACCAGCAGATATGGCCATTAATCGATTAGTTAATTAATATTTATGCATAGGGTTAATCAGTGTTCAACTTGTTGGAAATACCTAAAAGAGGTAGGAAAGTCCCTCAATTATTCTGACCTATGGTAAAGATCACCATAGATGTGGCAACACTGCTGTAGTTATGGAAGAGTAAAATCAGTGGCAGTAGGTAGAATATTTGAAATTGTACCAGTGCTGCCAACATAGCTGCTTTGCTGTATTTTCTCAAAATGCGATGCCAAGAGATACTATCATTAATGACATCACATCAGGCTGCTGCTGCAGCGGTTACATGTCAAAGTAGTTTTCCTATAGTATTTTATCATTGCCATATATGTCAAAATTGACTCAAGAATTGTACTATCACGTCCGTTAACTGAATTTATCTAAATTACGTAACGCGCCAAGGAAGGGTGGGGGTTCACATTAGTCGATAGCTGTGCGTTCAGCGTTATCGTCGCAACAGTACGCATATTCGATAAAATCACAATGGTTTAGGAGAGGCATAGCATTTACTTTAAATATACCACTAATAAGCAGTTTGAAGGTCAACCAGTTGTGAAAATATCGCGTTATCTTACTACAACACAAAATAATTGTCATTAATACTATCTACACTTCACAGGGTCCTTTAATATATTTTTTAATCCTTTAATATATGTACGAATAATAAATATACAAAAACATTTCTGATTACAAGACGTATGATACTACATAATTATCGGGTCTGTATTACGGACGAACAAGATAACGAAGTATTACGATAATGAAGATTTTACGTTTAGCAGCGCGCTGGCGGATAATATGACCAACTAACTTTTTGCTGTGTACAGGCTGGGTCATCTCTACTCAAGGTTATTGTAATATACTAACCTTGATCCTGCCCTAGGTTATTAGCCGTTTTTTATAGGATATATATAAAACAGTTTTATATCATAAACGCAGCTGAGGAAGTACCCGCTTCGCCTCGGGGCTTTCATATCATTGCTGTGTCTATTTTAGTAAACTACAAATTCAAGTAAAAAGATTCCTACATATGCTTTCAACTCATTTAGGTTGCCTGTTACTTCACCATCTAATAGAGTGTTGGCTACCTTGTGAGATTCATAGTTACTCCGCCGTTCCGGCCGTTTTTAGAGCCTTTTGCAATTTATTTTTGAGGTCGTTATATTGACATCAAATGTAGCTATTTTGTTTTACATTGTGTGATTAAACAACCCTTAAACAAGTTTCACCGCCAGAATTTCATACGATTTTTATATAAGCGGTCCAAAATGCTAAAACATTTTTTCAAGGTCCACTTTGGTCCCTTGCTATTTATTTTATGGATGTTGACATGTATATAATATGGCTAAGTCACGCACTGAGTAATGGGGCGAAGTTCACCGCACAGCTTCAGCGATTTGAGGTATAATCAGTCCCATATGCTTTTAAAACGTTACAGACAGACGGACGGACAGGTTTTTTTAGTCAGTCTCGCCACCGCGGAAACGTGGTGAGGGTTGCTAATTCGCCGGACACACCGCAGAGAGGTGCCTGTGGGAAAAACCTTTTCAGGCAATTTGGATAGCTAGAGTTCTAAAAATGGCTTAAATTTTTACATGCCACAGACGGAGATTTTTCTTGCGTCAGTTTGCTTACTTTACAAGTGCAAAGAGAACTTAATAACCATTTCAATGTACAGACAAACTGAGAGGAAACCAAAATAAGTGTTCATCGTGTTTGACTACCTCGTGAGAGTCGTAGTAATCCCGTCATTCCGACGTTTTTCAGAGCAAGTTTGGTTACTCGCCATTTATTTTGTGAATGTTATATGGATGCAAAATATTGCTAAGGTACACTCGTAGTGGTTTTAACAACTTAAACGAAGTTTCACTACCATATCTTCAGCCAATTTTCAATTTTAAGCTGTCCATATGCCGTAAAACATGTTCAGTGCCTACTTTGGTCCCTCACCAATTTATTTTTGTGGTTGTTGTATGGATATAAAAATACAATAAAATGCAAATATGTGGTTCGGTGGTATTGCGTGATTGAGGAACGAACAGACACACACCATCTCATTTTATATATTAGTAAGGATAAGTGTGGCTACCTTGTGAAGTCATAGTAACCCGCCAATGACCGCCATCTTGATAATATTATATTATTAAACATGTTAATAATATATGTGTTGGCCAGGTATATAAGCTACATTCCTGTAAAATTTCAATGAAATTGGTTCGGTGGTATTGCGTGATTGAGGAATGAACAGACACACAGACACACACACCATCTCATTTTATATATTAGTAAGGATAACATACATGAAGGCTACTAGAATCAAAAAGAGCAAAATCCATTTTTGGTAGAATTGAGATATTGGTACCATGGGCACCACCTGTAGCATTTCTACTGAACTAAAGTGAAAGAAAAAATCGATCTTAGGTTAACAAACCCCTTTTTTTTATGAAAAAAAGATTGTAGTTGGGATCAAAAGAGCAATATTTTTTAACTGGTCCAGAATCAAACAGAGCAGTCTCATATCACCCAATCAGCTGCTCTATTTCTGGTCACGTGATCCACTGTCTTGTTATTTTGTGGTGTTAACTGTTTGAGAACAGTTTGTAGCTCTTAATAATATTGATTTTATTTAATAAATAATGTGATATTTTCAAAGTTTTTATTGTTTTACTAGATTCCTTATTAAATTGTGATTGGTGTGTACGACATTTTGGAAAGTTGGGTGAGAATATGATGGATACTATACCGACTTTAGTTTCACCTGTGACTCAACCTGACTAGTTTCAGCCACAGAATACATGCTTTTAGTTTAGTTTCCAACGTCTCATGATGTATAACGATTTTTTCAATTAAAAAAGAAACAATTTCTGTCTAGAAAATGATTTTGTAAAAAAATAAAAGAATTTAGCTTATGTATTAATCTTTAATTTTTTATTTTACCCTGCTGTGAAAACTTCCTGGTTTGTTATGCTTAATTCGCTGTACTTTGTTTCACATTACTGTTTTGAGAAATAAACATGACTAATAAGATAGAAAAATTCCATTATTCCATACAATAAAAGTTGGTGTCAGAAAAAGCAATAATCTCGCTTTTGGTTGGTAGCAAGAAAAGCAATCTCAAATAATGTAAGTTTCATAAGATCAAAATCCACATTTTGCTATCAGAAACAATCTCAAACTTACAGTTTAAATAACTATTTCTTTTGTTTATAATTGGTGTTGTTGTTTTCTATAATAACATTAAAAAATATACAAAAAAACTGGTAAAGAATTTCACTATAATAGCTACAGAACTCAAGTGACAGAAAAATGGCTTTCCTGTAAGTTGTAAAATAAGAATATTGCTATATTTGATTCATGGTAACATACATATGTATCAAGATTTCTGGTTATTAAATTAAAAAATTCCATTCAATCTGACATCGAAGGTTTTGTATTTCCATCGCGACGCATTACATACTTTCAATCATTCCACTACAGCATAATGGTCTGTTTGTACACGTTTTCCCAGTCGAAAATATAAACTCGTCTGTACTGTAAAAAGCTTGTGCGATCAAAATATTTTTGAGACGGACATTTTAATTTCTTTCGCTAAACGCAGATGGAAACATAGTAAAACAAAAATATTTGCAGTTTTGAGTGCAAGCGTGAGGTGTTTCAAGAAAACGCTTAATATAGAATTTCCTTTGGAACAGTGAGATATTCAAGCTATCATCATGGTAAGACCCAGACCCGGGAACGTGAAATGAGTACCGAACCTGTCCCCCAGAATACGTTTTGAGCATTTTTAAAAGATTTTATATACATAATTATGTATATACAGGATGAGTCTCTACTGAGTGCATTAATTTTAACAGTGGATTCTACTCGTTGAAATGGACCAAAAAAGTACCTATATGCCTATACGTAACTTCAACCGTTTAGCTGTAATGGCATATTTTGTGAGTTTTTTAACTACACGACTTTGTACTGTTAATGTGACAGTAAAGCTAAAAGTATTGTGTTAATGACAAAAAAAGTAATACCATTTAAAAGAAAATTAAATTTCCTATAACATAAATACTTTAACAAAAACATAACGTCTTTTTTACTCTACGTAAAATGACTTTAAAGTTAAAGAATGTTTTTACATGTTTGATTCTTCAATCAAGGCTTAATTAAACTAGTTATATTTTTTGTATTGTAATGTACAGTTACACCAAAAACTGCCGTGTTTCTTCATCTTTAAAATAGTGTAAGAATATGTAGGGGTCATTTGGGGAAAATTCTAAAATTTTGTAAAAGTGTTGCAAAGGTACACAAATTAAAACAAATTAGTTAAAAACGCCAAACTAATAACTGAGCCTGTAATATTTATTCACAAGTTGAATCTGTTGATTACTACATCATCTGGTTGGAAGTTGAAACGATATAATCATCTGATTTCAACTTGTCGTATTGTTGAACCGTACCATACAACCCCATAACAAGAGACTCCCCATAAGAGCCGCTTGATCCAGCAGTATGATCGATGCGATTGTTTTAATTATGACAATGGGCATTGCTGTTATGTAGAGAACCCTCATCTGGTACATTAATCTTCTAATCAAACAAGAACAAAGTAAACGTCTAAATTGGTTTCATTGGAAACAGGCTTGTAGGACCTAGCTTGAAAAAAAATCAAAATGTCATAAGCATGTTTTAATGTACATAAACATAACACATTAATAAACACATTAAACTTATTCTTAGTTTGAAGCTTGTTGTTGACGATGGTACAGTTTCTGAGGTTGAAGTATTACAGGTAATTTGTTTTTGTTTATTTTGACCTGACAAACCTGGTAAAGTTTGATCCCGTATTACTGGACATTCTATATGTGTGTACTCTCACTGTTTTTCTTTTCCGATGTTCATGAAATTTGTTAACATCATGAATTTGGTAATTTGGTATAAATGTTCCTTTTGGAAATATCTCGGTCAAGTTCGTTAGTTAGCAAAATCGGATTACCGAAAGTACCCTTTGAGTTCGTTAAATAAGTTGTTTCAATTATTTAAAAAAAAGTAAATTTAATCTGATTTTTATGAAGTTAGAAAAAAACATGTATTTAATTGGTATTTATTAATATACCAAAAAATATAAAAAGTCATAGGGTTGTTTCAAATGGCGAAACAAATGTTCCTTTTGTAAAATCTGACTACCGGTAGTATCCTTTTGGGGTGAAGTTTTGGTCAAAAAAGAGGTTTAAATTATCTAAAAACAGTAAAATTTCATCCGATTTTGATGAAATTGGAAATAAATATGTAATAGAGTATCTACCAATGTACCCAAAAATTTGAAAACTCATTAAGTCGTTACAAAATAGCGGCCAAAGATTTATTTTTACTATAATAACGTTAGTGGTAGTCCGATTTTAATAACATTTTCTAATACGTTTTACCTTTACGATATGTAATAAAACCTGCAGCAAAAGAACACGTGAGTCTAGGGAGGCTGTGAGCGTAGAAAATTCAGCAACAAATTGCAAAGGAAATGCGATTCCTCATGCAAGCGGCGCTTTACCTATTAGCTGCGCGTCGGTGGGTTTCTTCTTTAACGCTATTATTTCAAATTTTAAAAAAGTTTTAAAATAATTTCTAGTTAAACAGGCGTACTATAGACGACTTCAAGTTCTTCTGGCGCTTTTAACTAATTTGATACAGTAACAATTAGGCCCTCATTTGTTAACATTGGCTTTACTACAGTGGATAGGTTTTGTTAATAGTTTTGTTGTCCAACGCAAATAATAATTTTGTATTGTGTCAGTAAAAATGTTTAAAAATGTTCACAATAAGAATTCAGTTATATATTATGTCAATGGTTGTGTCATGGTTTTTTGCTAGTTTTTACCACATAGCACGCTGTGCAGTTCTAATGTATATACTCGAGCGGGAAGTTGTAAGGGTCACAGGTCTCAGCGTATTTTAATAGCACATAACCGGCTAATTTCCATACAGTACTACACCAGTGACAAGGCCAATTCTCATGAAATTGAATTGGACAACGATTGTAAACATTTCACGACCACAACAATCGATTATTTGCATTTTAAAGGCCGCAATACAAATAGACAGTGTGTCGGCTGTGGAGTGGGGGAGAGGGTGGACGCGTGCGCGTGCGCTGCGCACGCTCCCTGACAGCGCTGCCTGTAATCTGCGAGGCGCGGCCCCCTCCTCTCCCCTGTACCACCAATTACCTCCAGCTGATTAGCCGCGTCTGTGACGTCACGCCGGCTCTCACGCGTAAACACTATAATCAATCGCCACCCGCGAGCTCAGCTTATAAACAACGATTCAAACCCTTTCTTTATGCATGGAAGTCGCCCTTTTCTCATCGCCCGTTTTCAGTCGAACTAGCCACTTAATTATTACAATTCGTTTTCAGAATTGTATTTTTTTAACACATTGTGAAATTATTGGTTGTGGTAAACTGTTATATTCGTATGTGCTTTTGTGTTAGTCGTAGTCGTTTAGTCGTTTTACTCGTACTTCAAGGTGGTTGCATTTCTATTATGTTTCTCTGCGTCTATAAACAACAATGGTCATCCAAGCTTTTATACGTAATCTTGAAAGATTGCAACAGATGACACCTGTTGCCAAAGTCATTGGAATTATTTCGAACTTCTATACAGGGTGTTCATAAAAGCGTGTCACACACTTTGAGGTTGGGGCTCGTAAGTCGAAATAAACAGATAATCTAGTACGTTAAAAAAAAAAAAATAAAAAACGCTTTTACCAGATATCAACCAGATATTTGATTTTTCCCCTAACTATTCATTTTCTCCAACACCACTTTTGTGATTTGGCTCAGACTTAATTTACATTTGTATCTAAGTAAGACCATTTTTGGAAAAAAAAATTACCAGCTTGATATAATTTTCCATTTTAAAATTGTGGGTATTTTTAGGGGTTTGTTATGTAACACCCTAATTAGCGAATAAACAGCGTGGTATACAATAACAAGTTTAGAGTAATGTTTGTAGCAATTTTTTTTCCTTTCCATTGACACCAAGTTTACAAAATTCTACTCAGTAGAAACCGTGGCTAAAAGCAAGGTAATGAGATGAAAAGCTGCTTGTTTCTATCCAGAGTGACCCAAATCCCTCTGTCGTTTCTCATTCAATTTATAGGAATTTAGCACCAATAGATAGGTAATAAATTTAGTTACAAAACGTTATTCTTTACTTTTTATTGTAAACCACACCATTAATCCGCTAATTAGGGCGCCTAAAACATTTCACTTTGGTCCCTTGCCATTTATTTTGTGGATGTTGTGTGGGTATAAAATATAGCTAAAGACACACTGCGCTATGGGCTTAACCTCACTGCCATAGCTTCAGTCAATTCCGAGTTATAAGCGGTCCAAGATGGTGACGTTCAATAGGGACACATTCTAATAGGGACACAGGTGAATACGACACATTCCAAGTTGGACACATTGATAAGGCAGACAGCCAACATACGCAGATACAAAAGTTATACCTCATAAATAAATTCCACATGACTGGCTAGGAGGAATTAGTACCTTTTTCCCAAGAGGGATAAACTAGATACCTCCACAGACTAGATATCATCTATTCAGACCGATCTATATAGTGGAGTTGGTATCGCGTATGAGTCCAGACCTCATCTTCTGCTGGCGCGGGTTCGATCCCGCATTCTCCTCTATCCATTTTGCTTATGTGACTAAGTGGTAACTTTAGGTAAGCAGTGTTTTTATAACGAAGCGAACAGGTTGTAAACCCCATAACAGGTAATCTAAAAATATACATTACCCCGTCCCCACCTAACTTTTGAACGGCTGAAAATTTCTAAACGTTTCATAAGTACTGGTAATTGTAGTGGTTTTCCTCATCAAAATGAGGTGGGGTTTGGGGGTTAGTCCTAAATGTCTTGTAGAAACCCTATTGTGTGAGACCTTATTCGAAATGTCATAAAATACAAAATAACGATACACTCGAAAAGAATTCCGACGCCTCATGTTATACTAGTTTATACTATTTACCTTGTTTTATTTGTTATTGTAACAACAAAATTTAATTACGTTTCTGTTAATAAATAAACGAATGTCCACAATTACACGGCAAAACCATGTTACTCGTAATAAAGCAAACCTCAGCAGCAGACGATAAGCTAGGACTTGCTGTCAGTTCACTTATCTGTCAAATCAGCTCTGCCCACAGTGCACGCTAAGTTTTTGGTGAATGTTATATTTTTCTCCCAACACCAGATCAACTGATCAAAAATCACCCCAACTCTGATCACCTATGTCGGGTGAACGCAGCCAATACAATGAACGTTCATTAATAAGAGAGACACGCTAGGATTCGTAGTAGAGATAGTGTTCACTGTCGGTTATGTTTTAATTCAACTTATTTTTAGAGAAGAAACTAATTTATTAAACCCATTATTTAATACATTTTCAAGGCCGTTCCTGAGGATTCGATGATAATATCTTGATATTTAAAGGCCTCCTAAAACGGTGCTATTGATCCACTTCGTAATATAATCCACTTCCAACTGTTAGTAATATATGGTGTTAGCGTAGTGTAAAAATCCTTTTAATCTTTACCAAATACCTCTTTTCCCCAAACTTCTTTCCTACAGTTGGCTAAGCGTCAATGTGTCCAAATCGAATGTGTCCGTATTCACCTGTGTCCCTATTAGAATGTGTCCCTATTGAACGTCACCAAGATGCCTTAAAAACGTTACAGACAGACAGAAATTTTTTTGACACCAGTTTCGGTCTATGCAACGTATATGAACACCAAATAACCTGAAACTGATGGATTCTTTGCAATGTACAGACAAAAGTCTTATTTTATTTATATTGATGATGATAATATTAGTGTTAGCTACCTTGTGAGAGTCATAGTTACTTCCGCCGTCCCGCCCAACGTACAAAGTGCTCACTTTGGTCCCTCACCATTTATTTTGTGGATGTTGTATGGGTATAAAATATAGCTAAAGACACACTGAGCAATAGGCTGAACCCTTAAACGACGTTTCACCCCCATAGCTTCAGTCGATTCTGAGTTATAAGCGGTCCAAGATGCCTTAAAAACGTTACAGACAGACAGAACAACAGACAGACAGGAATTTTGTTGACACCAGTTTCGGTCTATGCAAAGTATATGAACACCAAATAACCAAAAACAGATGGATTCTTTGCAATGTACAGACAAAAGTCTTATTTTATTTATATAGATTATGATATCCTTTTATGAACACCCTGTATATTGATTGGCACTTTCACAAACTTCCAACAACACATAAACCTAAGGTTGATTCCAAAATTATGAGAACATGGAGTTAAAATTGCTTTAAATAACTGACAATAATCCTCCTAACACTACAGGGTGTTTTTTTAACGCAACCCAACTTTCAAACTATAGCAAGACATTTTTTACCAGCGCTATATGGTCAAAACTCGTATCATTGGTTTGTTCACTTCAATATATATCATATGGCATGTATTGATGCAGTAATACAGTGGTTTTGATTTCCTTAATTGATGTTATTGTAAAAGAAAAACGCAATCATGGTTTTTAGCAAATATCAATTATCAAAGATGTTTTTTGTTGAAGAATACTTAAGAACAAGATATTTTTTGTGTGAAAGAGGTTATGTATACCGGTTTAGTATTACAAACAAATCTAAAATTCACAAATTTCTTAAAAGGTTTAACGAAACAGGTTCAGTAGGAAACAAAAACATAACAGAAGGCGAGAGTTTATAGAGTTTTAGAGTTTATATGAAGCAACCTTAATAGCTTAGTGCTTTTGTTGAAACAGATTCTTTATTTAAGTTGTACGTTAACCGGTTAAAAATATTGTTTGCGGTTTTTACTCCATGTTGTCAACGGTGCCCAGAGAGGATCTCGCGGCCGCTCCATTCGGCGGCCTCTTAGTAAACTACAAGGTCATTATAATTTTCAGCCTCCCCGTATGGAGCCGTAACGGATAGCCAATTTTAGGTATTAAAACTATGAAATGGTGAACTGACAGGCAAACAGTGTAATTTACCAAACAACACTAACATTTGTTTAGAAATATATTGGTAAAATAAATCACGAAAATTCAGTTTTTGAATCTCGTAGCGGTACTGGTCAGATAGTGATATATACGATATAGCGCTGGTAACAAATGATTACTATAGTTTGGAAATTGGGTTGCGTTAAAAAACCCCTGTATAATACCAATTTTAGGTTTTTAATAATTTGATAATACACGAGAATTTTACTTGGATTAATTTAGACATCTTCAAGATCAACAATTCACAATTTCGACTTGAAGAACAAAACATAAAAACCAAATTGTAAAAACTAAAATACTATTTTATTTTGGTATTAGTGGTTCGTCCCAAAGGGTTTAATACTATATACTCGTAGCTATGTTGACTAAAATTACTAAATAGTTTGAAATCGTAAAAATATATTAAATTATATAATACAAATATAATTGATTTTTAAATTGCTTTAAATAGTTTGCAATAGTCTTCCTAACACTATTAAAACAAAGGATTTTTATGTTAACAGTTAAAAATCCATTGTTTGGATAGTGTTTGGAGGACTATTGAAAATTATTTAAAGCAATTTAAAAATAAACCTAAGGGTTTAAACACAAGTTTTTAATCAATAAACAGCTTCTAATGGAATTTACAAATACAATATATTTTTATATTATTATACAATATATACAAGTTTAAAAACGAACAACGCAATAAATGTAGGTTTTTTGTTTGTTTGTGATTTTCTTTTGTGAGGCGGCTGATGCCTATCAGAAATAATGTTTTATATTTGGACCAAACACCAACTGAAGATATGTTGTGCATTTAGGAGGGGTTTTGAAAGAAAATTGTGATGTTATTTAGCGGTAATTGTTAGGGTTTCCCGAAAAATGCATATTACGTTTCCCTATCTTAAGTTGGTGTTTGGTCCGAACACAACAGAAACATAAAACCGATAAAAACATTGATTCTGAAAGGCCTCACCAAAAGATAAAACCTAGCTTTATTGGACTGTTCGTTTTCCTACTTAAATATACTCGTAGTTTTAGTTTGTAATAAATTGAAATGTTCGAAGAGTTGTTTATGGCTTTTAGCCCAGAGACATAGTTACAAGGGTACAGGGCAACAAAAGCGCCATCAGATGATTAGGGTCCATCATTCACCTTATTTCTTCAGGAAGTGTATTTATTTTATCTTCAAATTTAACACTTCTAGATTTGTTCGATTGAAATAGAGACGGCCGAGCATAGCCTTAACGAGATAAGGATTGGGATTGGATGAATTAGGATCAATTGGGCTGGGTTGGGAAAAACTCATCAATTCAATTATACCTCAATTAATTTCAAACAAGTTCTGGGGCTGGAAAGTCTTGGCTACGATCCTGCTTTAAACTATCAATTAGAAATCAACATCAAACAAAGTGAAAGAGTGTGTTAAATACATAAGTAGTTTTCGCATACATTTTATATACAGTCTGTTTGAAAAGTTCTGCAACCACGTACGCATATTTTTAACGGTAATTTATATAAAGATCACTTTCGCTATGTTAAAATGCCAACTACTTTAATAGAAAATCGGCTTACTAGCTTATCAACTAAATTTTGTTACCATTTTGGTTAAGTACCGGGTGATGCAAAAAAAGGAAACCGAAATACTTACAACTGTTTCTTGAATAGGCCTACTACAGTAATAATTGATCAGCTGGTTGTTAGAAGTTGTTTTTCTACTATTATTGTTTACATTTGGAAGATTTTCATGAAGGTTAGCTAAAAAATTATCCGCAGTAACCATGCCGCAGCGTAACGTTCAAAACCGTGTTTGGTGCGTTGAACATTATCTGAGAAGTTATGGCGCGGGTCGTATTGGTGGGCCCTCATTAGCAGCGGTAAGGGAAAATTTTGAAGAACAATTCAATCTACCAGCACCGAGTAAAAAGACCATTTTGTCATGGGTAAAGAAGTTCAGAAGTAACGGAGTTGTGACAAACAGCAACTAAGGAAAATCCAGTCGACGAAGGACAACAAGAAGCAATGAGAACGTCGGACGAGTATTTGATAAAAGTCTCTAACTGATTTCCAAGCACGTGTGACCTTCTGTACCCGTGTTTTGGCGCATAGCTATGCCATTCCAGATTATGTTGATGATTGGTGGTATACTGATGAGTGTCATGTGCTGCTTAGTGGACACGTGAACAAACAAAACACTCGTTTTTTAGGATGAGAGAAACCTGAATAGTACATGCAAAGACCTCTTCACTCTAAGAAAGTGACGGTGTGGGCTGTCATTTCATCCCATGGCGTGATTGGTCCCTATTTTATTGAGGATAACAATGAGACCCCTTTAACAGTCAACGGTGAAGTTTATAGAACACAAATTATTGAGAGATTCCAAGGAGATTTAGAGACCTTTTGTACACTGAACAACGTCGACTTTGAGAAACAAATCTTCATGCAAGATGGAGCGACTCCCCACACTAGTGAAGATAACATCAAACTTCTACAGGAAATGTTTCCAGCTAGACTTGTGTCTAGGAAGACAAACTTCCCCTACCCACCCAGAAGCCCAGATCTTACAGTGAGTGATGCATTTTTATGGGGAATGCTAAACGAGCTGTGTTTCCGACCAATCCCAAGAAGCATCAGACAGCTGAAAGCCAACATTGAACGGGTGTTCAGAAACATTTCACCCCAGCAGTGCTCTGAAATGGTTAACTGCGTCAAGGACCGAATGGAATACGTTATTGTTAACGAAGGAAGACATGTAGAACATGTTTTTGTATAGTTTAGTAACTGTAAGCCTTGTATCACTAAATTATTCACTATTAACTTTTCGGTTTCGTTTTTTTTGCACCACTCTGTACAATGCCACAAGCCTTACCTCAACTCCATCCCAAATGGCGTCCGTTTTAAAGATTCGTCTTGGAGCCGCGTTTGAAGTATTGCTCTTTAATCTTCTAGAGTTACCTTGACTGCTCTCTAATTTCATCCATATACCTTAACTCAATAGTAAATTTTAATTCTCAACTCAACCTTTTTTATCCAACATCTTTGACTTTCTCCTCGAGTTTGAACACACAATTGCTGGCAGAAACTAGGTTGAGTTTTGTATTTAACTATAATTAGTAGGAACCAACGTCTGTATAATAAATATAAAATATATTGTACTTTCGGAAATATCGAAAAAATAGTAAGAAATTATGCAGTTATTTGCATTACGCTTATTTGGACATAGTTTTCCTTTTTTCAACCAATGTTAAGTGATAAGCTTCATTCATAAGTTCATTGTAAAGCTGTATCAGTGATGAATAAACTAAAGGACCTAGTTTACGTTAGTGTTGGCGAAATGTTGGATGTTTTAAGTTTGAGAGCGTGAGTCTGCCATTTTAATTAGTGAATCTGTTGAGGTTGGGTTTGAAGCGTTTTGTTCTAAAATGCAATCTTAGATTTAAAATGCAAACTTGAAAAGAAATTCTAACCTTTTTAATACCGAGGGTGGAGTTTATAAAAATGACTTAATTGTTCACTTTAATGACCATCCATGTTCTAGTCAAAAGCATTCATTACTTATACAAACTCATACGGTTTTTTGATAGTTGGATGACTTTGTTTAGCAAAGGTAATAACAATTATAAATAGTGTTTTACAGTGCTTTCTACAACACGAAATATTGATGCTTCGTTGACTAAAAACTTTGTACCGCACCCAGCAGGATCAATATATAGCAGACATTTCTGCGATTGGTTGAACATGGTTCCGCCCTTGCCTGCTTGTGACAGCGTTTCCATGGCAACGGAGTAACTCACAGACACTTTGAGCAATATCGCACCTAGAGTTGTAGTATAGAGATAGATATGAGGTAACTGACAGGTAGTTTACTCTGAGTAAACATGTACAGACTACTGTACCTTAAATAGTAAATAAAATTGAGCATATAAATTATAGCCCATTGCAGGCTTAATGATGTGAAAAGATTTCAAATTCCTACATCTATCATCTATGGATTTTCCCATGAGAAGTTAGAGCAATGAAATGTGACATGTTTTCTGTGAGAGCAGAGGATACGAGCCTAATCAGTTATCCAGAAGGTTATAACATTGTGTTATTTTTTTAAACTAGCTGTGTTAACTTGTGTTTAATAAAAAGTTAATAAGGTGTCGGAATATCCCCGGTCTACCCTTATTTATTGCGTTATTTTAGAGTATTAAACCATCTTCATTGAGAAAAAAGTAATATAAAATAATTCAATATTATAGCTCACTTTTCAAAAATCTTCATTGAAATATACTTTGAGAATAATTAGCACCACCGTCTGATCAAAAATAAGAGTGTATGTGTAGAAAACTGTTCAGGTCCATAAGTAATTCTGTTTCCTTGTAGAATGGTTGATCCAGCAGCCACTGGGTCAACCGGTCAACACTGTCTTAAAGGTCGACCTGTTTAGGCGGTCTGGCAGGAGATTTTAGTAAGGGCTCTTTGCTTTCCAAGTATAGGGCTCCTTTATAGGATGGTATCTATCTACTTGTAGAGGCTGAAGTGGTGAGGAGGGAGAAAAGAGTTTGTAGCATCTTCCACCCGGATAGCTACTACTGTAGTAGTTTCCTGGGCGAATTACTGTGACGCTTTTCTACAGCTGTGTTGAAAGTCAAGGCCTTCTATCCATCTGATGCTTTTTTCTGGAGTGAAAGGTTTCTTCCCGGGTTGCTGTTGGAGGTTCCTCCACAGCAATGCCGTAGGTGAGATGTAGTTCGAACAGCGTATATCGCGGTCTTTGCTTTCTCTTGGTATTTCGATTGCTGTACTCGTCTAATAACATAATACGTAGGCTTGAGCGGCCGGAGTCATAACTAAGTATGTTCTAGGCTTCCGGTATCATACCGCGACGTAAAACTAACATACACGTTGTCATCAACATATTATTACAACAGTTGATGTTAGTTTAACAACACGGTATGATACCGGAAGCCTAGAATATAGTTATAAACATAAATGCCAGACTACAGTTTTACAGAACTGGTCAGTATACAAATAAAAATAAACTTAACAAAAAAATTCTCTGATACTTTGTAACAAGGGTTGTTAGTCTTTACCTTTATCCGCTAGGATAAACTGCAATAACCAACAATAAAAGGATGTATTACCAATCATGCAGTCGCCATTTTGTGGGCCGGCTTCTGAGGGGTGCGCGCGCCAATGGGGAAGCGCGGCGTCTCACCCCTGCCTGATATAACCCTCGCTCAGCGGCCGGAAAATTCAATTATCGCTGTGGAGAGAGATCGGTAGCTGGTGTCAGTGACAAGGGATGTTGCCTGATATATAAGGAGTGTAGTGTATATAGGGTAGAGATGGCAGGTACTGAGATGCTGTTCAACTATAGACCAGGCAGGTCCAGGGTACCTCCTTCCACCGCAGACTCCAGCTCCTCACCACCACCACACCCGCCCCGCCACTCTGTCTCAAGTCAGTATAGCGTCATAGTATTCATCATTATTTTTTAATGTATAATTTTAAAGGTTTATGGAGCTATTTGGTAAAAAATAAATATTAATGTTTGTTTAAAATACGAACTATTCGTTGTATTTGTTTTTAGTTAATTTTACGTTGAGTACAATGAAAGTGTTTGATACAAACTGTATTTATGCCAGATCCTCAGTTAATCATTGCAAAATGCTTGACCCATTGATGAAACTGCGTGTTTAAGATAACCTAAACACTACATCATGCTTATAATTCAAACGTTAACGTTATTTCAAAAAACGTGATCTGTCGTCTTATATGAATTTTACGAGAGAAAAATAAATTTGATTGTCAGTAGCAACTGCATATTTATTACAATGTGTTTAATGCGGTTTGGCCACCTTTTCTTATAACCATAGAATTTCACTTTAATGTGATCCTTAAAAATATTCATGTGTGCGTGTCTGTACATATAAAAAAAGTAAAACGTTCATCAATTTGATTTGTTTAAAACATTTAAACAAGTAAGTAAATATAATCACAAAATTTAAATTCTGGTATATTGTAGCGTAGCACGGGAATTGTCAGCTAGGTAAATATTAAACACGTGGAACGTTCAGTAATGTAGATAATAAAGTAATTAAACTCAGTATAATACATTTTACGCTGATATAGTCTCAAAAATGGCCTAATTAATCCTTCATATCCACTTCTTCCAATTCACCATCCTCTTTCCGAGATGTACAGGAATATCTCAAAGGTTGCTGATTCCTAACTGAAGTTTTTTAAATATTAAATATTTAGTCTGGCAGTATTGATGGGCTGTGCTGTGTCTATGTTTGATCAGTGCAGCAGCTCTCTCATTATTCACCGGGGGTTTCTTCCTTGCCATCACCATAGTTCAGTCTAAAATAACTACGATAATGTGCCTAAAATCGTCAAAGCCCTTTTATGTTCAAAAGTTTAATAGTTAATAATTTTCTAGCTCTTAAGCTGTGCATTATTAATTTATAGGGTGTAACTACTTTATTTAGGCATACTTTTGTTATCACACCTGATTATTAACATTTTTAAAGAGCTAACAACTAATTTTAATTACTAGTTTACTGATCTAATACTTTTAATTCTCTGCTAGAATTTGTAAGCTTTTATAACTACGTTTTCAATTATTTGCATAGTTTCCTAGAGAAATACTCATATTATCGATAAACAATGTATCTTGAATTTTCCATCCACGTGTTAAGAACCAATATTTAAACGTATTTTTTCTGTTAAATAGTGCAGTACAGATTTGCTTCTCACCTTTCTCTAGGCTCACGAGCCGTTACTGAAAGCCCCTGGGAACTTCTTTGTGTACTAAATAGCCAGCGTACTTAAGCGTCGATTTGTAAAGTGAAATAAATTAAGAAAACTTCGTAAAGACAGCAGTTTAAGGACGATTATTGACAAAAACTTATCTAAAGAAATTTAGTAAAGTCATGAATCCAGTCATAAGATATGTCGAAATAAAATTGTATACCTTCCTGCAGTTAGGGATGGAAACGTTGTATATACATTTTTGGGCTTTTTGAAACGGGGCACCTTGTTTTTTTACCGATATAATATAGAAGAATACTCTAACTTTGTCAACAGGTGCTTTAGTTTACTCTTCGTGTTACAAGTGCACGTTTGAAAATGTAATAAATGAGATAGATCTCACGACCATGCCTTGACTGATGGAACCTCTGTCCCCAGTTCTCACAAGGTGCCCGGACTGGTGCAGTACAATGGCTACCCAGACACTGGCGAGGAGGAGGCTGTGGATCTACCCAGTTGTGTCTATGCTTCCAGAACCATGCTGGGTCCTCACCTCCCAGCATACCTCTCCCTCGCTACTCAAGGTAATCCCAGCACATCTCTCCTACAGCGAATCAAATATATTCGTCAAAAACGTGATGACAATCTGTTAACAAACCGATTCGGTTTCTAAAGTAAGAAACAGGCGCTCTCAAAACTCAATGTTTTTTGACAAAGTAGAGGGTAAGAGAGTGACGAGATCTGTAACTACATAATTTTCTGGATTTGTGCCAAGAATACAAACCCATTAATTTACCAACACTACCTTTGAGGACTTAGTAATAATTTGCTGATCATAAACAAGGCATATTAAACAAATCCAACCTCTATAGACGAACCACAATATGTTTTGACTGTGGAAAAGTGGCAAGATCAATTATTGTCCTTTTCGCCAATTCATTATTACAAATATTTGCGAACTACAATGCATTGGGGAGAGTTGTTCTGCCTCCACGCAAAATTCATGAACTAACAATATCGATTAGAAATTCTTCTATTCAATTGAAAATAGTAATACGATTAACATTACCTTGCAAAAATTAACTATACTGTCATCTACGATAACTACCTAATTAAAACCACAAGTTGTTTTCTCATTTTAAAATAGTCCTATTATTTAAACGGTGAAGTCATCTGAACGAACTGCAACAACAAAAGTAACTTAGTTAGTTTTCGGCTCTAGATGACAATTAACAGTGTTAAATTGTAGTTAAAGCGGAATTGACGTTAAGAGTTTGTGAACGCAACGGCTCATGATGAGTTACAAAAGAGCTCAGTTCCAGTCAGCTGGCGGTGTCTGGTGACACTCCCTGATGGAGACGCGTGTATGCGGGGCATGTGCTCAGCAGATCTAGTTTCACTAAACTAATAGTCAGGTGCTGCATTTCCAAATATACAATTTTAGCTTGGTACTTTCTCATCGTAACGTATTGCAATTTATCGGTAATTTGAACCCCTAGCGACTTCCAAGTAAGGTGGGAAATGCTGAAATTTGCCATTTGATGTAGTTACTTTATATTATAGTTGAACTGTAGTGTGTAAAAGCGAAATCAGTATTTTCTTATACTCTTCTCTTATGGATGGGACGAATTAAATCCATTGTGACTTGTGAGGTTAGCTCACGACTTAAATGGTTTAGGTTCATCAACTTCTTCTGTTCTCATTTGACAAGTCTTTCGCGCTTTGACGATATCAGCCTACCGTTCTGATAATGAAGCACGAGATGAGCCCTGAACTTTAATCTTGTTTACACTTATGTTGAATATGCCAGCAGGAATTTTAAATATGTCTTTTACCTGAAACACGGTAAATTAAACTCTAATTTACTTAATTAAAAATAAACTTTAGGCCGTTAGCATACATATTGAATAACAGTAATAGTTACTAATTGGTGTTAGTGTTTAAAGTAGCAATCCCTGCAAGGTCACCATCACCACGTTACTTTCTGTTGTCCTGTAGTAGTAAGTCTATTTTCCTAATTTCTAATTGAGGAACAAATAAATTTAAAGTTATGCCTAACATAATATTACACGGTATCTGCAATGTGTCTCAAAGAGGAGATTTTCTGTTTTCTTTTATACATATATATAATTACCAACTCAGATACTGATGACAGCATATTATTGGCTAATCTACAGCCTACCTACTACTTTTGCCCTACAGATTGACGTTATGGGTAGGTTGTTCAAACTAATGTTTTCGAGAATGTGTAGTCGTCAAATCAAAAGCAGGCAGTCGAATGTAGTGTAGTGGCCGGTGGTCAAAAGACTGAAAATATCCTGTCAAGCAACCAATCACATCTTTTTTTGTCGAAAAACATTCGTGCTTGTACGATATGTAAAATAGATGTACACTATCACGTAAAATGAGAACTACCGAACTAGGAGACACAGTTCCATGCAGGAGATGAACGTTTGTCCTCCCAAGCAGGAGCTGAACTCGTCAACATACTTTCAAATTCGATCAACAGTTTTACTTAAGAAAGCTGTTTACAGTTCAGACGAGTTTATGTCACGTGTTTTCCTGGTTAGGATTGGGAAGTTTGAGGAATCAAGTGTATGAGACTCACTCGTAACCTAACTTATGTATTTTTAAAATGATATTTAGATATGAGATAATGTAATGTTTGACATCAATTAAGTATTGTTATATCAGATACACAGGGGTGTATAAAAGCATTTTACAGCTTTAAAAAATCTTCTTAATTTAATAATATTGGACTAAAGAGTTTTGTGATAATTTTATTTGATAGAGGGACTCTAAGAATGTATTAAATATGACTTCATTAAGAATTTCATCAATTATTCAATTATTTTTGGCCGTCTATCGAAATAAAACAACTATGGATTCCATTAGACGCTCCAACAAAGACCTTAATCAAATCCATAAATTACCAATTATAAATGAAAATTGCACACGTTTTTGTTGTTTTCGGAGTAATATGTGTAACCCTTCAAATCAACAATTACAAACAAATATTTGCTCATGATACAGTTTTGTTAGATCAATAAATCATGTTTGTTATTCGAGCGTCCTATTTAAACTCCAAAATTTGTTTGATTTACTTATTATGTAACATCATCGAAATAACACGTAATAAAATCAACAATAAATAAAACTTATTGGATTATTATTTTAGAAAAGATTAACCGGCATTATCTCTTTCTAATATTAAAAGAGGCCATGTTAAAATTGTAAGGGGTTTGTATAAACACTCTGTGTATGTGTGTGCAGAGGATGGCAGCGAGGGTCTCGGCTGCGAGGACGGTTTCTACGGGCCCGGGGAGGCAGTCCGTACCGAGTGCAGAGACAGGCGGCCAACATCCGAGAGCGCAAGAGAATGCTCAGGTCAGAGCCGCGTCCCAGGCCCGGACCCCTTGTCAGCGACCACCGGCCTCCTGTCAAGATGTAAGCCTTTCACACTACACCTCAAACAGCGAAGCGACTTCTGTAGGCACCTTGTCCACCACCTTCCTCACATCCCTCACAGAGACATTGAGACCATTATAGTTCATTATGAAAGGGTCTAAATTACCAAACGAAAATGGTCAAGGGAACCTTTTTCTCAAAATAAGGTGTAGTTTTCAGAAATTTCAAACTCCTAGAATACATATTTCAAGTTGGATTATTTTTCATCAAATTGGCACATTATTTAAAATTTTACAGTCGAGCAACGTCCATAGTCCCTAACCATTTCTTAAAACAGATCACGACTGTTTATACGATTTGTATGGTACCTCTGGTTAACTGCCTTTGAATGTTCATTAGCCATAAGTCTCTTTGAAGAGTGACACAATCGTATCAATAGTTCAGTTGTTTTTAGCAGCACACTTACCAAAATGTGTTTTGAGTGTTTTCTTTGTCTGCTGGCAGTCCAATAATGTCTCAAGACCTTACTACATCAGGCTCGACTCTATTATGAGCTAGGCACATTATCAAAAATGAAAAATTTACGAAACAGAAGAATCAATCTAACGAGCAACTAAAACAAAGTTATGAATTGGTACTGAAATTGTGTGTGTTTTTTTAGTTTGAGCATTAAACATTTCACCACTTTTATTCAATTAACATAATACCTGCCATTACTTACCATCCATCCTTTTCATACAAAAACGTTCACTTCATGTTACAACTCACTATTAACAGCGAAGAATGTCTTTAACTATCACTAGGCCTATGCATTATAAAACGCCTTAAATAAATGCTCCTTGCATCAAGCTAGGGTAAAATGGCATGCACATTGCACAACTAGCAAAAAAGGCATAAATGCTGAACAGTCAATACCTACAGTGACTAATAACAACTGAGTCAGTATGATTTGTTTGTTCAGCTGAACTAAATTAATCAATATCACATGCAAGCAGGTCAGATAATTACTAGTCGTAAACATAAGTAACGCCTTTATTGGAAGTCCATTAAAAGTTTTTGTGCTAGTTTGAATTTGGAAATGTTCAATACTAATATTTAGTTTTGACAGTCTTCTTTACGGTTATTGATTAATGCTCGTTCTGACTACTGTAGGTTGACTCAAGTCTGGGTTCAGTTTGACTTCGCTGTTTGGTAGTGTGTTGTAGGCTGCATTCTCCTGCTCCTCCCCTTCCCCCTTCCACTCATCAATCATAACACATTAACATAAGAGTATATAGAATTTCTTGTATCACTAATTGTCAGAGTATTTGATCACTACCTGTCAGAGTATTTAAATAAAATATGCTTGAATTGTAAATATGTTGTCTGTTGACTAATGCAATGATAAGTATATCGCCTGTTATCAAGATCATGTTAATTTTTCTAAAGACTATTTATTTATTATTGTATTTACTCGTGCTTGTGTACCATATCAGCATGGTTACTATTTTGTGGGTATACCGTTACCAATACAGTACCACTAAGCTTATATTTTGAAAGCTTGATGGAAATGTGATTTATGTTATTGCATTTCACTATTAAAGTTATTTCGGAACTCAACTCACTTTGAAGCTGTGGAAACCTGCTCAAGGGATAGTTTTCCTATTTTAATTAGAGGGGGTTTCGCAACAAAACTTGAAACATCGTTGAAACTATAATAAACTGGAGGAAAGTCGCCACACCAATATATGTTATCGTATATATCAGGATAACATATATGATTTTTCATTGTTTCATCAAAGTTAGAAACTCTATACATACGTCTTCGTTATAAAAAAACTAACGTAATCATTAAGCGTGGATGCCATGTCATGAGCCTCAACGCGATGTGGTGCACACTACTATCCGTCCCGCTCCACTCTGCACTCCACTGGCAACCGCGCTCGGTGACGAAACCCATCGGTCCTCTGTAGGAGCTCTAATATCTGTGGCGTTGTTCTGTGTGAGAGAGCTTGACTTCATAGTGTATTGTGATTTCAGCAGCATCAACTCGGCGTTTGACGAGTTGCGGAGCCACGTACCTACGTTCCCGTACGAGCGACTCAGCAAGATCGACACACTGCGGCTCGCTATAGCGTACATCGCGCTGCTCAAGGAAGTGCTCACTGCGGACTGTGACCCGCTCACCTACGTGGAGCGCTGCCTGCGGGGCGAGCGTGCCGCAGAGCGCCAGGAGTGGAACACCAGTGGTCAGTCATACATTCGTGTAGTCTAATCAACGTAATCAACGTACAATTCACATCGTAACTATCATAAAAATGTACATTTGCCTAAACCCAATATTTGGACAACATATACAACTTGAAGAGCTAACTTTAAAAATGTAAGATAAATCAACGTATTAAATTATTGCTTTATTTATTTTAGCACTTTTGCCAATTGCTATTGTGGCCTGACGGAGCCGGGCGACGTGTTGAGGGGATAAGGTTTTTAACGTGGGACATTGCAAACTACGCATTAAGTAGGTTAATTTGTTAAAATGCTAAAAGCGTAGAACCATTAATGCTTCAGCATATAAAACGTGTCGTTTCCCAACAAAATAAAGTAATTACTGTAATTCAAAATTTTAAGTTTAATGTTTGTACAGGAAAACGTTATAAAACCTGTTAAGTTTGTACCCAGTTTGAACATTTAACTGTTTTACGAGAGTACAAGTTGTAATGTTTATTTGCAGCAGACCCAATAACAGCTAGGTTTTCAGAGAAAGGCTTTACGTTTTAAGTATATTAACTTTATATAAATACCCAGTGGTACGTCTTTTAAAAATATTTAAATATGTTATCTCGTAAGTTGTATTTATTGTAGATTTGTCTTGACAGTAGGATCTGCAGGCATAAACACAAGGTATTTAAGTATAATAACTTGTTTTAACATAGTTTGCAGTTTACTCTATGTTATAGGTGGTACCACTCGTTCTATCCCAACTCCTATGAGAGTCCCCAGTAACCGGTCACTCTTTCAAGCCATGTCCAGCACACTCCTCACTTGATCATGTATTAAGCGCATGATTTCAAACAATTACTCAACTACATTACCTTATTTCAACATCAACAATACATTGCCACTTGTTACAGATCTGACTGCTCGGTTGTCGTGGATCAACTGGGAGAACCTCGGAGTGAACCCGAACAGAAGAAGTGTGTTGACAACTCTGGCTCTTACTTCCGAGTCCCTCAACGCTCCCTGAAACGACCAATCACACAACATCGAGTATCGACATCTTCTGTGACTATCGATATCTAGTCTTCTGGCTGCATTCGATTACGAAATGTTACTGAACAGAGATTTACACTTGGTTTAACTATCTAGTCATTGTGCAATACTCTTGTTTTGTTGTTTACACTGTGTATTGTTGTTGTTAGTTTATATTTTAAATTTGGTGAGAAATAAATGTGTGAACGAAACCAGAAAGGTTTTCCTTCCTTGTGTATGGATTAATTACTAACCTCATACTGACTAAAGCTTGAACCGTTCTGAGTTGGTGAATACGTGTTTTGATCGGAGTCGTCCACAAAAATAAAATTTAAGTTCGCGCGTCATTTTAACAGAAGTAGCCGATTTATAAGCTTTAAAATAAATATCATATAAAAACTACACTAACTTGTCATTGAAAGCCATCGTGCTTTAGAAGGTTTATACACTAAGTTATACATCAGACAATTTGTTTCTAGATTTACCAGTTTATGAGGTATTAGAATATTGATAATTTATGAATTTGTCTCGTTCTGTTATCAGTACCACGACACGAATAAAACGGCTCACCAAAAGTAGGTCCTCAGAAATAATATATCAATCAAATACTCTCAACAAATAATTAATTCAAGTTGGAAAACAAACAGTCCAGGTATTTGGTCCAAAGATAGAAACATCGTTTCTGAAAGGCCTTGCCCAGCAAATAAAAAAAGATTATTGGACTCAAAATAGTTTGTTTTTCAACTTGAGTTAATTGTAAACTCCAATACGAAGCTGTCTCCTGATCTCAACAAATAGATTGGCTCGTCTCTAATGGTTTTCTTGTCAATGTACATTGATTGTTCAATTCGGAACCAAGAAAGTACAGACAGCGCCAAATAGCATGAATCGTGGAGAGGAGAGTATACAGGGTTAGGCAAAAGTGTGGAACTTTTTAACCAGTGTTTCAGCGCAACCGAACTCGGTACACATTATTAGAGGAAACAAAAGTACCTTTTAATGCATACTGACACTTTGCCCCAGTTTTCAAAATGGGGGATTGGGGGGTAGCCCCATAATTTTCATAGGGAAACCCCATCGAGTGGCACCTCATTTTGAAGGACTTAGAAAATGTTGATGAATGCTAAAAATTAGAAGTCTTAAACCAGAAAGAAATGGCGGCAATTTTAAGTTAATATAACAACCTCTATTGTATTTGCACCTATTCAATATCATAAGAGTATTTCGACTGTATAAGAGATTCTGAAAACTGTCTCGTTGTTTGACAAAACGTAGAGCAACCCTCCTTTACTAAACCCTTTAAACTTATGGGCTTCCCCAACGATTTTGCTACCTGATTTAAATAGTCGGAAATATTTGACCTTTCTTATCAGTTTATGGAATTTCCGAGGGGTTCACAGTCCACCAGTATCATTTGGGCTTTATTCGTGGTTAGTTCAGTACTGTGTCTTATAACTGATTCACCTTGGAGCTTAGTGAAAGAGAACGCATAACTGTACTAATGATGTGAGGCTTTGGGGACCGTGCAAGGTCTTATGAAGAAGTCCCCCCCATCACCCATTTTGAAAACTGGGGCAAAGTTTCAGTATGCATTAAAAGGTACTTTGGTTTCCTCTAATAAAGTGTACCGAGCTGTGGCGTAGCTCCCCACCACTCTCACACTTTCCCCTTCCCTCACTTGGTACAGTCAGTTCCAACAGAATCCAAGATGGCGATTTGTTTACAAACAGCAACTATTTAATTATCTTGTTTTCTTTAACATAAATAGTTGAAGTTCGTTCAACTAATTTTGATAGTTTGAACTTGGTTTAGTTGATTCGGTTTTGTTATTTGTAAGAGTTGTTTTGCAAACCCGTATGAAACCTAAATGCAAACTTCTGTTCAAAACTTCGGTTATGCTATGTTTATTTGTTGTGACAGCGACACATCATGTTTATTTGTGTGCTTGACAAGACTGTATCGCCCATACTCCGTGGTATGGTCAGCGGTATTTACCGCCGAACTCGGAACCGACAGTACACGAACATTTCCGATCTTCCACATTTACACGGGGACTTCCCAGCTCTTGTAGAGCAGATTTCACCGCGGTGTTCGCTTCAAAGTCGGCAAACTACGCACGGTGGGCATCGGTTTCGCCAAAACGGCACGATCAACGATAGTGTTTGTTGACCATATTACTTATAATTTTTTATAGACTGAGGATACCCATCCTTAGTCAAATCTCTTTCTACTTTTTTAATTTTACCTTTATATTTTTTCGAAAAACTGTTGTCTTAAGGGCGCCCTTATCGCATTATACACACATCCAAAAAGGGGAGCTTATTTTGGACCTCTTTCTCCATAGTTAGACGAATGGAAGGGGAGATGCTGTTAAGGTGGACTAAAAATGCCTTGAGTCTCCATGCGGGAAAACAACAAATGTATCGTTCACAAATCCTTGGTTGGGACCCAGCTGAGGCTAAGGCCATTTGCTCGAAATCCTCCATGGAGATATTAGCAAAGACAGGCGAGAGCGGTGACCCCATTACCATACCCTCATCTTGACTTAAAATTTTACCCTCTAGTTCAAAGTAATTACATTTGGTGCAAAGATCTAGCAGTTCCATTATAACATTTACAGGCAGTTGAGTTCGTTCATCTAAAGTACCATAGTTTTAAGCCAAGCCTCGATTATTTTCAAAGTTTCTGGAACTGGCACGTTAGTAAACAAGCTTTCAGAGTCAAAGCTTATCAAACCTTTCACAAGTTTGATCTCTTTCCATGTTTCAACACTATCTTTAAAGTTTTAGATGAAAGAGTCAGTTTTTCCTTCCAGAGGAGTTAAAATGTCCAACAAGACTTCAGAAAGTTCCCTACACGGTGAGTCATCAGAACTAATTATAGGCTTAAGAGGAACATTAGGTTTATGAATCTTGGAATACCCATACATGTGCTAGTTGTCGAAATGTCAAACTATCAAGTATTTTATTACAGAGATATTGAAATAAAACTAAATATTGTATCTTTATTCAGTACAGTGTTAAAGGTAAAAATATTGTACAAGTACACGACTTTGCGTCCAATCAAGTATTCTCTAAACTTTCCCAAACTGAAGCACAGAGCTCCCAGTTCTTTTTCTGACAGGCTACGCTGTGGGCTACCCTTGCTTTTTTAGCTTGCGGGACACTTAAGAAACAGCGTGTTCCGAATCCGTTTCTGGATAGTACTGGACTAAGGCAGCCTCAAAGGCATAATCGCTTGCGTCAACATAAAGTCACGTTTCTAGGTCGTCACGGAAGGGGTTTTTGACCAATTTTCAATTTCAAGCTTAGGGAAAGATTATATTGATTGAATTGACCCATTGTATTGTATTGATTGAATTAATCAATCAATCAATCAATCAATGTTTGAGATGCCGACCACTCTCATGAGGGTATTTTAAGGCAAATATGTGGTGAAGGATGAGTGTGATGAGTGGTAGTAATGAGTTATGAGGTGTAGTCATAATAAAATTGTGTAGATAATATACAGATTAAGAAATGTCCCGTAGTGATGACGAGTTAATTGCCGCGGCCCGCGGTGTATGAGGAACTGTTGCCATTGTAACCGGTTCGTTTACCTATAATTAGACTGGTCAAAAATCTCATTGTTGTATTGTGCGCTTTAAGATTTTGTGTCGAAAAGCGACTCAATTAGCACAATCAAAAACTGTGTCTACTGGTCTGTATTTAGAGCAGAGTCGTTTGATCCATCAGGAGCTGCGTCGGGCAACAATTCTTCGCCCATCTCTCACTAGTAGTCACGACCCCCACTTTACCACTGCTTCCTCCCCTACGTTTGTGTCAAAGTGCCGATTTAGAGAGTACTCGGATTATTTCCTGATTTATGATGGCAGAAAATTGAACGCTCCTAGCAATGACCTGACAGCTTTTATATTCTTCGGTATTTTATTTGATTGATTGAACACTGCCTTCTATAGCGGTGTACAACCTTCTGCTGAAACGGTATGTCCCAAAGCAAATATGTTTTTTTACAATTTTTATTTCTTCAAAGAAAATCACAGGTGTAAGCACAAATAAACTGTATCGAGTACTAACCTACTAAAAGATCGAGTACTAATCATTAAGAAAACTGCGACAAAAGCCTGTCCGACCTTGGACCGAAAATTCTGGCTACGGCGCTGACGCAGGAGCATTCAGTAAGTTTTTACCACCAAAACGTATTCCAATTTACCCAAACCCTTCGATATCGGTTATTACAAAAGCCAATTGTTTAGAGTGATGAGATATCAAACGCTTGATTGTAATCCCTGAGGGACAATTATATGCAGTTTGCAAACGTTTGGTCGCCGGCGGCAGCGGCGAGAGCTGGCCTGGGCGGGGAGCTTAGCCCGTGCTGCTGACAGGACCCCTCGGTGTGAAATCTCAATTGCGCTGGTCCTTAGCCCCCTCTTACCCCCTCACCAGGCACGTGCCTGCACATGACAGCTTAACCCCCCTCCCACCCCTCGTAACACACCCACAACACAGTCGGTCTGATTGACAGTAATCACAGCATTTGTACAAACTGAACCATCGAACAATAAGCAAACCTAGCAAGTATCCTATTTATGTTTTTTAACTTCCCCAATCCGTATATAGTGGGTTTTATAAAAACTTTGAAAACAGACAACTTAGCTCGTGTGCACACGGGCACGGCTTGCGGCCAAGTGGAGCAGTACAGACGAATGAGACTAGCCTCGTATATACTATAATACGAGTAATATGGTCTAATAGCTGCAGCGAATATACCCGCTGCTTGATTCGTCCGTGCAGTGAAAACGGGACTTCAGTGAAAGTTCCTAACTGACGCACGGTACCTGTTCTTCGCGGGCTATGTTTAATGTTATAGTGTAGCAATATAGTTTGATGTTATGTTTGTCTGTTAGTTACCTACGCCAACTGTGTAGTACACGACGTATCGACAAAAGACATAACTATCCAGCTTCACCGCGTGGAGGTTGGCAAACGAAGAAGCCATATTAAAAATAACTGCAGTTTTACGAGTAACTCTACGTCCACAAAAATAAAATTTAAGTTCGCGCGTCATTTTAACAGAAGTAGCCGATTTATAAGCTTTAAAATAAATATCATATAAAAACTACACTAACATGTCATTGAAAGCCATCGTGCTTTAGAAGGTTTATACACTAAGTTATACATCAGACAATTTGTTTCTAGATTTACCAGTTTATGAGGTATTAGAATATTGATAATTTATGAATTTGTCTCGTTCTGTTATCAGTACCACGACACGAATAAAACGGCTCACCAAAAGTAGGTCCTCAGAAATAATATATCAATCAAATACTCTCAACAAATAATTAATTCAAGTTGGAAAACAAACAGTCCAGGTATTTGGTCCAAAGATAGAAACATCGTTTCTGAAAGGCCTTGCCCAGCAAATAAAAAAAGATTATTGGACTCAAAATAGTTTGTTTTCAACTTGAGTTAATTGTAAACTCAATACGAAGCTGTCTCCTGATCTCAACAAATAGATTGGCTTGTCTCTAATGGTTTTCTTGTCAATGTGATTGTTCAATTCGGAACCAAGAAAGTACACAGCGCCAAATAGCATGAATCGTGGAGAGGAGAGTATACAGGGTTAGGCAAAAGTGTGGAACTTTTAACCAGTGTTTCAGCGCAACCGAACTCGGTACACATTATTAGAGGAAACAAAAGTACCTTTTAATGCATACTGACACTTTGCCCCAGTTTTCAAAATGGGGATTGGGGTATAATGTTCATAGGGAAACCCCATCGAGTGGCACCTCATTTTGAAGGACTTAGAAAATGTTGATGAATGCTAAAATTAGAAGTCTTAAACCAGAAAGAAATGGCGGCAATTTTAAGTTAATATAACAACCTCTATTGTATTTGCACCTATTCAATATCATAAGAGTATTTCGACTGTATAAGAGATTCTGAAAACTGTCTCGTTGTTTGACAAAACGTAGAGCAACCCTCCTTTACTAAACCCTTTAAACTTATGGGCTTCCCCAACGATTTTGCTACCTGATTTAAATAGTCGGAAATATTTGACCTTTCTTATCATTTTTTGGAATTTCCGAGGGGTTCACAGTCCACCAGTATCATTTGGGCTTTATTCGTGGTTAGTTCAGTACTGTGTCTTATAACTGATTCACCTTGGAGCTTAGTGAAAGAGAACGCATAACTGTACTAATGATGTGAGGCTTTGGGGACCGTGCAAGGTCTTATGAAGAAGTCCGGCCCCCCCATCACCCATTTTGAAAACTGGGGCAAAGTTTCAGTATGCATTAAAAGGTACTTTGGTTTCCTCTAATAAAGTGTACCGAGCTGTGGCGTAGCTCCCCACCACTCACCTGTACACTTTCCCCTCACGCGGCTTGGTACGGTCAGTTCCAACAGAATCCAAGATGGCGATTTGTTTACAAACAGCAACTATTTAATTATCTTGTTTTCTTTAACATAAATAGTTGAAGTTCGTTCAACTAATTTTGATAGTTTCAAGTTGGATTATTTTTCATCAAATTGGCACATTATTTAAAATTTTACAGTCGAGCAACGTCCATAGTCCTAACCATTTCTTAAAACAGATCACGACTGTTTATACGATTTGTATGGTACCTCTGGTTAACTGCCTTTGAATGTCCATTAGCCATAAGTCTCTTTGAAGAGTGACACAATCGTATCAATAGTTCAGTTGCTTTTAGCAGCACACTTACCAAAATGTGTTTTGAGTGTTTTCTTTGTCGCACTCGTTTCTCTGCTGGCGGTCCAATAATGTCTCAAGACCTTACTACATCAGGCTCGACTCTATTATGAGCTAGGCACATTATCAAAAATGAAAAATTTACGAAACATTTCTAGAAGAATCAATCTAACGAGCAACTAAAACAAAGTTATGAATTGGTACTGAAATTGTGTGTGTTTTTTTAGTTTGAGCATTAAACATTTCACCACTTTTATTCAATTAACATAATACCTGCCATTACTTACCATCCATCCTTTTCATACAAAAACGTTCATTTCATGTTACAACTCACTATTAACAGCGAAGAATGTCTTTAACTATCACTATGCATTATAAAACGCCTTAAATAAATGCTCCTTGCATCAAGCTAGGGTAAAATGGCATGCACATTGCACAACTAGCAATAAAGGCATAAATGCTGAACAGTCAATACCTACAGTGACTAATAACAACTGAGTCAGTATGATTTGTTTGTTCAGCTGAACTAAATTAATCAATATCACATGCAAGCAGGTCAGATAATTACTAGTCGTAAACATAAGTAACGCCTTATTGGAAGTCCATTAAAAGTTTTTGTGCTAGTTTGAATTTGGAAATGTTCAATACTAATATTTAGTTTTGACAGTCTTCTTTACGGTTATTGATTAATGCTCGTTCTGACTACTGTAGGTTGACTCAAGTCTGGGTTCAGTTTGACTTCGCTGTTTGGTAGTGTGTTGTAGGCTGCATTCTCCTGCTCCTCCCTCCCCTTCCACTCATCAATCATAACACATTAACATAAGAGTATATAGAATTTCTTGTATCACTAATTGTCAGAGTATTTGATCACTACCTGTCAGAGTATTTAAATAAAATATGCTTGAATTGTAAATATGTTGTCTGTTGACTAATGCAATGATAAGTATATCGCCTGTTATCAAGATCATGTTAATTTTTCTAAAGACTATTTATTTATTATTGTATTTACTCGTGCTTGTGTACCATATCAGCATGGTTACTATTTTGTGGGTATACCGTTACCAATACAGTACCACTAAGCTTATATTTTGAAAGCTTGATGGAAATGTGATTTATGTTATTGCATTTCACTATTAAAGTTATTTCGGAACTCAACTCACTTTGAAGCTGTGGAAACCTGCTCAAGGGATAGTTTTCCTATTTTAATTAGAGGGGGTTTCGCAACAAAACTTGAAACATCGTTGAAACTATAATAAACTGGAGGAAAGTCGCCACACCAATATATGTTATCGTATATATCAGGATAACATATATGATTTTTCATTGTTTCATCAAAGTTAGAAACTCTATACATACGTCTTCGTATAAAAAAAAACTAACGTAATCATTAAGCGTGGATGCCATGTCATGAGCCTCAACGCGATGTGGTGCACACTACTATCCGTCCCGCTCCACTCTGCACTCCACTGGCAACCGCGCTCGGTGACGAAACCCATCGGTCCTCTGTAGGAGCTCTAATATCTGTGGCGTTGTTCTGTGTGTGAGAGAGCTTGACTTCATAGTGTATTGTGATTTCAGCAGCATCAACTCGGCGTTTGACGAGTTGCGGAGCCACGTACCTACGTTCCCGTACGAGAAGCGACTCAGCAAGATCGACACACTGCGGCTCGCTATAGCGTACATCGCGCTGCTCAAGGAAGTGCTCACTGCGGACTGTGACCCGCTCACCTACGTGGAGCGCTGCCTGCGGGGCGAGCGTGCCGCAGAGCGCCAGGAGTGGAACACCAGTGGTCAGTCATACATTCGTGTAGTCTAACGTAATCAACGTACAATTCACATCGTAACTATCATAAACATGTACATTTGCCTAAACCCAATATTTGGACAACATATACAACTTGAAGAGCTAACTTTAAAAATGTAAGATAAATCAACGTATTAAATTATTGCTTTATTTATTTTAGCACTTTTGCCAATTGCTATTGTGGCCTGACGGAGCCCGGGCGACGTGTTAGAGGGATAAGGTTTTTAACGTGGGACATTGCAAACTACGCATTAAGTAGGTTAATTTGTTAAAATGCTAAAAGCGTAGAACCATTAATGCTTCAGCATATAAAACATGTCGTTTCCCAACAAAATAAAGTAATTACTGTAATTCAAAATTTTAAGTTTAATGTTTGTACAGGAAAACGTTATAAAACCTGTTAAGTTTGTACCCAGTTTGAACATTTAACTGCTTTACGAGAGTACAAGTTGTAATGTTTATTTGCAGCAGACCCAATAACAGCTAGGTTTTCAGAGAAAGGCTTTACGTTTTTAAGTATATTAACTTTATATAAATACCCAGTGGTACGTCTTTTTTAAAATATTTAAATATGTTATCTCGTAAGTTGTATTTATTGTAGATTTGTCTTGACAGTAGGATCTGCAGGCATAAACACAAGGTATTTAAGTATAATAACTTGTTTTAACATAGTTTGCAGTTTACTCTATGTTATAGGTGGTACCACACTCGTTCTATCCCAACTCCTATGAGAGTCCCCCAGTAACCGGTCACTCTTTCAAGCCATGTCCAGCACACTCCTCACTTGATCATGTATTAAGCGCATGATTTCAAACAATTACTCAACTACATTACCTTATTTCAACATCAACAATACATTGCCACTTGTTACAGATCTGACTGCTCGGTTGTCGTGGATCAACTGGGAGAACCTCGGAGTGAACCCGAACAGAAGAAGTGTGTTGACAACTCTGGCTCTTACCCGAGTCCCTCAACGCTCCCTGAAACGACCAATCACACAACATCGAGTATCGACATCTTCTGTGACTATCGATATCTAGTCTTCTGGCTGCATTCGATTACGAAATGTTACTGAACAGAGATTTACACTTGGTTTAACTATCTAGTCATTGTGCAATACTCTTGTTTTGTTGTTTACACTGTGTATTGTTGTTGTTAGTTTATATTTTAAATTTATAGTGAAAAGAAATAAATGTGTGAACGAAACCAGAAAGGTTTTCCTTCCTTGTGTATGGATTAATTACTAACCTCATACTGACTAAAGCTTGAACCGTTCTGAGTTGGTGAATACGTGTTTTGATCGGAGTCGTCCACAAAAATAAAATTTAAGTTCGCGCGTCATTTTAACAGAAGTAGCCGATTTATAAGCTTTAAAATAAATATCATATAAAAACTACACTAACTTGTCATTGAAAGCCATCGTGCTTTAGAAGGTTTATACACTAAGTTATACATCAGACAATTTGTTTCTAGATTTACCAGTTTATGAGGTATTAGAATATTGATAATTTATGAATTTGTCTCGTTCTGTTATCAGTACCACGACACGAATAAAACGGCTCACCAAAAGTAGGTCCTCAGAAATAATATATCAATCAAATACTCTCAACAAATAAATTCAAGTTGGAAAACAAACAGTCCAGGTATTTGGTCCAAAGATAGAAACATCGTTTCTGAAAGGCCTTGCCCAGCAAATAAAAAAAAGATTATTGGACTCAAAATAGTTTGTTTTTCAACTTGAGTTAATTGTAAACTCAATACGAAGCTGTCTCCTGATCTCAACAAATAGATTGGCTCGTCTCTAATGGTTTTCTTGTCAATGTACATTGATTGTTCAATTCGGAACCAAGAAAGTACAGACAGCGCCAAATAGCATGAATCGTGGAGAGGAGAGTATACAGGGTTAGGAAAGTGTGGAACTTTTAACCAGTGTTTCAGCGCAACCGAACTCGGTACACATTATTAGAGGAAACAAAAGTACCTTTTAATGCATACTGACACTTTGCCCCAGTTTTCAAAATGGGGATTGGGGTAGCCCCATAATTTTCATAGGGAAACCCCATCGAGTGGCACCTCATTTTGAAGGACTTAGAAAATGTTGATGAATGCTAAAATTAGAAGTCTTAAACCAGAAAGAAATGGCGGCAATTTTAAGTTAATATAACAACCTCTATTGTATTTGCACCTATTCAATATCATAAGAGTATTTCGACTGTATAAGAGATTCTGAAAACTGTCTCGTTGTTTGACAAAACGTAGAGCAACCCTCCTTTACTAAACCCTTTAAACTTATGGGCTTCCCCAACGATTTTGCTACCTGATTTAAATAGTCGGAAATATTTGACCTTTCTTATCAGTTTATGGAATTTCCGAGGGGTTCACAGTCCACCAGTATCATTTGGGCTTTATTCGTGGTTAGTTCAGTACTGTGTCTTATAACTGATTCACCTTGGAGCTTAGTGAAAGAGAACGCATAACTGTACTAATGATGTGAGGCTTTGGGGACCGTGCAAGGTCTTATGAAGAAGTCCCCCCCATCACCCATTTTGAAAACTGGGGCAAAGTTTCAGTATGCATTAAAAGGTACTTTGGTTTCCTCTAATAAAGTGTACCGAGCTGTGGCGTAGCTCCCCACCACTCTCACACTTTCCCCTTCCCTCACTTGGTACAGTCAGTTCCAACAGAATCCAAGATGGCGATTTGTTTACAAACAGCAACTATTTAATTATCTTGTTTTCTTTAACATAAATAGTTGAAGTTCGTTCAACTAATTTTGATAGTTTGAACTTGGTTTAGTTGATTCGGTTTTGTTATTTGTAAGAGTTGTTTTGCCAAACCGTATGAAACCTAAATGCAAACCTCTGTTCAAAACTTCGGTTATGCTATGTTTATTTATTGTGACAGCGACACGTCATGTTTATTTGTGTGCTTGACAAGACTGTATCGCCCATACTCCGTGGTATGGTCAGCGGTATTTACCGCCGAACTCGGAACCGACAGTACACGAACATTTCCGATCTTCCACATTTACACGGGGACTTCCCCTCTTGTAGAGCAGATTTTACCGCCGTGTTCGCCGGCAAACTACGCACGGTGGGCATCGGTTTCGCCGGAACGGCACGATCAACGATAGTGTTTGTTGACCATATTACTTATAATTTTTCATAGACTGAGGATACCCATCCTTAGTCAAATCTCTTTCTACTTTTTTAACTTTACCTTTATCTTTTTTCGAAAAACTGTTGTTTTAAGGGCGCCCTTATCACATTCTACACATCCAAAAAGGGGAGCTTATTTTGGACCTCTTTCTCCATAGTTAGACGAATGGAAGGGGAGATGCTGTTAAGGTGGACTAAAAATGCCTTGAGTCTCCATGCGGGAAAACAACAAATGTATCGTCCACAAATCCTCGGTTGGGATCCAGCTGAGGCTAAGGCCATTTGCTCGAAATCCTCCATGGAGATATTAGCAAAGACAGGCGAGAGCGGTGACCCCATTACCATACCCTCATCTTGACTTCAAATGTTACCCTCTAGTTCAAAGTAATTACATTTGGTGCAAAGATCTAGCAGTTCCATTATAACATTTACAGGCAGTTGAGTTCGTTCATCTAAAGTACCATAGTTTTTAAGCCAAGCCTCGATTATTTTCAAAGTTTCTGGAACTGGCACGTTAGTAAACAAGCTTTCAGAGTCAAAGCTTATCAAACCTTTCACAAGTTTGATCTCTTTCCATGTTTCAACACTATCTTTAAAGTTTTAGATGAAAGAGTCAGTTTTTCCTTCCAGAGGAGTTAAAATGTCCAACAAGACTTCAGAAAGTTCCCTACACGGTGAGTCATCAGAACTAATTATAGGCTTAAGAGGAACATTAGGTTTATGAATCTTGGAATACCCATACATGTGCTAGTTGTCGAAATGTCAAACTATCAAGTATTTTATTACAGAGAGATATTGAAATAAAACTAAATATTGTATCTTTATTCAGTACAGTGTTACAAGGTAAAAAAATATTGTACAAGTACACGACTTTGCGTCCAATCAAGTATTCTCTAAACTTTCCCAAACTGAAGCACAGAGCTCCCAGTTCTTTTTCTGACAGGCTACGCTGTGGGCTACCCCATTGCTTTTTTAGCTTGCGGGACACTTAAGAAACAGCGTGTTCCGAATCCGTTTCTGGATAGTACTGGACTAAGGCAGCCTCAAAGGCATAATCGCTTGCGTCAACATCACGTTTCTAGGTCGTCACGGAAGGGGTTTTGACCAATTTTCAATTTCAAGCTTAGGGAAAGATTATATTGATTGAATTGACCCATTGTATTGTATTTGAATTAATCAATCAATCAATCAATCAATGTTTGAGATGCCGACCACTCTCATGAGGTATTTTAAGGCAAATATGTGGTGAAGGATGAGTGTGATGAGTGGTAGTAATGAGTTATGAGGTGTAGTCATAATAAAATTGTGTAGATAATATACAGATTAAGAAATGTCCCGTAGTGATGACGAATTAATTGCCGCGGTGTATGAGGAACTGTTGCCATTGTAACCGGTTCGTTTACCTATAATTAGACTGGTCAAAATCTCATTGTTGTATTGTGCGCTTTAAGATTTTGTGTCGAAAAGCGACTCAATTAGCACAATCAAAACTGTGTCTACTGGTCTGTATTTAGAGCAGAGTCGTTTGATCCATCAGGAGCTGCGTCGGGCAACAATTCTTCGCCCATCTCTCACTAGTAGTCACGACCCCCACTTTACCACTGCTTCCTCCCCTACGTTTGTGTCAAAGTGCCGATTTAGAGAGTACTCGGATTATTTCCTGATTTATGATGGCAGAAAACTGACCGCTTGTGTCAAAATTCTGGCTCCCTAACGGAAGTGCTTCAAAATCGGTTTACTCGTTAACATATGTCTGAGTTTATTTTACACTGTCAGTGCACGCATCGTTCCAGAGAAAACCCTTTGTTTTGTTGTATTATTTTATAACCTCTGTTAGAGGTAGTGCGTGTAATGCAATATCCTTCAAATATGATCTGAAGTAATTGAACGCTCCTAGCAATGACCTGACAGCTTTTATATTCTTCGGTATTTTATTTGATTGATTGAACACTGCCTTCTATAGCGGTGTACAACCTTCTGCTGAAACGGTATGTCCCGAAGCAAATATGTTTTTTTACAATTTTTATTTCTTCAAAGAAAATCACAGGTGTAAGCACAAATAAACTGTATCGAGTACTAACCTACTAAAAGATCGAGTACTAATCATTAAGAAAACTGCGACAAAAGCCTGTCCGACCTTGGACCGAAAATTCTGGCTACGGCGCTGACGCAGGAGCATTCAGTAAGTTTTACCACCAAAACGTATTCCAATTTACCCAAACCCTTCGATATCGGTTATTACAAAAGCCAATTGTTTAGAGTGATGAGATATCAAACGCTTGATTGTAATCCCTGAGGGACAATTATATGCAGTTTGCAAACGTTTGGTCGCCGGCGGCAGCGGCGAGAGCTGGCCTGGGCGGGGAGCTTAGCCCGTGCTGCTGACAGGACCCCTCGGTGTGAAATCTCAATTGCGCTGGTCCTTAGCCCCCTCTTACCCCCTCACCAGGCACGTGCCTGCACATGACAGCTTAACCCCCCTCCCACCCCCTCGTAACACACCCACAACACCCAGTCGGTCTGATTGACAGTAATCACAGCATTTGTACAAACTGAACCATCGAACAATAAGCAAACCTAGCAAGTATCCTATTTATGTTTTTTAACTTCCCCAATCCGTATATAGTGGGTTTTATAAAAACTTTGAAAACAGACAACTTAGCTCGTGTGCACACGGGCACGGCTTGCGGCCAAGTGGAGCAGTAAAGACGAATGAGACTAGCCTCGTATATACTATAATACGAGTAATATGGTCTAATAGCTGCAGCGAATATACCCGCTGCTTGATTCGTCCGTGCAGTGAAAACGGGACTTCAGTGAAAAGTTAAAGTTTCCTAACTGACGCACGGTACCTGTTCTTCGCGGGCTATGTTTAATGTTATAGTGTAGCAATATAGTTTGATGTTATGTTTGTCTGTTAGTTACCTACGCCAACTGTGTAGTACACGACGTATCGACAAAAGACATTACTATCCAGCTTCACCGCGTGGAGGTTGGCAAACGAAGAAGCCATATTAAAAATAACTGCAGTTTTACGAGTAACTCTACGTTTACAAAGTACTGTATAAACAATTTTGTGCTTTTTAAAAAACCATTAATATTGATGGCTTCAATTGATGGATTGTATCAAGTTTTATATTTATTTTATAATAATAATGCAAATTAACATTTGTTTTATAATAGACAAATGACTTTTAAAACTGCGGCAGTTTAAAATTTAAAAACTGTGTAGAGTGCTAAGACTGTCCGAGTATAGGTAAAAATCAAGAAGTTTAGTGCCAGAACATAAAGACATGTATATATTTAGTAAACCTAACACAAATTCTTTTACGCATTAATCGACCATGTATTGCTGCAGAAATGCTTACAACAATATGCGTTATTCAGTATCGTCAGTAGCTAAATATACTCAAAACTTGAATTATATGGTTTGCAAACTTTGAAGCCTGAATCAAAAGTGATATTAATGCCCAACAAACACTGTCGATTTAGATATGCTTTAAAAACGTATTCAGTGCCCACTTTGGTCCTTCGTCATTTATTTTGTGGGTTGTATGGATATAAGATATAGCTAAAGACACACTGCGTAATGGGCTAAGTCCTCAAACGAAGTTTCACCCCCATAGCTTCAGCTGATTTCGAGTTATAAGCGGTCCCATGTGCCTTAGAAACGTTACAAAATATAGACAGACAGGAATTTGTTTACCGTCAGTTTCGGTCTTTCCAAAGTACAAAAAAGAACAAGTAACCAAATCCCGATGAATTCATTGCAATGTACAGGACAAGTCTTATTTTATTTGTATAGTCCTAGTTTTTCTTGCAATCGGAGGATTTTACTTTGTTCAAGTATCACTCACTTACCGAGATGCTGTTGGAGGCCTGTTATAGTTTTCTGTTCTATTTAATTTGTTTATGCCAACACACACAATTTTGTAAACTGGTAAATAAATTTGTTCTAGATGTTCAAAAACTTGTCTTCCAGCATCTTTAGTTTTTGTACAAGCCTGTCCCAACTATATTTAAGTGATGGGTAATTAATTTCATCATGTCAACTTGGTGGGTGACGTATTGTGGGCTGATTTACACAATTAATTAGTAAAGTTAGGCTGCTGCCTCTCAGCGCTGTTAACTGGCTTTATTTGTATTCATAAGCCATAGCCACTGATCGGCGGAACAGATTTCACCGAGGTAAATCAAACAAATCAAAGGGTACAGATAAAGGTCCAGCCTGTGAAGAGGGGGGGTATTGTATGTGCATGACGATTACAGAAACAAGATAAACGAGGGGCGCGTGGCAGTGGTGGGAAGACAAGCAGCGCTAGCGCAGCGCACGGCCTCTTGTAGAACTACCGCAGCCACCGCAGTGGTGCCAATGGGCCGGAACTAAACTGCCCCATTTCACGACCCAGAGGATCCAAACACATTGTCAGCTACTGGAGTATGTATAATCAGCCAGTGGTCACACGCTGATCTGAACAGTGCAAACACAAACACAACACACGCATTTCATACTTGTTCAAACTAATGGGGGACCGAGGAGTCTGCTAGTAACATCACGAGCATCAGCACACTTCCAACTCATAAATGAATAAATTTGTTCTAGATGTTATTTTGGGCGATAAGCAATTTAGCCCAATGAATAATGATCAGATAAAAATGTGTAACAAAGTAAGCTTTTAGTTTCAAATTCAGATCAGTAGGCATAATGTGTTTTTTTTGCTTTACACTGACATAATTATTTAAATATAAAAAAGTTTTTGTGTTTTGTGTGTGAACTATACGAGTATGGCTTATAAACACCCTAAAACATTAAATAGCCAATAAGCACACTATTTCGATCCTTAATGGACAAGGAGACCTTCAAAATGAGGAGTCACTCGATGGGGTTTCTCTATGAAAATTATGGGCTACTCCCAATCCACCATTTTGAAAACTGGGACAGTGTCAGTATGCATTAAAAGGTACTTTTGTTTCCTCTAATAAAATGTACTGATTTCGGTTGCGCTGAAAAAACTGGTTAAAAAGTTATAAAGGCGTTTCCACACTTTGCCTGACCCTGTATACATATTTGTAGTATGTTTGTTTGTCAACACAAACACCGTTTTGTACATTGACTAATAAATTATTACCTTCTTGCGGTTTTAATCTAATTTCACTGGATTGACAGCAACAACAACAATTTTACATCTAAAGTATTATTTACATAGGATGTCGTCCTTATATCGCCCCAACATGATAAATTGACTGTTTGAACAACTTTTAAGGCTCTGGAAAAAAATATCAATTGTTAAACTCCAACACTGTTGAGCAATTTTGGACGTTTCTGTTAAACCCTTTCGTGAGTTGTCTTTGTGTTCTTTAACTCTTACATTTAATGGCCTTTTTGTCTCACCTATGTACTCTCTACGAGCTACATTTAATACTGTAAATACAGTTTTTAGATTCCTGAGTGCCATTTTTGGGTTTGGTTTTACGATACTTTGCCTAAGTGTATTCTGTGTTTTGAACGCGGTTCTAACTTTAAGTTTTCTACCTAGCCTTCTGAGTTTTTCCGATAATCCCGGCACATAAAGGATTGACATAAACGCGGGATTTTCATCTAACTGGTTTTCTGACTCTGTTTTTTTTAGCTCTACGTTGTTTGCACTTATTTATCATAGTCCATAGATCGAGGATACCCATTCTTAGCCAGATCGCTTTCTACTTTTTTCACTTCTATTTTTCCATCTTGATCTGAGCACAAGCTCGTTGCTCTATCAAATAAAGAGTAAGCAGCTCCTTCCTTGACAGATTTTTGATGGTTGGACAAAAAGTTTAGATACTGACCTGTGTGTGTCATTTTTCGAAAAACCGTTGTCTTAAGGACATTCCTATCTCTTTCTACACACACATCCAAAAAGGGGGGCTTATTTTGAACCTCTTTCTCCATGGTTAGACGAATGGAGGGAGAGATGTTGTTGAAGTGGACTAGAAATTCATTGAATTTATCGTCTCCATGTGGGAAAACAACAAAGATATCGTCAACATACCTCCACCAAATCTTCGGTTTGGATCCAGCTGAGACCAAGGCTTTTTGCTCGAAATCCTCCATGAAGATATTAGCAAAGATAGGCGAGAGCGGTGACCCCATTGGCATACCCTCATCTTGACTATAAATTGTACCCTCTAATTAAAAATAATAATGTTTAGTGCAAAGTTCTAGCAGTTCCATTATAACATTTACAGGCATTTGAGTTCTTTCATCCAAAGTTTCATCGTTGTTGAGCCTAGACTCGATTATGGCCAAATCACTATATCACTATTTGAGATGCCAACACTCTCATGAGGGTATTTTAAGGCAAATATGTGGCGAAGGATGAGTGTGATGAGTGGTAGTAATGAGTTATGAGGTGTAGTCTTGTTACAAGCTAAGGCCGACTCTTCCTTAGAATGGGTCATTAATTAATAGCCCAATGACCAATGGAAATACAAGAACCAACGGCTTAACGTGACTTCCGAACCACGCAGGTGATGGTCTGATATGTCTAAACGATGGTGGGAGTTGATGTGGGTATCATCAGATGATCACTGAGACTATCTGAACCGCTTTAGACCTATATAATCCTCAAAACCTGACCTCCATGAAGCTGGATTGCAGGACCACGCCACGAGTCCCAGTCGAAAATGGCACTCAGGAATCTAAAACCTGTATTTACAGTATTAAATGTAGTTGTGATAGGGTTACATAGGTGAGACAAAAGACCATTAAATGTAAGATTAAAGAACACAAAGACAACACGCGAAAGGGTTTAACAGAAACGTCCAAAATTGCTCAACATTGTTGGTCTGAAAATCACGCAATAAACTGGAATGAGGCTAGTATAATACATCAGACCTCACTTCTTTAAAGAAAAATAATCGAGGCCTCAAACATAAAATTAGCAGACCGTCCAATCAGTCAAGCTTCAGTTGAAATAAGGCCCTCTGGCTACCGCTCATTAAAGACTTAAGCGTAGGGACAAATGTAATATTCAAGTAAATTTTCAACAACTCAAAAAAACTCATAGCATGGTATTTAGGACGCAAAACAGGCCAAGAGACTTAACTCACGTAAACCGTCCCCTTCTCCCATTGTGTGCATAAATAGGGATTTTGTGTTTCTTTGTTACAGTTGGCTATGCTGCTAGTGTGTGTGATTGGCCTGTCACCGGCCAACCAGTTAGTCTAGGGTTAGCGAGATCGTTCAGTTAGTGGATGTGTTTTGTGATTAGTTTTGAATTTACTCCGGTGACTTGTTTACTTTCAGTGTGGCTTGTGTTTGTAATATAGATCTTCCTAATATTGTAGTTTTGTTTTTCTATAGGCTATTACTAAATTCTAAGGTTTAATTTGAATTGTTTGACTTAGCAACTACATGTTGTTTGGTAGAGTTTGACTGGTCAGCTACGCTGACTCACTTTAGTAACTCATTTTCTAATGTTCTGTGTTATGTTTTAGGTTATTTTCACCTGAAGACGGGATCAGATTGCAGATCCCGAAACGTCGTGATCTTTTTTGTTCACTAACGATGGAAAATGTCCGCAATAATAGTTCAACTTCTGAAATCCTTGCATCGTCAACAATAAACTTCAAACAAAGCACTGACTTCAGTCAAACACTCAAAACATAACTCGCTGACGCTGCCACAAGGCCCTGCCTATCGCCTATCCTTGCCCGCGCCCCTCCGTCCACGGTTCATCAGCTGTTTACTCTTCAAGTTGTAACACGAAAAACAATTCCTCATATTGTTTGTGAAATGTTCTTTCTATCTCAAGAGTTGAGCAATGATTATTCGTTTGAGTTTAGTGTAAATGTGTTGGTGCCTGGAGGTGTATAGGGCAGGGCAATACTGTAACATCAGTTTTTCTAAACCAAGTAGGGCAAAGTTTCGGAAAAAGGTGACTACACAAAATAAACTTTTTTTTTAAATTGCGTAGTGCTAGTCAAACGGTTTCCATAAACATTTGATATACAGTAAAATGGTAATGCTTCCTATTTATTCATAGGTAGTCAAATTACTGGTAATGAAGTCAGTTATTTTTGTTATGTCGAGTTAACACTAGGCCCACTTTAAACATGTTATTTTGCTTTTAAATTTCAAAAACTTTCCGGGGGAGCCCTCAGATTCCCCCTTTTGAGCTGGGGAAACGCCCCCTGGGCCATGACACCCTCTGTGGTGGGGGGGGGGGGGGTGGCGCTGCCGCGTTCAGTTTCCCAAGTTGATAACTTTGTAAAAAGATGTTCTGGGGTTTTCTGCTAAGGCAAATGAACGATTTATGTTCTATATGTACTCTTCAGATAGTTTACTATGGAATCATCAATCTCATTTGTCTTATGGAATCATATTTTTGGGTAACTGTACAAAAAGAAGGTTGCTAAGCTAGAGCATTTTATTCAAAAAAAAAAAACAGCCATTCGTGTAATTTTCAATCCGTGTAGAAAACATCTCCAAAATATTAATATCTTTTCATTGCCTTCACTTAATACGTTTGAAACGATTTATATAAACTGAGTTGGCAAAATATGCAAGTGAATCCAAGTTTATGATGTTCGCTTTCACATTACCAGACTAAATGTTGTATATTATAGACAAGAAAGCCATAGATTGCAAATATTCGAAATATTGCCAATGCAAGCAGGTATCTTAAATGGTTAACACACAACACTTGATTGATGCAAAGAGAAAATTAATGAAATTATAGGTTATGTTTATCGGTCAATAAAAAGAATTAGTGACGTCAGCACCTTAAGTCACACGAAAAAAGCCTCCACCACTGCTCGCCGGAATGAAACCCACAAGTTTGAGGTTCTGTTGTTATTTACAAGTAGATTCTCCCTTAGGAACCTTATTGGTGACTTTTTCAGCTCTTCCGTTCTTATCACACTGATAGTTTTTCATGTGTTGTATTTTATATTATACTAGCTGCAGTACCCGTGACTTCGCTACGGACATAAAATGTTCGCTTTCATGAATTATTAGCCAGTTAGTGCACTATATTTCTGATGCTTACGAAATATAGTTATCCAGTCTTGCCACGGGGAGGCCGGCTAACTCAGAGACCATGTAATAATGTACATATTTACATGAAGTAATATTTACATATAGGATAAATTTACATTATAAACGAAAATATTTACAGGTTTTATAGAAACACTATTACACGTATTTACAACACTTCATTATATATACAACGTTTCGGGTTTTATGTTGCGGCTGGAGGATGACCAAAGTCTGATGAACACGCAACATAAAATTGGCCATGGAAGCAGTCTTGCCTGAGATCAACGCCGACCATTTTCAGAGACTGTCCCTGTGACTTATTGATCGTCATGGCGAAACAAAGTTTCACAGGAACTGGAGTCTCTTAAATTGAAAATGGTAGTCCGTCGGAATCAGAGGAATTCTTGGAATAAAACTACTTTCTCTGGCCACATCCGGTCATGATGGTGGCCTCAATAAGGTTTTTTTGCAATGACTTAATCTGGAGTCTAGTACCATTGCAGAGTTTAGGTGGAACCAGATTACGTAGCAGCATAATTGGAGCGCCAACCTTGAGGTAGAGATGGTGGTGTGGTGGAATTCCTGGTGGATTTAAGGTGTTAAGAAACTCCACAGGGTAATGGACCGCATCCTCCATTTCCACAACAGAGTCTACAGACTGGTATCTCACTTTCTCAGTTGATAGCTGGTCCAACAGAACGTTGTTTATGCTGTACGCGGTGTCGTTCTTGGGAGTAAGGATAGCCCTCTCTTTAAACCAAGACGTATCTTTAGAACTTAAATGTCCTAAATCCGGGTATATCCTTTCAGCTAACACCTTCAAGTCTTCTACAGCTTGGCATAAATCTTCAGTAATCACAATTTTGCCTTCATCTTCAGGTAGATTTCCGTTGCCTATTTGTAGAAGCAAGTTTGAGAACTCTGCCGCGCCTGCACCACCTTTAAGGTGAACTCGCATGTTAACTTGTAAAAAAAGGAGATGAACGTGAGGCCACAGGACAGAATTCTTCACACAGGCTCTAACTTCATCAGCTCTCGTGCCTCGAGGAACGACGGGCAAGTCTGTCTGAAGTCTCCAGCCATAAGAAATGTAACTCCACCCATCAGGTTAGAATTACTCCTTATGTCCTGCAGAGTCCTATTTAATGGTTCTATTCCACCCTTGTGGGCCATGTTACACTCATCCCAAATAATAAGCTTACAATCTCTTAGGATCTTAGCAGAATCACTTTGTTTGGAGATGTTGCAAAGTGGAAGCTCTGCGTGATTTAAGTTGAGTGGGAGTTTGAAGGCGGAATGAGCAGTTTTTCCTCCCTGCAACAACGTTGCTGCAATGCCCGAAGACGCCACGGATATTGCGATATTTCTTTCCATTCGCACCTTAGCTAGAATCAAATTTAATAGAAAGGTTTTTCCAGTACCTCCCGATGCGTCAAGAAAGAATATCTTTCCAGAATTTGAAAAAATGCTTGATAGTACTACTTCTTTGTAGACACGTTTCTGCTCCTCATTCAGTTTGAGAACGTTGTCATTGACTAATTCAGACAGTCGATCTATGTCGTGAGACATTCTTTTATGTATTCGCGATTGATTTCTGTCGGTGGTGAGTTAAACGTCGGAGAAGGGAGACTGAATTGTTGAACGCACTGATTTGACATCGAGGATAGAATGCTGTCAATAGATTGTAAACATTTGTTGTGAATTATATCAGAGATTTGGTCCAACTGTAAGCCGGAACATTCTGTCTTTAAATTTCTCTTGAAATCTTCTGACATATTTCCCTTGTGCTTTTCCCACAATGCTAGAGGGTCGAAGCCTGGCAAAACACTAAAATGACAGCAAAAGTTGTCTTATTTTTGTGAGGCGACTCGGACACAGCAGCTTCTTCAAGGTAACATCCCAATGGCTGTCATCTTGCAGCAAACCCAGCGCTCTGCAAGCAGATTGATAGGTAGGATGAACCACCCTGGATACCCTCCGAAGGTCTTCAAAACCTGTTGGCCCTTTGACCTCATGAAGGAGAAGACGTAGATAATAGCACTCGGTGTTGTTTGGATGTACCGTGTAAACACAACCGAGTACATTATATCTAATGTCTGGGTGTCCTGGAATAGGTTTCCCTGTTTCCGACGTTAAAACACATTGTTTTCCAGGTGTAATAGGCTGGGACTTCACTGTAGAAAAGAGTTTTGCGAAATCGTCCGTTTGGCACAATTCAAAAAGCTAAAGAGTAGTTTTTGGTGGATTTATAATTTTGTCTTGGACATTTTGGGATTGAAATATACTCTTTTTCGATTTTCTAGTGCACTGCTAGGTGCATCACGGGTGGGTACCTTTCATGGATAGGAAAGCAAAAATACGCCACGCCGCTTCAGAACTGCTTATGTAACGGCCAGTTTCATACTTTGAAACTTCATCGTACTCATTTTCAAACCCAAAGCCGACTGATCACCACCCTTGTTGACATATTTACAGGTGTACTTTATGGATTTGACAGAGTTGCGCGGTAAGCTAACGCGCAGCTGCCGGGAGGCTACTGCCCAGCATCACTAGTACTTCCTTCATCCTTTTCACTCTCTTATTCGAATTTCGTCTCTAAACTACAATAAGTGCCTCAAATGTTTTGCTTCAAATTGTTGCCACAGATAAAATAATTATTTTGCAACTACGATCATTTTATGAGTAAGTTATTCCTCGACCGTAAGCTAAAGAAATAAATGTCATGTTTGTAAAATGACCGTGTACAGCTGTTTATTTCACGGTTCGCTAAAAGTGAGGTTGTGATTTGATTCCTGTGAAAAGTTAGGTTTGACAGTTCCCATGTCCAAGCGTTTTTGTTGTGTAACCTAAAACTCCAAAATTAAGAATCAAATAAAAATCCTAAAATTGACAGTAAAAAAAATTCAGGTAGTATTGAAGGGGTATTGGCTGTTTTACTCAGTAATTTGCAAAATACTCCGTGAAAAATTTTGAAATAACTTTGAATTTCAAAATTATTTTAATTGGCCATGTATGAACCTAAAGAATCGATCGAAGCGTGGGCAAACAATACCTTTTCACTTCATTGATACATGACAAATAGCAATTAGGAGTAAGATCGTAAAGGGTATTCTATGATTGATATACAGCATACAAAATACTGCTGTGTTTTAAATAGTAGTCTTTGTTCTTCCTATTATTTATTATTCAGCTCAGCTTGACAACTTAAATTCAATTTACATCGGGCCTGAATAAGGGCTTTAAAGCATTGAGTACCATAAAGAAACTATAGGGTATAGAGTCTATATAGCATGGGGTAATATTAATTCCATACAATCAATGCAGTCTCATACAATATATTTATACATTAAAAATATAATAACCATACCTTATGATTGCCATAAACTTTGAAATAATACATAACACTCATAATATGCATAATGATCTAAATAAATAACATAAACTAAAAATATATATAAGGAAAAGTTAACAGTTCCTTTCCAAACAATGGTGTTTATGCAAGTAATGAAATATTATTATGCTGAATAAAGCTGGCAAGACTACAAATCCCTTGCAACCACATAATCACTACGAACAGAGTAAAATAAATAAATGAACATATACGAAATAAGACATTGATTGACATAGAAAAGCAACAAATTACTCACTTCTTACATATATTGTGTTATTCCTCAACAGTTTAATATCTCCTACTCTTGAGCGTGATCTAGAGTACAAAGCTTGAAAATAAAGGCATTTTGATTGATCTAGTAAATAGAAAATGCAACCAGTAGTGATTGAATACAAAAATAATTTTATTTTGCAACAGTGACAATGACGAGGCATGTGACAGTGATGTTTCCAGTCATCAGGTGGTGAAGTGTGTCCAGACAAAGCGGAGTGGAGACGGAGGAGGGAGGACTCACAGCTCGGAGCGCTTGCTCGGAGGTACCAAGTGCGGAGGCAGATCACTCGGCAAGTCGTGTCCGTCTAACTTCACGTTGATCAAGTGCATTGCCAGCGCAAACTCATCCGAGTCCAGGAACCCATCGTGGTCCACGTCTGACAGCTTCCAGATCTTCCCCAGCACCGAGTTTGGCAGTTTTGACTTGACCATTTCAGATTTAGCAGCTAAAAATCACAAAAACATTAGGTTTTACTTTCAAAGCGACAAATTACCTCTTGCATTTTACCTTTACACATTGGAGAGTGACAGCTTTGTTCCTAATACAAATTTAAAGCTTTTCTTATTTATGAGAATAAAAGTAATGCAGATTCAATTGTGGTTTTGTTTCTAAAATTTTAATAATTTATTTCTATTTAAATATTTTATTAATTGATGATTAGAATTTTTTTTAAACATTCAAATATCTGAACTACAAATCTAGTATAAATCATATTTAAGTAGGCCTATTATGCCTTATGATTTCTCTGGGCGTAATATACTACCCTGTTAAAGCTTGCCATTGTTCTGTTCACTGTTAAACACTGTAGGCAAGTGTGAACATCAGAAACTTAACACAGCAGACACTTAACCAGCCTTCTTAAAGCGGATGGACTTCTTGAATCATTTTGTTTCCGCTGTGTGTCTACTTAAAAATAGTCAAGTAAAGTATTGAATAATTAATAACAATTTTAATTTAAATAATCTAAAAATAGCACTTGGCAATAAATTTTATATTATTTGAAAACAAAATTCATTTAAAAATATTGAAGAATATTTTTTTTAAATGTTGTTGAACTGATACTACAGTTTTTCTTAAATAAATTAGTAAATTAGAAATTAAGAATATTATATATTATACTGACCGGCGCCAGTGACCTTGCCGTCGACGGGATTGAGTGTGTCGAAGAGTGCGTCGTACTTGTAGCGCTCCTTGTTGACGATCCACTCCGGATCCCCGTGTCCAGCGTCCACCCCCTCCCCTCGCTTGTAGCCGAACGGGCTCTCCTGGTCCTGCACGATCTCGAATCCTCCCCCTGCAAGCAACACCACTTGTAACCTCTTAGATAATGTAACATTTTATACTAACTCTATTAAGAGATAGAGATAACAGAGTCTATCAAGATATTGCAGTATTGCAAGTATAACAGTATTGCAGTTTACATTTGGTAAAAGGTTGTATAATTATGAGGTAGAGTTGAGAATGTTTGTCCCCACCACTCCCCTTCTCTACAATTTGGATCAATCTACAAACAAAACAGTCGCCACAGAAGAGGCTAGGCGCTGCATTAAAACTGTGGAATTTGAATATATTTATTGCCGAAAATCATTTATAGAGTCGTAAATAAACAAAAAGTAGTTTATTGAACATTGAGGCTAAGCATAATTGCATATATTTATCTTATTTTTTGTCTGTTAAGAAGTGTAAAGACAAATAATTGTTATAGCTGTACAGAAATAAACTAAAATCCTCAACTTTTTTATGATAAAGTAGTACATAGTTTTAATTGCATGAGTGAATGTACAAAAACTGGTTTATATTGGAATAGCACAGAGAAACAATGTTTTTCACAGAGGTGATAACAATCAGTAGCTTTTGTGTTACAAACATATTTTTGGAGTTTAACAATTGATATTTTTTCCGAGCCTTAAAAGTTGCAATGCTGTTCAAACAGTCAATTGGAAATATGTTTCCAGAGCTTTTTTTGTCGTGAACCAGTGAGCCAGTAGTATGTGGGAATAAGGTACGACACACATAGGCCATTAAACAAAGTGCCAATTAGACATAGTTGAATTCAGAATACCTGATCATCCTTTGAGACAGCGATCCAAAACAAAGTTGGACCAGATAGTGGACAAGGCTTCTCTAGTTATTTTAAATTTCTTAGTACATACAGCAGAACTCCCAATATTCAGACACTCGTCATCTTCACTTTTATTAACTTGATCAATATTGGACAAAGTGGTTTGGAAATTGATGAAACAGGATTTCCTGAAGTGCCAATTGTATTTTAATTACTATTACTTTGTGGATAAAGTTGTAATGAGAAATCATAATGTATGCATACGAGGGGGTACCCAAAAGTATCGGGAATCGGTTGATGGCGAGGTGGGGAGCAGATAGTTCAGATTTTGGCCGATAGGGGATGAAAGCCCAACTCATCCTGAGTTCAGTGCACTTGGTGTAGCCAATCTGAGAGGCTGTGAAGAGGAGCTGTGTGCGTTTTTCTAAAAGTAGTTTTTGTTCTGCCTCGTTTTGTTTTGATGGTTTAATTAAATGGACAAAGTTCAGCAGTGAGGTTTTTGCTTTTTTCTCGGTTAGAACGCGTCAGAAACAGTTGCAATTTTTAAAAAAGCTTACAAAGACGATGTTTTGAGCAAAACCAGAATGAAACGAGTATTTTTCCTAAATTCAAGATGGCGTCATGTCAATTGAAGACAAGCCTCGTCCCGGACGACCTTCAAATTCTCAGATTGGTGAAATTGTTCAGAAAAAACCTGAAATATTGCAAGAAGACCGTTGGAGAACTATTGGGAATGCTTCTTTGCTATCTGGAGTGTGTTAAAATTCAGTTTAGTGAATTTCAACACACTCCAAACCTAAATTTTGGCGATTTGGAGACTGGTTCTTTCACCATGACAATGTGCCTGCCCATGTAGCCATCTCAGTGCGGTAGCTTTTGGCCAATACCAGCATGACCACCCTTCCCCACGACCCATACTCGCCAAATCTTGTCCCACACGACTTTTTTATGTTCCCCATAATGAAAAATTACATAAAATATCACCATTGTTACGAAAATGAAGGAGTGAAAAGGCAAACGAGGATGGAGCGTGCAGCCATCAGACTAAGGGATATGAGGGGTGCTTAAAACCATGGGAGCATCAAATGTACGAATGCATTACACTAAATAGGGAGTATACTAAAGGTATACATGTAAATTAGTAAAAGAAATAATAAAATATGGTTTTTATGGTGAAATTCCCGTTATTTTTGGGTACCCCCTCGTATTTGCCCTTATAAAGCCAAATATGTAAAATAATAGAATGATGGTGTTTTTATAAAACAAAATATCATAACCTTTAATATTTTTTATTCAATTACCTGGATATTAGTTATATGGATGAAATCTGGTTCCGAATACTTTACAAACAGGCCATGTTAACACAAACTTTAGGCAGGTTTAAGTTTGGGTAGGTTTTAACACCAACCTTTTTAAATTTTGAAATGAATAGTGATGATTTAAGAAAAACACCATTCCTCTAAGTATTTTGACTTCTACAGTAAACTTAAATTTCATAAACTTAACTCATAACTAAATTTCATAAAAGGCTTTCGCGGCCGGTGTCAGCCTCGCTGTGGGTTCAATGGCATCCCTGCGCCATTAGCCCTACCACCAATAAGACAGAGGACAGCAACCAATCAGTGAAGATGGTACTCCACAGCGAGGCCGAAATATCACAACCTAATTACGAAGTTTGGACGCAGTGTGAACTGGAAGAACTAGATTATAGTTAAATTTCATATTGTTGCTTTTGTAATTTCTTCAGATAAAAAAAATATATATAATACAAAGCAATTCTATAAAAGGCCAATTGATATTTGTTACAAAAGGGTCTAAATGATGAGAATATGCTACTGATCCGGACTAAAAACATCTTGCGACTCGGTGGCGTGGGTTCAATCCCTGCAGTCACCACTTACAATTTGTAATGTGATTACGGTGACGATAGGTAAAGGTCAAGGTTGGGTGGTAGAGAGGACTTTGAAGTCTTAATTTCGCCTTGTTCAACAAGACAAACTTTAACTTTTTTGCAGCCCCCAAAACATAATAACATAGTCATAATAACAATAATAAGACAGACATATAACAAGAGCATAGCCAAATTTCCAATATATTCCACTATTTCCAATGGCGTCTGTGTTGACTTGTGGTGAAATCAACACCGCTGTAGCATGATGAGCTCCACAGTAGCATTTCTTTGTCGTGGTTATAGATTAAATGAGCTTAAAGATCAGAAACAACTAGGCCTACTTAAACTTTAACTGTTACAATATAACCTAAGGAACTAAAAGTAAATTAGACTACTGATAAGGCATTAGGACTGAGTGGTCTGTGAACCGGCTGTATTTCTGAACAGGTAGACTAGGTGGCTGTCTGGAGCGGCAAATTTGAAAGGCAGCAAATGTTAGTAAAATTAGAAAACAAACTGATTTATATTCAGTTTTCTAAAAATCCCAAAGCAATCTTTCGCTGACAAAAACTTCACCTTGCCGCTGATGCTTTCGAATCTTTTTATGGTTTGACATGGCACGCCTTGAATTGCCGCCAAGGTGTTTAAGTCCTACGTTTATTGCTAATACTTTCAAAATGTTAAATTTCCAGATTTTTATTTGAGGTTTTAGAACCTAAGATTTTCTGTTGGAGGGGAAACTCAAGGGGATCCTGAGAGCCTCAGTGAGAAATCTGTTTCAAAAATCACGGCCATAACTCTCAGTTTTGAATTGTGCTACAAGTAGAGTCACTACTTTATTTCTTGAAAAAGGCTCTCTGATAATCTTTTTGTAATTAATAATTGTTTACGTTCAAAGCTTCACAACCGCTTCATTCAATATGCTACTAAATTATATTAATTAATAAAGAATACCAAGAAGGGGTGAGAAATTTGGGTGTTTGGGAACGGCAAATACTTTTATCCGTCCCTGTGTGTGTTTTCGGTTGGTGAGTACTTCGGGGTGTTATTTACACCACTGTATATGCCTTTGGTGTTGTTAATGTATGGAAATATCTTACAGGTTGGTTGGAAATTTCAAGTAAGATTATAGACAGTGGACAAAAAATTGGACTGCGGGAAAGTGGAAGAAAACTGCTTTTAAAGCAAAAATGGTTACTTACAATTTGGGACCAACCCTATCAGAAGTGATATTGGGAAATGTCCTGCTTAAAGTTTGTAGAACACCATCTAAAACATTTGTATTTAACACATAACCTCAAAATCAGTTACAAAATGTAAAACCCTAATTTTTTATTTATGTCTTGTAAAAATATGACTTGATTTTGATGAAATTTGGTGAAACTATACTCTCTAACATGCAAATACACCATAACTTTCAACAACAAAATTGTTTCATAGATTAAAAATGTCAAATTAGATATAAAACATAAAAATGTTCCATTAAAAAAGTAAAGTTTTGCTTTCCCCTACCCGTTTTACCTTACTTTCCTGCAGTACAATTTTTCCCCATGTCAAACAATTCATTGCTGTTAAGAAGGTTTCAAATTTGTAGTTTAGAAATAGGTGTTTGCCCTGGTCTACAGGTTAATTTTAGTGTACGAGCTTCTGACCACACAATATATAAATTTAAAATAAGTAAACAATTAACACTTGAGTGATTTAATTCATCAGATATTTGTTTATAAACCAAAATAAAATACCCTGTGCTTATTGATATCAAGCAACCTTACTATTCTCATGTAATCAATAAATTTCATAAATAAGAAATAGTTTTATTTTTTACATTGTTATAAGTATACAAAATAAGCATATAATACTTTGTTTAAAATTTTTATAATGACTATTTATAAACTAAATAATTCATTTTGATGTTCATTCTTGAAACAAGCAAGTATAGTTTGTCACAATAAATTAAAAATTAAATTTTTAAATTAGGCATTAAAATACACACAGCGAAAAACAAAACCAATTATTGTTTATCACAGTAAAATAAATGACTAGATATACTGCCTTAATTCAGATCCCTCTATTAAGATTCATAGTCTCTCTGTCGGAGTAAGTCTACAATATCTGTGCATCTTATGTTATGCTACAGATGAAAGGAAACCCATTTTCATCTTCTGTGACAGTAGATTGTGTTGAAATGCTATGTCTGAATGATTGCAGACTCCTACTCCTAGATGCACAATGAGTGTTCTGCTTGGGATGAATATCGTCTGCTCTCACAGTGGACAGAGATGTGTCCGAGTCCTCACTTTCAGCATCAGACACTTCTAAAGGGAGAGGCGGAGCCGAGGGCTCTACACTCTTGTCCAGCCTTTCTGCCTCCAATAACACTTTGGAAATGTTGCTCTTAGCGTAACACTTTGACAAATCAGTCCTCAGATACTTTAAGCGAGATTTTACTTGAGAACCAAATTCAAACCACTCATCCGACAGTTCATAATCACTGTTGTCACATTTCAGTTTTTTCAGCACTGGATACAAGTTGCTGCTGTCTGCCATTTTCCTCTTCAAACAGTGTTCATAGCTTTGGCCTATCATTTGGTTGTATTCGTTCATTTGGAAATAATCCAGGTTCCATTTGGTAAAAGTGGATCCTAGAATAATAAACACTTTTAAGGAGATACAGTTCAACTAACTAGCTCTTGGTTAACAATCAGTCTACAGATGACTTCTAGAAACACTTTAATAATTTAAGGAGTGACAAATTCAGAACCACCAATGTACAATATCTGAAACATCAACCAGTAATACAATATTGAAGTAATGTAGTACACTACAGTTAGTGCCAACTAGCATGAAGCGCGACTTACGCATGCGTGGATCACTCCTCCCTTTCCTATCCGCTTAGTACAGTTGATGACAAGCAAACCTCGCTGTGGCTGTCACAACAAATACAAACAACTTAAAGAACCTCATCTTGTTGTTCGTCTGCTTTTAAACAGAAGTTTGGATTTAGATTTAATACGTATTGCAAAACAACTGTTAAAAATAATAAAACAAAATCAACCAAACTAAATTGAAACAATCAAAATAAATAAATAATTTAAGTTAAAGAAACAAGATAATTTAAACAGTTGCTGTTTTTAAACAAACCGCCATCTTGGATTCTATTGAAACGGACTATACTGAGCCGTGTGAGGGGAAAGTCTACCGGTAAGTGGTGGGGGGCTACATCACAGCTGTTTATACCCTCCTCTCTGGGATTCATGCTAATTCGCACGGTCTGTGTGTTTCAAAGTGGTTTCTTGATTATTGAAAGATTATTCAAATGTCAGTCAAAGATCATTTTTAACTGCAGTATGCCTTCAAAAATCAGCCTTGAACATTGTACAGTAGACTTCTGTTTATTACCACCCCATCCTTGAACGTTTTCATTTTTTCAACACTTTTGGTTGATCATCAGAGCGTTTGGGGTTTGCTCAAATAAGTTGGTGAGCGTTTTACAAAAGTTTTATAGGAATGGTCGTACTAGGTAATGGTAATAGTTACCCTGGCTGAGAAATTACCACCTGTAGATACTCAATTTGTGTATTATTTAGGTGTTCTTGATGGATCTATACATGTGCGTTTGAAAATGACCATCTATTGTAAAGCGAACTATGTCTATATGTCAATCAATTAAATAAATTAAATGTAGGCTAAAACAGTGCATTGCCAGGACAGCTTTAAATTAAAGTAAAACATAAGTATTTAAAATATTGAAACATACTTTTAATCCAATCCAATTACTGTAAGAGATTAATAATAAGACAAACAGAATCCAGATGTCAACTGGATCCCTCTGTAATTGCTGTAATTGATATCAATTAATCGATTCAGTGCCTTGCTAAGCAGCAGCTGTGGTTCATGTTACGTAGCTGTCTCTGAGGCGAGTTGAGAAATACCATGCAGATGGCTTTATTTACAACAGTAAATTAGTATTTGCTATTTAAGCATAGTAAGTAACAGATTAAAGCTATCATTAATATCAGCCGGAATCCAGTATTCTGGTCTTTCATTGAGATTCCACAACACACAAGGATGCAGTATGTGAGTTTTGAGATTTCTAACTCTCAGAGTGATTCAAACACTACCATGTTGACTTCTTCCACTTTGCTTATTGGACAGAGGAGGGCCACTAATCTCGTCTAGCGATGACCTGAGCTAGGTTGTGTATACTTAAGCTAGCACAATGGTAACTCACATTCTACACTGGATTCAAGAAGAACTGCTGTAACCTCCATGGTGATTGCAAAATATACAGTTGTTGGCGAGCAATCAGCAATTAACGAGAGATTTTGCGAAGTCTAGTTATTGATATTTTAGAGTCCAGAATAATACTAACATTCTCACAATGGAAACAACATCAACACTTTCAACAATATTGTCGACAACCCTTCAGAAAGGTTTTGCTGCCAAACTCTTACAGTTCTCTCACAGTAAAAAATAAAAGCTGTTAACATTCTTGAACTTTTTAAATACCGGGAATTGTGACAAAGCCAAGTATCTATTACCCCAACTCAATCATTCGAGGTTGCACTGTGTGATTTTGGTTTTATTGATGACCATTTCAGGAATTGTGATGAACAGACTGTGAATATTATAAATCAGCAAATATATTTACTTGCATGTTTTGGAAAGAGCAATAACTTTTGTTTCTTAACAATTCCCAACAGAGCAAAATCTAATGCTGCAGAGCTGACTTTTAGAAGAGGAATCAGCTCATGATTTTGAGATCATTGCAGTGACAACATATGATGAATACGATGATGATGGTTTAAAGTTATAACCAGCTCAGTATTATAGCTGTTGTTAAATTCCACTGCTGAAAATTGATCAGTATTGTATTAATTTGAACAGTTCATTGCACATAATCATAGATTACAGATGGAATTTTTAGAAATTACAAAATTCAAGACCTTTAGATTTAGTCACTGATGTGGTATGTATGTTAAAACGGAGTTTGTTTAACATAAAACATGCCAGTGCCAGCTACTAGAGACTAAACAAGCGGTCGGCTTTACTCTAACCTACTGTTGCACCGTTGCTTCACCTACCTTTCACCAACCCATTGTTCTCCAGATTCGACAGAATCAACGACTCAGTACCTAAGTAACAACAAGTGAATCAATGATGTGTCGAGTGTACTTAACCATCGGCAAGCAACAAGCAACGACTCGACACCGACACAGCTCCAACACCAAGCCTGACACTACTCTCTCTCAATAGAGATACCATTGTTTCTATTGAATAATTCTACTTACAGCCTAGTTAACCGTATATTATTTAACAGGATAGTAATCACTATAATAAACTCTTTTGTTTTTCAGTGTATGTATGAAGGTTAGCAATAAAGGAGAATACAAAATTTTTATTTATAACTAAATTAGCTACAGGAATACAACTCCTGTGAAATGTGTATTTTCAGTGTTGAACGTATTTACAGCGTATTTAACCTTGGGGGGACTATGACATATTTCAATTTTTGAAACATGATTACCGTAGTTTAGTTTTTGTGTGAAACTCAGGCATATAAATTAAAAATAGACTATAATAAACACAACAAACCAAGGTTGAATGTGATTTTGTTTAGCTTGCTTTCAGTAAAATCTTGTTTTAACAAGAAAAGAGGAAGTAAAAATATTTTTGAAACACATTTACCAAAACAGGTTACAGATGCTTTATCATACATTTATACATACTGAAAGTGGAAGGAATTTTTGTTAACAAAAATTACACTAATAATGTAATCAGGAAGAATTTAATTACATGAGGAACTCAATTGTTGGAGTATCTATGGACTGAAGAGGTGTCAAACTATCAAAATGTTGAACTATCCAGAATATACGGTATTTTATCACAGAGACATATTGAAAAACCACTATATACAGTTTACTGAATGAGCAAAGTAACAAAAAACAATTTTACTCTATAACGTAACTTGCACAGACTAATAATGTCCAAGTTAATCTTTAGTAATATTTTGTTTTTATTACTAAAGTACAAAATATTGTTGATCTTTCTTTCTCTGTTACTTTTGTTACCATTAATTAAATCACCAAGAAAAATGTCAAACTATCAAGTTTTTATTGTACTTCAAAAAGCTAGAAGAAATTCTATATAAGAAGTAAATGACCGAGTGTCAAAGCACACAAAAACTTTTACTGTAGAGAATGTTCTTGTTGAAAATGTTATTTTTTGTTGAATTGTTTAACCTTACCGTGCCAAATGGGGCCCGGCACGTGTTTCTTTATTTGGCTTTTTAGCAACAAGAATCTCTATATAGCAATACTGTCTTGACGACAAGCTACAAAGTAAGCTTGGAATTCACATAATGTTGGTAAATATGTGTAATTGGTTGTTTATCTAAACAGTTCGGCACTTCCAGCTTGAGACAACAACAGAGCCAGCAGTTACTCTGCTCTCGGCTGTATATTAAGTGCACCAGATGCGGCTTCAGCTGCTTTTCCTCTCTTGCAACTCAGAGTATTGGCTTAAGTTTGTGTACTCTGTCATAGCTAGCAATCGCCATTGTCGATCAGCCCCTGTTACTAACTTTGGCACGGTGAGGGTTCAAATCACCAAGAAAAATAACACACACTAGGCTCCTATTCTCTGTTATGAACAAAACTGTATTGAGCTTTAACTACGAAGAAGTTAATGAGGATGACATTTAAAATGTACAAGTATTCTTACAACTGTACAAATCAACATACCTTGAGCCATCAACCCATTGTGAAGCCCCTTTTTGTTCCTCTCTGAACCTAAAGGAATGAGAATTGTCCATAAACATAATCCATCACAAAACCACCCGTTATAGAAACCTCTGTTATAGGAACCTCTGTTACAGGAACCTCCGACACAATTGTCCCCAGAGACCACACTAAGCCACCACAAAGCTGATCCAGCACAATGTTGCAACATTCAACTATCTAGATGACATTTACGAACACAAATCTAGTGAAATGCAACAGCAAAGTATTCTAGTCTTTCAGAATGAAGAGAATCTTACTGAGGTTTGTAAACAAACGTACTATTCTTGGTTTCCAAAACCAGTATTTTATCAAAAAACAGTTTTTAATTGTCTTGTTGATTTAGGATCTGTCCACAAATGTCTAAAAACTAATAAAATTAAATTCTTGTAAATCAAAGTGTGATCAACAAACAGCTATTAAATCAGTTTCATCGTTTTATCATTTAATGACACAACACTTTGTAACCAATTGCCCAACATTTTATAGCAAACTTGAAAAATTTAACTAGCAGTATAGTAAACAATTTAACTGTGACGCGGTACGAACTGGAAGTTATAGAATATATACTAGTGATAACTTGTAAACGTTATTTTAGAAGTGGAAAATCTATGAAAACTAAAAAATCAATGCCTATAGCTAAAAAAACCCTGCAATCACTCGTGTTTAATCCTTCACATAAACGAAAAGTTATATAAACCTTTTAAAAAATATACAGGTAAACTATATAAAATTTACTTTGTAGTTGTACTCTTTTAATGATCATTGACATTCTTTGATAATTGGGAAATTGCTCAAAACAAGAACAAGGCAGTTTGTTCAATTACACAAATAACAGATTATCATGGAGAAAATATTCAACTTTGGTTCTAAATTACTTTTGACCAAATAATATCTAAAGTATAAATTTCTAAGTGAGTTTATTATACTTTGGTATTCCCAACTTTAGTATTCTTTTTTTTCAACTACCATTTTTCTTTCCTTCCATCCTCTATATTTTGCAACTTTACTTTTAGAATATGGCAGATTCATTATATCAGTCCTATCCTTTCCTGTTAATCCTTAAAATTTGATAAGCACACAAATCCAGTAAGATCCGACTTGAACTTACTCACTCCTTGATATAAAAATAGATAGTACAAATTTGATAAATAAGCGAGGTGAAAGGATTGAATGAGAGATATGCTCGTTGGGAGTTTGTGAAAGATAAATGATTACTCAACACACTTCAAACACTGATATAGCTGACAGCACATGGCCCAACCCAACATTCTGGCAAAGCTACATGGAAACCATAAAGCTCTCAACTGTAGATTAAGCGAATCAACACACAAGTACCTAGCGGACAGACCGACACTTGGAATAGTCTAAGAACTAGGAGAGAAGAGAAAAAACTAGCCAAGCCCAACATTGATCATCTGAAGCAGAACATTACTCTCCTCCCAAGCACTACACAACTATTATTAGCTGACTTTTGAAATAAAACATAAAATCCTACAAGTTATTTTGAAAAATAAAAACACTTTTTAAAATTACTTTGCTAATATTTGAGTTTTAGCAAATGCTATACAGCGCATACATTACTAGCTACGGTATTTACTTTCATGTTTTTTACCTTATGCTAACAGTTAGTTATAAATTAAATTGGTTGATTTAAGTAGTTAAATCTGATAGTTGTTAAAGCATGATTTGTAAGAATAGCTAAAGCAGACTCTGACAAAGAATACATTGTTATTACTAGATAAGACCAACTACCAATGATTTTACCTTAACCACTCAGCAAAGGAGGTTATGATATCCTGTGCTATAAAATGGTTATCAATAGCATACTAAATAGAGAATTTTCTTCAATATGTTCATAAATTACTGCTCACTATAACACAGCACCTCAACCATTCATGATGAGTTGAGATTTAATTATGATGAAATGTTTCATAAGCTACTCATCAAAACCTTACTAAAATCAAACAATAGATAGCAATACAAGACATTTGATGGTTGAATATTGAAAACACACAGTATAATTTATAAAACCTTCATATCTAATGTTTGTAATATGTAATGTACAATAATTGTTCTTAATTTAAAGCCATAAATGGCACACTTCATTACTGACGATTTAGCTCCAGAAGATTTAGCTGGACAACATAGCATTATAAATACCAAACGACCATGATATTATACTATGTTGGGGAATCAATTTTAGACACACATCAGTAATAATAACAGTCTCTATGTGAGGAACAAATTTTATGTGTCAAATTTTTCTTGACACATAATACTTACCTGGATAAAACCCATATAACGAATCAATAATATTTTAAATTTTGATCCTATGAACTCTCTTTGAAGATTGAGGACAGGAACTTTGATCTTGGCCAAAAGGCCAAGAAAGACTTTTAAATAACCTGCTCATAAAAAAAAGCCAGATAAGTCATAGGAAGTAGTCTGTACATTCTTTCAAAAAGAAAGTTTTGCAAAATATTTTCATTACTTATAATCTATAATAAAGTGTCTGATGATAAAATTAATTTTTCACTACAATAAAAAGCTCTAAAACATGAATTATGTTAGTAGCCCCAGTTGAAGCACCACTGCTGGCGACCAAGTAGCAGTTAGATTAAAGAATCGTACACAACTAATGTGTTCAATGTATTTGTGTTACCTAAATTTACTAGAGCAAATCCAAGATATGAACACAACTGCTTGCTTTTAAAAATTGTATTGGTACTGTTTCAATTACAATAACTTCTGAACACCTTTAAAACCAACATTTCAAAAGGTGAAAACAATATTTATTCATAAATAGTTACTAGATATTTGAAGACTTGATTTTTCAACAAAAAAGTTGAATTGTCTTAAAGGCTTAACAAACTTGCTTGGCACAACCACAAGACCTGCAAGTTTTAAAAATGGTTCTAATAATAAAATGATTTATTCAGACAACAATTTGTGATTCAGATAACTAAATATTGCAAGAGCCTTAAATTTTCATGGATAAAGACATTAAAAAATCCCATCAATTTCCCGGACATCCTCTCTGATTTCCTGTCGGATAAAACCCACCTATTACATTGCCTATTGAAGAGAAAGCAGTTGTTGAAACTGTGTAGAGGCAATGGTGGAAGAATGTTACCTTTGATAAGAGGCTCAGACGTGGAGACGACCTCCTCGTGTGGGATCTGAGCCATCAGACGTGCAATATCCTCGGCCAGCATCTTGTCCACCACCTCCAGCAGACGAGGCTTCAGCAGCTGGAACTTGGAGAAGTCCTGGTGCTGCAGTACTTCCTGCACACACACATACTCCGTCAAACTGTCACTGTCACAATGGTTATGAAACATGATCAAGATCAATATCAATGCCTCAGACAGGCACAACTGCAACTGGTGGCAAAGAGTGCATTCTGGTTTCCAGCAAAACTCCTGGGAGACACCCCATCTTAGTGAATTTCACAGATAGGCTTCAATTTGCTTGTACATGTATGATATCAAGTGAAATGCTATCTGAAGAGGTTACTGTATTGATTACTCCTACCTATATTCAGTCCAGAAAAATAGTTTATGAAAGTTGGCAGCCATCTCTATGACACTCGTTAACTTATAATTTGGAAAAAATTACAAAATCTCATGAATTTGGTTAATGTTTGTGCCAAAATCATGACTTTCATCAACACTCGTAACAATCCCTAGAATATTGCTGTCACCTGCGACGAAATCACAACTGTCAACCATTTGCAGCCATCTCTCGACTCTTGATAGTTCTTGCAACAAAATCATAACTTTCATTGTTATTTACAGTATATTGTGTTTTTCAACACAGTCACAATGTTTACTGTACTACCGCATAAATCACAGTGAGCGCGATGAGGCAACATTTCCATAATTTCCTGGTTTAATAAAACTCTTGTACAATTTTCAGCTTTAAAAATGCTCAACTTTCCTAGGGTTCCCATATGTTGGACCCCTGATATCCTAACCATTTTTATCTACCTAGAGTGTTTATAAATATGTAACATACATATTTGGCAACCAAACAATTCTGTACTGCATAAAGTGTCAATGTCACATGTCACTGTCAATGAGCTGTCACTGTCACATAACATGAGTAAGTTAATTTTGTGATGTGTGACCAGTAGCAACATTTTTTTTAGTGTAAGAAGGGCTTAATCTGGAAATTTGACATGCAGACGAGGTTTAGTTGTGATAAATGTATCGATAGTAAAGAGAAAAGCTACTTTATATAAGCTTGCACGCCTCACATTAATGGTTTTAAATTAAATTAATATGCTCAATTTTTGTAGGTATGTTATACAATACAATAAATGAATGGGTCCTCCGTATAACGTTCTAACTGCAAAACTAAATTTTTCAGGAGCCAAAAAAACTGTGTAAATAATGTTGGACTCAATATATATTTTTTTTAAGCGTTAAACTGTTCTTATAGCCCATTTCTTAATTTCTGTAAAATTCTGTATCTTAATTGCTACTTATAGCAGAGATACAGAGACTTTACCTCAAAACAGGGAAAAACGTTCAACTAACGTTGGTTGCAACGTTATTCTAATAATATTCTACACTGACGTTGGGTTAGAACGTTGTTCTCAATATAGGTAGGCCTAATAATAGATCATAAACTTACGAAACTGCACAATATCTAATATTTTTTATAACTAGCTGGTTATGTATGCACTCGTTTTAGTCCTATGTGTTCAATGAGAAGAGAAACAGAGTACAGCTACTGTAGGCAGTGACTGCGCAGCATACCAGCGCCTGTAGATAAAACGTTATTCTATTTACATCTGCAAGGGGAAGATTTCTGGCTACGTGCGTCTTTTTTTGGAAAATTATGGTTGTCCGGAATTCCTCATAGCTTTCCTTTTCTTCTCTTGCCATTCTGTTACACTTAACTTGCGTTTTGCCCTGGGTTAACCGTTTTCTATCTCAGTGACAGAACATCGCTCGAGTCAGGCGACATTTATGCTAGTTAGACGTTATTCTCACAATGGGTGTATTTCCCTTCCTACCGACCAGCTGTTCAGGGCTACCAACATGAAAATATTGACAAACAAAATTTACCAGCGATTTAGAATCCCAATTAGACGTTATTCCACTAAAACATCAATTTTGAAAAAGTGTCAGTTAGAGCGTTATCGTGGGACCCATTCAAATAAAACATATAACATTTTGAACATACAACTTTTAACTGCAAAATTGCTAGTTTTTAAGACAGTGTTCCAGTAGGTTTCAAAGGAAAAATTGCAAACAAGTGTCAAGGCAGCTGGATAGCTTGCTGTAGGTTGTCTATGAATGGGCTAGAAGAGTGTTTGTACTGGCTGAATCATGAGTCAGTGTCACAGTGCACACGGAACAGTGGCTGACACTATGGTAATGCCCAGCACAGTGACAGCTCAAGGACATTACTGTTAACAACTGCCAGGTGTACTGGCCGTTTAATTATGCTAACCGACTCAAGCAAAAGTTGAATACTTACAAAATCAAGTACTTTTATTGTCATTTTGATCTTAAATTTTTTTTAAGTCTGGTAATACCCCCAACAATAGTTAAAAGAAACAATTTAATTTAAATACGAGAGGGAATTCAAATGGGAAAAGCTGTCAAACCTTGGATCGTATGTAGGGTGGGTGAAGGAAGAACTTACGGTAATATGGGTAGACTTGTAGAATATTAGACAAATATTTTTATACATTAATTTTCACTCTAAAGTTGATGAGTTTTTCCAATCCAACTTGAAAGCTCAGAGAAAATAAACTTTCAAAGAGATGGTTTAAAAGGAAAATGCAGTAGGGTTGGATAAGATTTTAAACATTTACAGTAAGTTTTGGAATTGTTGTCCACAAATTTTGTCCAGTGTACTTTTGACAGTTAGTTTTTGATCAAGTAGAACCCCCAAAGTATTTATGTCTTGAGCCTCCTTTAGTGAGCGAAATCACAATATTAGAAATGTAAAATTGTAAGTTTTGAACTACCAAAGCATAAAACACAGCATGACACATTTACGCAAACATAAACTACAAAACCAATTTATTTTCAAACAGGCTCATCACAGAAACTTTTAATGAACGTAAAAATAAACTTCTGTTAGATTTTAAGTTTGACTTCATTTACTTCTTTTTTAAAAATAGAACCTTTTAAGTGTTGTAATTGTACTTTAGTAACTGAACAGCTGTTTACAGTGTTTGATGATGTGAAAGCCTGAATGGGTATCAGGGAACAACAGCTCAAGGTCTGGTGTAAAAGGTGTGTCTCTATCATGACATCACTAACTGACAGCCGACTTTGTACTCATGATAAACGATACATTACACAATAATCACAATAGATAGACTTCTGACTACACCTTTATACAATCGTAATTCCTAACTTATGTGCCTTTACTGACATTTGTGTGTCTAAACATGAATAAAACTACCTATTGCTTCTCATGATGAATGGAAATGGTCATGTATTACTGGCCATGAGTAAAATAAAGTTTCACAATTAAATAAAAGAAAAGGATTGATATCAGATTCACAAAATGATGTACCAAATTACCTGCATCTTCTTGATCTCTGGAAAATCTCCAGGGGAAATCTGGTGCTCTCTTTGAATCTGTTCAAAAATCACTCCCAGATTCTTTATCAAGTCCTTTTTCTTTCCATCTTTGCCGAACATTGAAGGCATTTCTTTGCGTAGCGCACTGATGATGTAAGCGTGCACCTACAAACAGCCAAAACTGTGTTAGTTATCAAAATTACAATTTAAACCATCCTTTTATGATTAGTGTCCAACTTTTTCTTACAGTATAACCAATTGAGCCGAACAACCATTCAACCATTCATCGTTCTTGGCTCTAAGAAACTAACAAGTTTCCATTTCACGATATTTAATGTATCCAAATTAACATTTTCCATCATAGCTTTTCGCAGGTAGTTTAATCATCAGTGTTAAAATGTAAACTGTTCCATGATTTCAATATTTCTATCTCTCAAATATGTATTTTATAAATGTATTTTAATAAAATATCAATTGTAAAATAGTTTAAAATGTAGATAAAATATTTCAACAATAATTAAGGAACACAATTTTTTGAACCTCAAAATATTTACTAATAGGCAAATTTAAGATTGCAGGTTAATTTTTGAAAACTTTTACAAGATAATACTTATTTAACTAGATTTTGTGAACATCATAAAAAAGGAAACTAGAATTTTAAAAGCCTGTAGATTGAATAATGCACTTTAATAAATTACAATTAAATGTACACGCCAGATAAATTGAAGGTCAAGAGATATTAGAGTGACCCAGTTGATAACATGCATCAGTTCCGTAGCGTTGGCAATGTTAATGACACTTATGCACAAACTCATCCAACAGTCTATCACTTTTTTGCAAGTTGAAATGAACTTTAGTTCTTTTATCATGAAACTCTTGCCTAAATTAATTAATTGTAACCAAAACCAACACTATGTTTTAACCAACACAGCCAAAAGTTCAACCACAAAGCAAACTGTTTGGTATATTGCTTCCCAAATTGTTGGGGACTGTCCCTGCTATAATACCAAGCTTGGTCAGACAAAAGGAAGGTATTGTGATGTGTGATGTGACGACAGCGAGTAGAAAGCTGTCTAGAGTAGTGTATCTTCTTCGTAAATTAAGGAATTGTGTATCTACTGATATGATGTTCACTGTTTACAATGCTTTATTTCAGTCTCAGTTGAGGTATGGAGTCATATTGTGGGGTAATAGTGCCAGTTCAGAAAGAGCAATAATTTGGCAAAAAGCACTTAAAGTCATAAAAAACGTACCTGACAGGGTGTTTCCCCATATTTAAAGAATATAAAATAATGTCTCTCCCAAATTTATATATTTTTAATAATTTGATGATTGTTAAGGAGACTTTAAGTAGTTTTGTAACCAGACAAGAATTCCATAATTATAACACCAGGAAAAAACATTTATTAGATCTGCTACAAGTAAGATTGGAAAAAACAAAGTGTAGCCATCTTTACATGAAAATCTTGTTGTTTAATAAGCTACCGAAGATGCATGGTCAGTATCTTTGAAAGCGATTTAAAACTGTTTTAGAACTTTGGTTGAAAGAGAATGTATTTTATGCTGTTTCAGATTTTGTCCTGTGATATTAGTAATTTAACCTTTTAGAATGTTTTGTCTTGTAGCCTTTTATGTGTATATAAGCAGATGATAACTTGTAGTATTTCTTATGTATCTAAATTATTTTATGTCTTTTATATTTATGACCACTATATTGACTTAATCACTAGCATTGATTAACTTAATAGCTATACAATGATCACTATCATTATATTTCTTGATTTATGACTATCAGTATGAATTGTTGTAATGTTGTATAATTGTATATGTTGACTTTGTCTATCGCTGTATTATGCCTAATGACAATAAAATATCTGATTTCTGAGAGGGAGGATTCTGACCTTGACCGGTCAGTTCCAAGGTATAATACTATGAGTTGCAAGTTTTCACTGACTTTCGGCACCAGACGAAAACGAGGCTTTTTGGGCCTAGTTTCCTATTGCTCAACGCTACCTCGTGCACATGTCAGTAGAGCCTGCTTTACGTTGGTTATGGTGAGTGTGGCATGATGCAAGTGTGTCAGTGTGAAGGTCACGGTTGCACTGCACTGGATGCCCTGTGTTTGTGTTTGCATCACCTGACACTAGACACCGGCCCGATACCGACAGCTGACAGCCGTGTCTGATCAATGTTGCGCTCTGATACACTAGCCCTCCTCTTACACAAACCACATTTCTCAACTGTCTCCATCTTCGCTCTCTCCCCCTCACCTCTTACATTGATTTTGATGAAAATTGACAGTTTGTAAAACTCTCCACTTAGCACGGTTAGAAGTACTGATATAAAATAAAGTCAGTGAGTTAGTAGTTAGCCACCCACAGCTTTGCATTTCAATAAGATTGCTTTTGAAAATCACAGATTTTAATTTGACTGTGCTAACAACAATCTAAACTGATTTGAGTTATTCAGAGAAATTCAAATTTGCAACCCTTTCTAATAGATTTTTGTCATCTTTTAAAGAAAGAAAAGCGCACTGTTCTGATATTAATGTTAAGGTTGTTATATAATCGACACACAGTGACAGTAAATGATTTATTATTGGGTTTGAAGCTATTTTGATAAAATTTTCTTTATTTAGATTATTATTGTTCCGTTATGTTTAATAAGAAATAGTTTAATACAAATTTACTACTCATCCATATTTTTAGTGCAAATATTTGGCACTTAGCCTTTATGATCTCAACCTAAATTTGTTCAAAAAATATTGAATTTTTAACTAAAATTCTTTGTTTTAAATCTTTTAATACATATGTAGTTATGAAAACGTCAGAGGCTTTTATCTGTATTATATCGAATATAGTGGGTAAAAATATTTAGCAATAACTAAACATCAGATTCAGTGTATTTCCACATGAGCATGATCCCTGATTGCAGGTCAGACTCGTGTACACATCTGACTGAGAGATGAGTTCACGAGCTGAGCAAGTTCAGTGTCAGCTGTCCGCCACGTTCTTCACCGAGTCAGTTCTACGTCAGTTTTAATTGCTTCACAGTAAACAGCCAACACTTCAAACTGACATGTTTTAATCTGAATCCATCATTTTCTAATTCCCTCTTGAGCTTTTGATAAGGCTCATTTTGTGAAGAATGCCAGAAACTATTTGCACTCCACATGCAAGCAAGGCTAACATCGAGAAAATAACTTATGAAGTGGGTCATAGCTGCTGTACATTACTTGCTATCGTGAAATGTTCATAATATCTGCTACAAAACCAAATTAATTGTTAAAAGTACATTTTTAACTAATTGCATTTCACTAACAAACTCATTCTTTTCCCAAATTCTCTGACCATTCACTGATTTTGCTACACTTTAAATTCCCTAACTTTTATACAGTTTTCCTTGGCCTGGTAACCCTGTGAGAGTCGTTAAATTTAGAACTGACTCCAAATCAATAAAAAGCAGCTTGTTTCAAATATACCGAAATTGTATTTTAGCAAGGTAGCTAACATAAGTTAGTTTCTAAACTAGTTATTTTCTCTCCAGAATTAAAATTTATCCGACAAACAACATTGACGCTCAGAATTATATCACGCTAACACGAGACAGGGGACAGGGGAATGGAACAATACAGACTGAGTAACCCAGATCTTTACGGAACTCCTGCTTGCCAACAGACTAACTAGAGCATGATACAACTGGTCAATAAACCTGCAACTGGCAACACTCCAAACTTGCTCTTTATGGTTCATCTATGCCAACATCAAACATAGATTTGTAAAAACTATTTTATACAGAAAGTGAAATTCTTGAACAGTGTCGATTGAGTATCAAAAATCAAAATGATTACATACAATCAAAACTCATAAAGCAAAACAAAAAATAAGTGAACTGACAGTAGCCTTGAACTGAAAACTACACCATTCAGCTGGGATCATAAATCACAAATCACTTAACAAGGAAGTGGACAATTGGAGACACCAAGGATCACATTACTTAATTAAAACCGTACAATTGATTTCCATGAAATTGTTTACGTGCTTACAGCTTACGCAGGCAGATCAAGGCTATTGTTTGATGATTAGTTACAAAAGCATATCTAAGTGGATGTGAACCCCTCAAGTCAAACATAGAAACTTGAGCATCATTTCAAAATCACAAATACTTAAACTTGCTGGTTCTAGACATTTCAAAAACCTTTGTTGGAACTATTGAGTACTACAAAATATTTGCAGAAATGTGTTACCAGCAATACATCTTCTTTACTTTAATTGAAATCAGTAAAGCTCAACAATACTTTTGCTAACACGCACACAAGAAATGTATTGCAATTGAGACTATCACTTACAGAAGAGCAAAACATATCCATCTAGGTTTGAATTGATCACTGTACAAATACTTTTTAACAAGTTCAAACTTCAGAGTACAAAGTCTTACTATCCATTCATTCTGTTATCCTTTTGTGTTTCTTGAAATCTAATACAGAGTATCTATTTGAGTGTCAAACTATTAAGCTCTTGGTTTTAAATATTAAGTTTTAACACAAGTTTGCAATTATTTTACTGTGTAAGTTCCAATGGTAACAAACTCAACCCGCAATTATTTATTAGATTCAAATAACAAATTGTTAAGATAAGCCTACTACAAGTGGAAACTTCTTGGCAAGTAACAATGAAAACTATCAGAGTTTATTGCTAATAGGAATGGCTTACATTGCGATAGTGCACTTCTCGATAGCCCTATAGTTGAGCCACTAGGCACAAATCTCTACTCTTGTATAAATTGTACAGGAGGTAAGATAAAATTGCCTACCAGCTGACACTTGGGAACACATGATCAAAGCATTTGATGGTATTTAACACTAGTTTGCCAACAACCATGACCTTGAATGGATCCAGACTTGAATGCTTGGTCAGAGACTTAAAATACCTGTGGACTAAACCAGCGGTAGACGGCCGGGATTGTTTGTTCTAATCTTAGCCACAGTTCAAAGTCCACACTGTTCACTTGCCACGGAAATATAATGAAATCTGGTAAATAACCCAGAAATATTGATTATTTAAAATGGAAATAATTTATTTTAAGTTGTAGTAATAAAATAATTCTACTTAATTGGATGTGTTATTTTCTATGTTATATCAACACAGAGATTTAACGTTACCATCTCTGATTGTGATCAAATTTACCATATCTACATTTATGTTAACTCAGAAAACTACCTGATTTCAAATAAATATGACAAACAATTCTTTAATTTATTATGGCTATGGTTTAACTTTTGGTTAATCTTCAAAAGGAGATATTGGCAAAGTTATGAAAGAAAATCTACAATTTACAATAACTCCAATACGGGATAAACACTTGATTTGAAAAGCGGTTTTAACGTTCAAGACGTCATCGTCAGGCTTTACGATGTAGCAAGCCTGATGATGAGCCTTGAATGTCAAAAACGCTTTTCAAATAAAGTGTTTAGCCGATATTGGCTTTATTGTAAATTTTTCTTATGTTTTAAGTGTTTGAAATTTAAATTTTTCCCTTTGCTTAATTATTGAATTGTAACTGTGGGAGCTTTTCTAGATGATGAAAGGAGTTTAGCAGGTGTCACTCAGTAGGAAGTAAAATATTGAAAATCTTATTTGATGATCTTATTTTGGTTGAATGCTATTTCGGCTAAATGTTTTTGGTTAAAAGAGTTTCTATTTTAATTTTCTTTGTAAATATTATAGAAGTTTTATAATGGTTTACCATAGTTATAAAGCTATTTCTGTAGCATGAGGCACTAAAACTATCGTACCTTTGCTAGTCGAGCTCTTTTGATCAAATCATTCAGTTTTCTTAGAGCAGCATTGCGAGGAAGCGACTGCATGTCTTTGAATAAATCTTGTTCTTCATCTTCAAATAGTCTGCAAACAATGTACACCCAATATTACCAAAATGGAAAGAGAACAGATTTTTTTTCAAGCTAGACCAATTGTCTTTATGGACATACAAGTTAAGTTTTAAATGTCCCCTCCCACTGTAAATTTTAAAGGAAGAAAAATTTTGAAAAACACTTTAGGGAATGTTTTTGTAGGGTCCTGAAGCTTGTTTTGACATACTTTGGGTCAGTTCACCGCCACCCCAAAACGGGGGTGGGGGGGAGGACACCCCTTAAATGTTGTATATAAGTTGGAGTCCCCCTCCATATGGCACCTCAAAAGAAAGATAATTTGTACGCAAATTCAACGGTACAAAGAAAATAATTTTATCCCCACTCATTTGTAGGTTATACCTATTTAAAGAGTAAGAGCTGTCAAATTTAAAATTCCACATTTCATATACAATACGTTTTGACCAACAATTTTTCTTCAAAATCCTCTAAGGGGTTTGAGGATGTGAAAATTTGAACCTGCCAACTTATAACCTTTAAATAGGTATAACCTAAAAATTAGTTGAGATTGAAAACTTTCCTTTTCGTCGTTGAATTTTTGTAAAAATTACCTTTCTTTTGAGGTGCCACAAGGAATTGAGGGTTCTAAGTACTGCACAAATTTAGGGGGGCCTACGGTTTTTGGGTAGGGATGGATGATGCAAAGTACGTCAAAACCAACTTCGGGACCCTATAAAAACATTCCAAAAAAGATTTCTCAAAATCAAAATTGAGGAAGGGGTGTTCACATAAATGAACAAGCACCTGTGTTAGTAAACTACATTCTGTTTATGAAATTGCCAATTTATTTAGGCCTGATCAAAATCGTCTCTCAACGTCTATGGAACTTAGCAGGAATTGCCAAACTAACTAGCACTCAATTTAATATTGTAATAAATGGAAGAACGCCTTAATTGATTTATTATACAAGAAATGTGATGGGACTTGTTACCAATTAACGTGGAATCTCTTTACTCCATGTAACTTAACATACAAAAATTCGTCCTCAGTACCTATTAGTTAGAACATAGAATTGGTGAATGCCATGCCAGCCTAAACGGCATGACAATTTCATTTCATGTAATTTGTCAATGTTTTCAATTCTATAATACAAACTAAGAAAGTATGTAAATTGGCTTGTAGTGTGAGAAATTAAACACTAGATGACCCCCACTAAAGTATGGGTGGCGGCTGCTGCTATAAAATATCAGGATTATCAGCTTTGAGCTGTCTTAAAAACCAAAACCCTCTTGTGCTACCTCCTACCTCACCAGCTTTTATTGATTATTGAATACATAATGTTGCTTGTGACCTCTTTATAGCCGCGTTTACACCAAAGTCTTCTACTAAGTTTTCTACAAGTTAGGCAATTGGTTGCATTTTCTACTTAATACAGCATCTTTTTTTGTCTTCCATTAGTGGAGAGACAAATCTTCCACTACATGTTTGATTCCCACTAAATTTTCACTTCTTGTAGAGTGTCAATAAGATCAAAGAAAGTTGACATTCTAAAATTGGAAAATGTTGTTAACTATTTAGCTATTGAGCAGCTATGATACTAGTGGAGAACTCTTTCCCCTTCACGTGCCCCTATGCAAGTTTTCCACAGCAACATTTAGTTTTCTACAAACATTCTTATACTTGTTGCTCTAATTTGAGAGGAGCAACTTTTCGTCAACAACTATTAGTTTTATACAAACAACCTGTTGTCAATTTTAGTGTAAACGCAACTTTACTAAATGTGGCTTGTAATTAACCTAAGCTGAACAGTTGATTTACCTTCTGTTACTATCGTATCGCAATGGTTGATCCCAAAAAGAGCCTATATACACTCGTGCGACTTCAGGAGTTTGGAGCACTTTTCCCAGAGACCACATCAAGGCACCATACACTCGCATCAGCTGTTGATGGTCTACCATGTCAGCTTTGTTGAGAACAATTCTGATTTTATCATCATGTCCTCTTAACGCTTCTATTGATCTCCTAAACTCATCTGAAATGTCTAGTTTGTGTGCGTCGAAGAGCAAGATTATTCTATCCACTCTCTCAGCAAACCACTCAAGAACACCAGTAAATTCGTATCCCCTGTCCACACGCTGCTTTTCTCCTGACAATATACCCGGAGTGTCAACGATGGAAATTCCTTTAAGTACAGGTGAATTAACTAAGGAACACTGGAATCGATTTAGGAAAGAATTCCCAAACTTGGCCAAAGGCTTAAACTGTTTTTTGGGATCTACAACTAGAGCATTACCCGGAATGACACCCTCTTTTTCATCATGCATGACTGCAATAAACCTATCTGTTGTAGGTTCCGGACCTATTCTAATGCCTGGGAAGTCACGTTCTAATAAATATTTTATGAATGTAGTTTTGCCAGTAGAATACTGTCCAACTAATAGTATCATAGGTTTAGCATCGAAATCTGGGTCTTCTAGTTTCGGTGAGTGAAAATCGTGAAACTGGTATGCTTCTTCTAGAGGTAACAGTTTAGTCCTGTAGATCTTTTTGAGTCCCTCCACCACATTATCAAACAGTTCAGGTCGATTTTTGTCGTCTTTATTTAACCAACTAAACATGATGGATGAGTAACTTTATACACAAACTTGAAATATCTTCGGCCTCAGCCTATCACTAAATACTTTACACAATTTTGTAGGTGTAGATCAGGTTTCACTTTCACAAATAAGGCACCAAGCGACTATGCCTAAATCAAGCACGTCATATTTTAACGTTGAATTTTAATTTTACAAAGGCTTTAGAAACTTGGCCAAATGCATGATCCTACATGACTTGGAAGATAAGTTTAAATTTTGCAAACTGAAAATGGTACACTTTTGAACAACACAAGAAGAGTCAGCTGACACTTGTGCACTGAAGTAAAATATTCACAATACTTCACGTAGCTTTAACAAAATAATCACTAAGTCATCACGTCCTTCCAAGAAAACCACACGTATAACAACAGGAATAGTTTAAATTCTAGGTACAAGACTGAATCAACACTGTTGGATTCCCAGCCCCTTACGCCCTCAATGCGAAGAAGCTAGCAGAATACGGAACGGACGACTCAACAAAAAGTAACTGCACGGGTGACGTTACAAACAATCAGGTTAGCCACACCACAAAGTATTGCAAACCTAAAGATCCTCTCTCGTAGACTATGTGAGTGGCACAACTTTTAAGTCTAGTTTTTCGTCTGAAGGGGTGTTTACGGATTTAAACTTATTCGACGCACGAAAGCTATACGTACGGACACTATTGATATACATGTACAAAAACTCAGACACCAGTTTCACCCGTACTGAACATGGACACGAACGCGAGAACGTCACGAAATCTGGGGATACGAATGCCAAGACTACATAACACCATTGATTTTATATACCCAGGTATATATATCCTATATAAACATTTAAAGCCAATCATAAGACATTTTTGCAAAATGTTCATATTATATTACTTACTTGATACTTGTCCCAGCTTCATGGTTGACCGAAGGTTTTCGGATAGATTGCGTCAGTCTTAAGTATAGGCATGGCGAAAATCATTGCTGGTCAATAGGACCTACTTATTCCAGAGAATATTCCTCAGCTCCTGCAGAGAGTACAGCGGCTTCCTCATTAGACATTCTCTCAACCGGCCTTGAAGGGCGTTAAGCTCAAGCTGCACATTTCCTCCGGGAGTGAATATGTATATATAAATATATATATATATATTCATGGCTGAGTGAGGATAGGATGTCTGGGTCAAACTGAGCCGACATCGAGGAAGGTCCAAATCTCCGGCATGCCAGATATTAGTTGTACACTACAGTATTATAATAAAATACTCACTTATACTGTATTAATAGAAATACTGACTGTGAACAGTAAGACATACAGCATTTGGCCAGTAGGTCTTCAGCATACTAACCTTGTTGAAAGAAAACTACTGCTAATCACTGCTCACTATTTATTACGAAATCTCCCTGCACTGCTTAGACAGTTTCATTTGGATGGGAAGACCGGTTTCAATTTAAAAATCAAGAATGGATCAGACACATATAGGTAGCCTGGTAGGGACAATAACTGATAAGAACTGTTTACAGATGACACAGTGGAATTCCGGCCTGTGGAGTGAATGTATGTATGTTCATGCACGCACAACGTGCCCTTACAAAATACGCATAAACCGGTTTAATTGTGTAGACGAATGAGACGAGTGAGTGTGTATGAGTCAGGTTAACACATTCACTGCGATAAATGATAATCATGGTATTACATGAAAATCGCTTTTGATTCTGTGTAATAGTTTTGAATTATAGTGCGCTTGATGCAGTGGATGCGTTAAGGGTGAAATTCAAGACGCTTGGAGACTTTTTAAAAATCCAAATCAATTAAAATTCCACTCTGATGAACTTAGTTATGGCACAAGAATGAAAAATAAAGCGATTATAGACTCACATCGCCTTAGTAAAACAAAAAACAGCCATATTGTTGTTTCTATTGAGATTTATGATACTGTATGGTACAGCATTTAATAAACTCATACCCCTTTGCAAAATTTAGAAGAAAATTTTATAAATGGCCTAGTGACAACCCCTTTTATAGATGAGTTTTTGATATAGATATTATTTCTTTTCAATTTTATTAAACTGAGAAGCATAATTGTGAATATAATTATAAAGTGTTTTGTATAATATTGTAAAATTAATTTTATTGTAAATAATTATAAAAAAGGGTTATTTTGTGTTAATATTGTAAATTGTAAGTTATTATCTTAATTTGAAAAAAAGAGCATGTATTATTTGACTTGGTCAAGCATACAGGGTTAGGCAAAAGTGTGGAAAGGCCTTTATAACTTTTTAACCAGTGTTTTCAAGCATAGCCAAACTCAGTACACTTTATTGGAAACCAAAGTACCTTTTAGTGCATACTGACAATTTGCCCACTTTTCAAAATGGGGATTGGGCTGACCCATAATTTTCATAGGAAGCCTCATCGGTGACACCTCATTTTGAAGGTCTTAGAAAATGTTGATGAATGCTGCAAATTAGAAGTCTCTATCTTAAACAGAAAGAAATGGCGTTGATTTTAAGTTACACAGCTTTTATTAGGCGGTGAACACCTTTATAACTTTTAACCAGTTTTTTCAGCGACGAACTGGTACATTTATTAGAGGAAAGAAAAGTACTTTTAATGCATACTGGCACTTGGCCTAGTTTTCAATATGGGAGATTGGGGGTACCATATATTTTCATAGGAAGCCCCATCGAGTGACACCTCATTTTGAAGGTCTTGGAAAATGATGATGAATGATGAAAACTAGACGTCTCTATCTTAACCCAGAAAGAAATGGCGTTGGTTTTAAATTACACAGAGTTATAAGTTTACCTCCCCCCCAATCACCCATTTTGAAAACAGGGGCAAAGTGTCAGTATGCATTAAAAGATAGTTTTGATAACTTTAATAATATGTACCATGTTTGGTTTCACCGAAAAAACTGGCTAAAAGTTTGGCGTTCCACACTTTCCGTAGTAAAAGTCTGTGCATTTTAAAATGGACGCCATTTCTTTCTGGGTTAAGATGAGAGTTTTCAGCATTCATCATCATTTCCAAGACCTTCAAAATGAGGTGTCTCGATGGGCTTCCATATGAAAATTATGGGGCTACCCTAATCCCCATTTTGAATACTGGAGCCAGTATGCATTAAAAGTACTTTTATTTCCTCTTATAAAATGCGAGTTAGGTTGCTGAAAAACTGATTAAAAATATAAAGGTGTTTTCACACTTTCGCATAATACAAATCTGTGTAACTTAAAATGGACGCCATTTCTTTTTGGGTTAAGATAGAGACGTTAAGTTTTCAGCACTCATCAACATTTTCTAAGACCTTCAAAATGAGGTGTCACTCGATGGGGCTTCCCTATGAGAATTATGGGGCTACCCCCTCGATCCCCCATTTTGAAAACTGGGGCCAAGTGCCAGTATGCATTAAAAGGTACTTTGGTTTCCTGTAATAAAGTGTACCGAGTTTGGTTGCGCTGAAAAACTTGTTGAAAAGTTATAAAGGCGTTTCCACACTTTTGCCTAACCCTGTATATTAATTTAATTGCTAGACTGTATATATGACATTGTTAATAACTTGTACAGGTTTTTACGACAAATAAAGATTATTATTAATACTTAAAAAACATTAAATCCAAATTATAAAACTATACATATTACAACTATACATCTTAGTCTTCCGCTAACCTTAAGGTGAGTGAGGCCCAAAAAGTCAGAGTTGATGGAAAATCAATATCATGATTGTATTAAAAACAAAGCCTTTATTTGTAAACTATTTAATTTTATTACCTTTCAGCATTGAGCAATATTGATTCACAGACTGGAGATAGTTTGTTTGTCTATATGATTCATCCTTCAACATTAAAAGTGTTTGGGAGAGCTCCAGAGAGTGTTGGGTGCTCCGGTGCAGAGCAATGGTGGCTCAAGCCTTGAGCTTCCAAACTTTGGATCTCTCTCTCTATCTCTTTGTTTATCTCAAACTGACTCTGAGTGCCAAATATCCCAGGAATTCTGAGATCAATATTAGTGCAAACAATGTGTTTTTCTGAAATCCTGAGTATGATAGGGTTTTTGTATAGAATTATTTAACACTTTATCTTGTAATTAACAGTCCAAACAATACTAGAATATAACCAACTTAGACTTGTTCTTGATTTGAATTGTCAATGTTATAGCAATTCAAGTGCAAACATTGACAAAGTAGCATTATACCTCTAGATGTTTACAAGTTACAACTTTTGACAATATTAATGGCCACTATCGATATTAAAATAATAACTCAACCCCCCTAAATAAGACATTACATCATAACTCCCCCCTCCATGTTGACTGTGGTACAGTAAAGCTGCAGAGTGTCACCATATTAGGTGTTAAAGAGCATACCAAGGAGCACGGGCGCCTTATACTAAGTAATAAGACAATTTTTATTGGTAAACAGTATTTAAAATAATTTGTGATGTGCTTGTTCATTTTGTATAGTCCCATAAAATGTTTTTTTACTATTCAATTTCAATTCAATTTTAGTGATTGGAAAAGAGAACTGTAGCAATAAGTTAGAATCCTGGAAACAGGCCAAATTAATCCTGAAATCCCAGGATGAAAACAATGAGTTGAGATTGAAAGTTCTCCCTACTTGTGACAAAAGGGGGCCTGAGGGTATGAATTACCCCCAGCCACAAGAAGGTATCTGATAATTCTCTCCCTAAAATACTGTTAAAACATACTAACCCACAAATGTTTTTGAGCACTTTTAAGAACCATAATTTCTTTTAATTTATCTAAAACAGTTGATTAAATTAAAAAATAAAATACATTTATGTTCCCAGAAGTCTTTCTATAAGCGCTTTAAGCATGAACACAAAAAGCATCTTTAAAAAAGAGGTTCAGTGGTGTTTATGTAGGTCAGTTTGCAGTATTATATCATCTTGCAAAAGTGGCTTGTTCTCTCAATAGAGACATCCTTGTTGTTTACACTTGCGCTGGTGTGGACAAGTGGGCCTCGTTAACCAATCACCACTCACGCCTTCCACTCAGGTTTCGTCACCGTCTCCAGTTTAAATACCATCAAATACAGTACCTATTCATTTCTATACAATCAAAATGACATTTTTTCTTTGAAATAACCATCTACCTATTTTAGCAAATAATTGTTTTAATTGCAGTTAAATTGAAACCAATTACTGTAGTTAAAATGGTAAGTCATTTGTCAAGGACCTATCATGCTCACAATACAGTGTTATCATTGTATTACTGCTTCCAACAAGTTCAATTATTATGCAAAAGACCCAATTTGGTTTAACTACATATTATTATATTGCAATTATCAATATCACCCTTAGCTTGGCTCCTCTTACCCATCTTTCTTACTTTTATTGCAGTGACCTACCCAGAAAAATACCATTATTGCTTGAATAAAAACATTCTTTTCAAAAATAAATGAATGCACAGTAAATAGAGCGGCCAGTTTTATATATGAAAAACGCTTAAAACAGAGGGTAAAAATGTGAATGATATTTTTAGCAAATTAAAATTCTGAGTATGTGGAAACGTTTTCTCTGGATAGATCTATTGGTGCTGCTGCATATGAATTAAAACTTTTACTTTAGAATGGCTCTTTGCTTCCAGAGAAAAACTTTCCACGTTTAGTAATACGAGCATTAAACATCGTTCGCAAATTTTCCCTATCTTATTTAAATATCACACAACCGCCTCTTATTCATTATTCTAGTACAAGCCCAGTCGGTCCTTGCAAATAATCTGTCTTGAAAAGTTGGCCTTTCTTTGATTGGCCAGACTTGCTTCATCATTTTGGAATGAGCTTCATCAGTCCAGACTAGTCCTCTCCTTTCAGTAACTTCCCTCTGACCAGCATTGCAATCAAACACTTTCTGTATCATAAAAGTCTTTCTATCTTAAATCTAAGTTTTATTGAGCTACTTTTTGAAATTATATTACCCAGTAGGCCAATACTGAGCTTTATTGGCTGAATTTGAACTGATTTTTAGATGAAATGACAATTGCTGCTTGATATTTGTGCTCATTGATCAGTTTTATAAACTTACCTACTTTATAGGCAACAAATTGACAAATATAAATTAAACTTAAGTTAATCAAAGATTTTTCAAACAAACTTTGATTTTAAAAGCATTTTAAATTTAGTTTAATTGTTTCACCCATCCCAAATGATATTTAGACTATGAGGGCCATTCATAAAGTAAGAAACACTTTTGCATCATGGCCAGTGTAGATGCTCTACCATAATATATGACACCTCTTGGCTTATTTTGGGCTCAGTTTTGATGCCTTAGAAATATGTCTCATAATTCAACAACATTTATAGTTAGCCGCGCTAAATTTAACCCCCGCTAAACATACAATGACTAGCGTTATTGACTCTTTTAATACACAGCCAAATTTGGGAAAACAGATGATTTTCATTATAAAATCTGAGTATCCCCAAAGAATCAATTCTTTAATCTCTTATGTTACTTACTCCATGAGCTAAAGTTACTTAAACAAAAAACCATGTTGTAAAGAGGAAAACTCCAAAAAGGGTTGAAAATATACCGTAAAACCGCTATAGCCAAAATTTTGCTTCTAAATTATATGTTAATGTCGACAGCATGGTAAGATCCAGGCTCGGGACCATGAAATGAGCACCAATATAATAAATGTGTGTACTCTCTACCGGTCACCTTTTATGTCCGATATCCATGGAACTTGGTACATATGTTTCTTTTGTAAATATCTCGGCAAAGTTCATTAACCAGAAAAACTGGACCACCGCAAGCCCCTTTTAAGGGGGAAATTTCTCAAAAAAAGAGGGGTTTAATTCTTTACAAACAGTAAATTTTGATTAGATTTTGATGAAATTCAAAATAAATGTGTATTTTAATACATCAATATACCATAAATTATCAAAATAATTTCAAAATGACGGCACAAAAAGTGATTTTTTGCTAAAACAGCAAAAAGAGTAAGTCCTATTTTAATGAAATGTGTTTTCACTTCAAGATGTGTAAACAATAAAACTTACATGTAAGTCTGAGGCCGAAGGCTGAAGTGAGGCTGTGAGCAGAGCAAATAGCCTCGTAACACCCGTGGTAATAGAACGGCAGAAAGTCGAAGTGAGGCTGTAAACGGAGCGAATTAGAGTACAAAATTGCAAGGGAAATTCGATTCACTCATGCCAGCGGCACTTGAGCACTTAGCTGCGTGACAGTTAGTTTGGTTGGCTTTTTAATTGTTTGCAAGGATATTATCTTTTAGAAGTAGTTTCAGCTAATGGAAAAGTGATAATTGCAATGACATCACATAACTAACAATCATCATATTCCCATAAAAATCCATTGAAAAACTCTGCTGTGTATCAAAGAACAAAAAACACTAGTATTTGTATATTTCACAGATGGTAAATTTGGCCCCACTAACTAAAAACATTGTGAGCTATGACCCATGTTTGTACCGCAACAATACTGGGCCCAAGCCCCAAACTAAGCCAAGGGTAAAGCTATCAGATGAATATGCAATCATAATAGTATGGCAACTGAACTGGCTGAGATGAATAAATATGCCTTACTTTATAAATGACACTCATTGATTACAAGAGATCTAAGGACATGGAACAAAAAAACTTAAGACAAGGAGTAAACTACTGTACTAATATATTTACACTGTACATCAATACATTGGATTAACTTTCTTTGCACATACTTAATACTTGCTTCCGTCTGGCTTTGCCTTTCAAAATAGCCTCTTTAAAGAGTTGACAGTACAAGTTAACTGCTACGGGAGTGTCATCGTTGCCAGGTATGGGGTACGTGATGAGGTTAGGGTTGCAGTTGGTGTCTACAATGCCAATGGTGGGAATGCACATCTTGGCGGCCTCTATCACAGCCCAGTGTTCCTCCAGCACTGTGGTCTGTGTATTGAGGAAGATGATCAGGTCAGGCAGCCGTGTTACTGCTCTGAATATCATCTTGGAGTTGGTGAGCATACCCTGCCTCCAGGCTCTGGTGTGTGCAAACTCCCCGCACTCCTGAGCAGTCTTTTCGATAATGAAGCCATTTTGGGGCGACTGAGCAATGAACAAGATAATGCCATCTCTGTAAGCAATATGTGCTGTAACATTCAATGCTTGGTGGAGCAGAGGTAAAGTCTTGTCCAAATCAAAGACAAGATGTCCCATCCTTGACCCGAAAATGTATCGTAGCATGTGCTCGTTGAGAGAACCCTCACGATGACCCAAATGAACTCTTGCATTGAATAAGTCGTTTATAGTTACCATTTTCTTGACGTTGAAAAAGTCTCTATGATGGATAGGGTTTAATGACTCAGCTTCTGAAAAAAGTTTAAAATTAAATGTTAATGTTTATAAGGCTAAACGTCTATTTACATCATTGGAGCAATAGCGTATGCATCAAAACTATCTTTACCAACACACAGAGAACATTTATCAAACGTCTCATTGAACAACCATTTTCACTAAGAGTGAAAATCTTTGAGCCAAATACTTTGAAGAGAAAACGTCAGGACTGGCTGCTAGACAAGACAGTCTACACATCTGAAGAATTAAAAAATCGCTTGTAATCGTAAGTAAATTTTGACATTTATACTTTTTTTAAAGAAGTTTTAATAAAAAAGTACAGACAGCGCCAATTAGCATGAAGTGCAGAGAGGAGAGTATAAACAACTCTGCCGTAGCTCACCACCACTCACCGGTGCATTTTCCCACTCACACGCTCAGTAGAGTCGGTTCCAACAGAATCCAAGATGGCGATTTGTTTACAAAAGTCAACTATTTAAATTATCTTGTTTCTTTAACATAAATAGTTATTTATTTTGATATTTTGAATTCAGGTTGATTATTCTGTTTCATTATGGTTTACAAGTTGATTTGCAATAAGTACAAACAACAAGATGAGGTTATTTAGGAACACTTATTGTGGCTACACACCTTCTTTAAAACAAATTAAATTAATGTAATAGTAAATTTAAAATGTTTTAATTTGAAAAAAAGAAGGTATGTAGCCACAATAAGTGTTCCTAAATGAATGAAACACCTTCCAGAACGTCATTTAGACAGAAACCAAGATTAGGTTATGTTTTGTGTATTTGTTGTGACAGCGATAGAAGGTTAACTTATCACCGACTGGAGTGGAGAGTGATCTACGCACATGCCCAAGTGGTGCTTCATGCCAGTTGGCACCAACAGTAACGCCTAGGGTCTTGTTTGAGTTGAGTTTTGTGGTTGATTATGTGTTGAAATGTCATTTGCGTACTCAAGGTACTCGTATGGCCCCTAGCTACCAGACGTAGGTTTACAGATGAACCAACACCATTGATGTAGATGAGGAGAGGATTGAATAATAAGCATTGACAAATCTAGCATCTGAAATTCCTAAACATTTTGTTCTACCGCTAAGTTATGATACATCACGCATGAGTGGAACTCCTTGTGTATTGTAATATTTCAGTTTATTAAGTTGGAAGTTGTGATGCCTATTACAGTCAAATACCTTTGATAATTCTATGAATACACTAACTATGAGTGTCTAACTTAGAAAAATTGACACTGTCACCACGGACAAACTGATCCTGTCATATTATCCACTTTTGTCTGTAGCCAACTTTTTACCCCAGAATACAAATTGGTTCGACAACAATAGATTGTGGCTTCCTAAGCAGTTTAGAATGGTTTGACCAAACAAAGCGATGTCAGCTATATATACAATCCCATTATTTGACACTTTTGACTAGAAATGAAGCGATGTCAGCTATAATTATACAATCCAATTATTTGACACTTTTGACTAGAAATGAAGCTATGTCAGCAATATACAATCCAATTATTTGACCCTTTTGACTAACTTACATAGGTTACAATAACCAACCTGTGTCAACTTCTTGCTTAAGAACATGTTCCCCAGCTTGCTCATTGTCTTGTGGTTGAACTTGCGTTGAGAGAGCTTGGGCTTCTCTAAGTCTTTGAGGAAGAATGATACTTCTACTCAACAACTGTCTGCCGCATTTAGAAACTGGAAGTAAAAACAAACAATATATTATAAAGAATTAAAGTTATGTTAAAGGGGAGGAGATCTTCAACATCTAACACCTATCCAAAATTAGAAACATGAAAATTTGAGAAAGTAAACCTATTTTGTCATTTCTTACTTTAAATTATCTGGAAAACTTTAGTACCGGTCCAAAAAAAAAGGCTTATTATGTAAAAGTTCTGAATATTTATTCTAGGTACTGATGCAAGGCGAACACCATGTGAATCATGTAGTAGACCTTCTACTCAAACAATTATTTACATCTTAATTTGACCGAATGGCAAATACTGTATTTAAACGTTAAATGAACTTAACTTTTAAGTCAATTTAAAGGCAAATATTTGGGGGGGAAAGGGGGTAACAAAATTTAAAATACCCTAATCAGAGTCCTATTTTATTTAGTATCTGCAGCCCTTGGGCAGTGAAGTTTGCCCCCAGCCTTTTCAGCACCCTTCCCAATGGCATTAAGATCACCCCAATGTATGCCCCGTTAGCTGATTATGTAGAAAAGTCTTCAAATACATCAACAAATTCAATAACTTTTTAACCTTCTTTACAAACAATTTGTGTGAACTATTTCCACATGAAATGTGAATCTGTCTTAAGAGTGGATATATGAATTGCAAAATTGTTCAGTTGTATCTAATTAGAAGTTGGAACACGTTTTGCAGCACAAAAACAGCGTCTTCCAACACTTTTTATTGACGAAAACTAGGGCATTTCATTGAACATTTTCTGGATGGACGTTTCACGTTAACTCAGAACATTTATTTGTTATACTTTTATTTTGGTAAGATCAAAACTTTGGGGCCTTAAGCAAAAATAGATGATCTATCCCCAAGACTTCAGCCTCCACCGTTGAAATTCGCCTGGGCACATGCCTAGTCCGTCTATTGGGAATACATCGTTTATCCTAGGATCAACTTGCCATAACGGACTATCGTGCAAGACCCTTAAAATATTAATGGCCTTTGGAAGAGTTACCAAATTGTGTGACTGTTCATCTGAGCAAAGAACAATTGTAATTTAAGCCTAGTTTAAATGGGATTAACTCAAGAAACTACTTTAAGGCAATGCTGATCAACATTTACTCGATCAGGGTGCATTTACCCAAGGTAATATGTCAATGAAAATCTATTAGCCATGAAAACAGGTAGTCCATCAAGCCTAAAAAGTCTTTAATGGTAATTTCTGAGACTTTGAAGGCAAATGAAGGACTAGACTATAACTAGGCCTGGTAGAAATAAAAAGTGTAGGCATACAATAACTTACATGAGGACACTGCTAATCCTAAATGCTTCATGTTTTATGCAAGACAACAAACATAGGGTGAATGCTATAACTATGTCAATTTAAGTTATAGAGTGGAGTGAAACTAAATCACTGTATATCTGTTATTTACAATTAATATTTGTGATAATAACGAATTGTAGAAGTTAATCTAGTTATACTAACTAATAAAATGCATTTGGAATAACATATATTTAGAAATTGGGATAATTTTTTTGTTTTTTTTGTTTCTCCCATAGAGTAGGGTGAAAAGAAAACAAAGAGTATTATTTTTTTAGATAGTTACTACATTGACTTTAAATATTTAAAATCAATGGTTACTACTTGTATACGTCTTGTTGCTATCCCAATGAAAAAGAACCGCATTGGTTGTCAAAACAATGTTATATGCCTATTCTTTGTCTCCATAATTTTAAGTCATAGTAGGCGTTTTCTATTGAAAATATCTTCAGCTTCTCTGAATTTTAATTTTTCTTGATGTGTATAAACTTATTTGGGATTGTGTTGTATATCTTCATTCTGACTTTCAGAGGTCCATTCTGTGTCAATTTGGTTCTACATGAAGTAACGTGCATTTTATTATAATTATTATATAGACCCAGTGTAGGACCATCTAGCAAAAGATATCAGCCTAGAGTTGGAACTGATGAAACTTAGATGCTAGATGGGAAAGACGATCGTTTTGAATGACATCATCTCCAGAGTTATAACATCTAAACTATGATTATAACTATTTATATACATTACTACGTTTATTTACACTTTTTTCATGGCAAACTATATATTCACAATGTAATGCCGTGTATATAAACAGTTAAAGTGTTAGTTTAGTTTAGTGTTGCTCTGAAGATGGTCTTATTAGAATGAACGATCGTCAGCACCAATATCATTCTAGCATCTAAGTTTCATCAGACCCAGGCTACAAAGAAGGTGTGTGTAATTAACTTCAATAGGTCCTGAAACCGGAAATCATAATTTATTAAAAAAGATTTACCTTGTGTGGTGCCTTGATCCTACTATAGTTGGTATCTTACGAACGGACGCGTTTCTGGGGCAGTTAATTGTGCTCCATCGTCAGCGTTACACCATAGTTCTTATGCTAAAATTATTTACAAATTAATGTATCCGTGCTACGCTACGGGAATTAAATATTGAATGTTTGTTCCTGTTGTTCGGTAAATTATACTGTTTCCTGTCGGTTCGCCAGTTCCTTTATAGTTTTAGTTTATAACCGGCAAAACACTGCTTTTTTTCTTTGAGGATATTACATTTTAAAGCTCGTGGGCTGTCATCTAAAATATGTCACTATAGTTGGTATCTTTACGAACGGACGCGCGTTTCGCAAAGCTGTGCTCCATCGTCAGCGTTACACCATAGTTCTTATGCTAAAATTATTTACAAAATTAATGTATCCGTGCTACGCTAAATATTGAATGTTTGTTCCTGTTGTTCGGTAAATTATACTGTTTCCCTGTCAGTTTGCCAGTTCCTTTATAGTTTTAGCAACCAGGCAAACACACTGCTTTTTCTTTTGAGGATATTACATTTTAAAGCTCGTGTGGGCTGTCAACACTTAAAATATGTCAGTCTGTTACGGTTTTCCTAGAATAATTTCACCACAGTTTTGGGCTTATACATTTCACATGTAATGAGGTCTTATCAATGACAGCAATCTTAAAAAAAAATTATCAAACATGTTGATAGCCTATGCTGTTGGTACATACAAGCCATTTTGTAAAATTGCATTAAGATTGGTTCAGCGGTATTGACATGATTGAGGAACAGACACATCATTCATTATTATAGCTGTCTATACTACATGTATATAGACAGCTTATATTACAGATATATATGTACTGTAATGTATATATGTCTGTACCTCTACAGGTCGCCTTTGTGTACGATGTTGATGAAATTGGTACAAATGTTCCTTTTGTATATATCTCGCCAAGTTCGTTAGCCAGTAAAATCGGATTACCGGAAGTACCCTTAAAATAAAAAAAGTGGTTTTAATGATCTAAAAACAGTACATTTCATCTGATTTCGGTAAAATTTACATTTTATTTTTATTCAAATTTATTTATTTTGAAATAAATATGACTGTATTCTGAAACACCTACCAATATACTAAAACCTACCCAAAATCATTAAAAGTTGTTTAAAATTACGGAAAATGGATTTTTATATAACAATTAGTTTTGAATAGTTGATTTCAACAAAATTTAAAATACCCTAATCAGAGTCCTATTTTATTTAGTATCTGCAGCCCTTGGGCAGTGAAGTTTGCCCCAGCCTTTTCAGCACCCTTCCCAATGGCATTAAGATCACCCAATGTATGCCCGTTAGCTGATTATGTAGAAAAGTCTTCAAATACATCAACAAATTCAATAACTTTTAACCTTCTTTACAAACAATTTGTGTGAACTATTTCCACATGAAATGTGAATCTGTCTTAATTGTATAAAATTGTTCAGTTGTATCTAATTAGAAGTTGGAACACGTTTTGCAGCACAAAAACAGCGTCTTCCAACACTTTTTATTGACGAAAACTAGGGCATTTCATTGAACATTTTCTGGATGGACGTTTCACGTTAACTCAGAACATTTATTTGTTATACTTTTATTTTGGTAAGATCAAAACTTTGGGGGCCTTAAGCAAAAATAGATGATCTATCCCCAAGACTTCGCCCTCCACCGTTGAAATTCCGCCCTGGGCACATGCCTAGTCCGTCTATTGGGGAATACGTCGTTTATCCTAATAGGATCAACTTGCCATAACGGAACTAGGGACTATCGTAGCAAGACCCTTAAAATATTAATGGCCTTTGGAAGAGTTACCAAATTGTGTGACTGTTCATCTGAGCAAAGAACAATTGTAATTTAAGCCTAGTTTAAATGGGATTAACTCAAGAAACTACTTTAAGGCAATGCTGATCAACATTTACTCGATCAGGGTGCATTTACCCAAGGTAATATGTCAATGAAAATCTATTAGCCATGAAAACAGGTAGTCCATCAAGCCTAAAAGTCTTTAATGGTAATTTCTGAGAGACTTTGAAGGCAAATGAAGGACTAGACTATAACTAGGCCTGGTAGAAATAAAAAGTGTAGGCATACAATAACTTACATGAGGACACTGCTAATCCTAAATGCTTCATGTTTTATGCAAGACAACAAACATAGGGTGAATGCTATAACTATGTCAATTTAAGTTATAGAGTGGAGTGAAACTAAATCACTGTATATCTGTTATTTACAATTAATATTTGTGATAATAACGAATTGTAGAAGTTAATCTAGTTATACTAACTAATAAAATGCATTTGGAATAACATATATTTCCAGTTTTAGGAAATTGGGATAATTTTTTGTTTTCTCCCATAGAGTAGTAGGTGAAAAAGAAAACAAAGAGTATTTATTTTTAGATAGTTACTACATTGACTTTAAATATTTAAAATCAATGGTTACTACTTGTATACGTCTTGTTGCTATCCCAATGAAAAAGAACTCGCATTGGTTGTCAAAACAATGTTATATGCCTATTCTTTGTCTCCATAATTCTTTTAAGTCATAGTAGGCGTTTTCTATTGAAAATATCTTCAGCTTCTCTGAATTTTTTATTGTATAAACTTATTTGGGATTGTGTTGTATTCTGTGTCAATTTGGTTCTACATGAAGTAACGTGCATTTTATTATAATATTATATAGACCCAGTGTAGGACCATCTATCAAAAGATATAATACCTTCTTTGTAGCCTGGAATCCTGATGAAACTTAGATGCTAGATGTGGTGACGATCGTTTCGGTCTAATAGACCATCTCAGAGCACAACACTAAACTAACACTATAACTGTTTATATACACACACCAATGTTTATTTACACTTTTCATGGGGCAAACTATATATTCATTGTAAAGTGTAAATAAACAATGCTATGTGTATATAAACAGTTAAAGTGTTAGTTTAGTGTTGTGCTCTGAAAGATGATCTATTAATTAAAACGATCTTTCATCGGTTATGGGACATATTTCTTCAAATAGGTCCTGAAACCGGAAATCATAATTTATTAAAAAGATTTACCTTTGTGTGGTGCCTCTTGATCCTACTATAGTTGGTATCTTTACGAACGGACGCGCGTTTCGGGGCAGTTAATTGTGCTCCATCGTCAGCGTTACACTATAGTTCTTATGCTAAAAATTATTTACAAAATTGTAATGTATCCGTGCTACGCTACGGGAATTAAATATTGAATGTTTGTTCCTGTTGTTCGGTAAATTATACTGTTTCCCTGTCAGTTCGCCAGTTCCTTTATAGTTTTAGTTTATAACCAGGCAAAACACACTGCTTTTTCTTTGAGGATATTAAATTTTAAAGGTCGTGTGGGCTGTCAATCTGGTTTCATTTTTGTAGGTCTTATCAATGACAGCAATCTTAAAAAATAAATTATCAAACATGTTAATAGCCTATGTTGGCCAGGTACATAAGCCATTTTTGTAAAATTGCATTAAGATTGGTTCAGCGGTATTGACATGATTGAGGAACAGACAGACACACACCATCTCATTATTATAGCTGTCTATATACTCGTATGTATCTTTGTATACAGTATACGTATATATGTCTGTACTCTCTACAGGTCGCCTTTTTGTACGATGTTGATGAAATTCGGTACAAATGTTCCTTTTGTATATATCTCGGCCAAGTTCGTTAGCCAGTAAAATCGGATTACCGGAAGTACCCTTAAAAAAAAAAGTGGTTTTAATGATCTAAAAACAGTACATTTCATCTGATTTCGGTAAAATTTACATTTTATTTTTTATTTAAATTTATTTATTTTTGAAATAAATATGACTGTATTCTGAAACACCTACCAATATACTAAAAACTACCCAAAATCATTAAAAGTTGTTTAAAAATTACGGAAAAATGGATTTTTTTATATAACAATTAGTTTTGAATAGTTCGATTTCAACAACATTTAAAATACGTTTTACTTTTATGGTATGTAATACAACATGCAGTTGAGTATCCTCAACATGCAGGCCGTGGTTTCCTAGACGCGTACCATGATGCGCTGAGCAGTGCGATGGACACCGGAAGCTCACTTCCTGCGTTGCGGGCTCCGGCGCGTGATTCAGAAAATCTTGGTGTGGTTTCCTAGACGCGTAACAAATGTACTGCGTCAGTACGCTTTCACACGTTCTATTGAAAACACTGACCTAATTTTGTTTGTTTTTATAATTTGCCAGTTTTTTCAATGTTTAAGTGATGTTTGCTAGATTGTTTTTAGTGGCCGCCTTGTTACAGTATCAGCAAATTGACAATGATACCGACGTTCTTACGGATGAAGTGTGCAAAAGAAGAAAGAAGATCACGAAAAGATAAAAAGAGTCAGGGGTGCATTCAATTTACTAGTTAAAATATATATTCATATATATTCCCACATCTCAGATATGGAATATTTGTTTGGGGAAAAGAAGTTCGTATATTAACTTGAAGCAAGTATCGTCCGTTTTTCCGGATCAAAATTTAAAAGTATTGCATATGTTTTTTGTTTGTACTCCTATGCATCTTGTATGCCATGGATTAACTCTTGTTTTCTTTCAAAAACCATCTTAAAGGACTGTGAACTGAAATTCAAAAGTATTTCAGGTCATCCTTTTAGGTTGTTTTGAAATCCGAAGTCTAATTTTCCACAACACATCAGAACCAAACTAATTCAATAAGTTCTTCATCTTCACTGTTGGAAAACTTTGCCTTTTCCTTTCTTTCCACCATTACATACACTAGCACTACGTTTGGAGCCTTGGAGGTCATGTCTAAAACCGGGGTATCACGTAGGCCCCGCTAAAACTTGTGCTCTAGGCTGACTGACTGCTCTCGAACAGTGGCTGTAATACGCAGGTTCTAATACGCGCGCTCTACGTTGCGCACTCGTAATGCGTGGCTGAAACCATCTCTACACAATCGCATAAGACAAGTCACTGCGTTTTACATGATCAGCGCATCATAGAGCGTAGCGCACTAAATACGCGTCTAGGAAACCGCGGCCTAAAAGTCTGAGGCCGAAGGATTGTTAAGTGCCAAATGTTATTTGCTTTAAAAAGGTGTTTTCTGGATCGAAGCTCGTAGATGTACATGTAGAGGGTCTAGGACGTTCGCTTCGTTAGGCCAGTTTTAAGGTTCCTTCAACGGGTGGGAATGAAAACTTGTATTGACGACATCAGAGACTTTGTAGTGGCGCTGAACGGCTGGACACTTCGGGTATAGTGATAGGTATAGTGATTCACGTTTAACAACGTGATAGCTAACGTGAATAGACCCAACGTACACACAGCCATGGTGTAATAAGCATGGTATAAATTACTTATTACACCATGCATATACAGCTACTTATACAATGTGTTAATCACTAACATTCGAACTATATAAACATTTTAAAGGATCAGTTAACGACGTGCTTCTAGTTGGAAAATGTCAAGACAACAGGCTTTTGATCATTAACAGGACTAATTCAGCTATCTTAAGCTGTCCACAACCAATTAGTTAATAGTCACTAATTGACCAGCCCTTGATCTGCGAACCAGGCAGATAGGATCAGCAGAACGTAAGTATTGTACATCTTATCTTATTGCTTTTATGTCGTAATTTGCAGGGAGACTCTGGAAAACGTACACAAGTTATAAATTATATAGCAATTAGTCACTTACCTCTTTAAAACAATTATAGTCATTTTTTGGTATTTATGATGATAAGTAATTTAATACAACTTAACAAGTTCTTCTGACGGTTATTTACAACTCAGCAGGCCAGTTCAGGTAGAATACGCATACATGAGGGTATTGTCGGATAAAGTATACCCAATTGCGGTTATTTTGCAACTTCTATTATATTTGGTTACAATGATTGTTTTAATTGGTTGATAGGCTGTTTCCTTGCCAATACAACGTGGTTAGTTCAGTGACAAAAACCTTTATTTGAAGCAACAAAACGCCATTAAGGATAATTATGATTCTCTTAACCATTGTATTAAAGTAAACATGAATCAAACCAGCATACAATTTCTATTTTTAGGGAAATAATGTCGAATAGACTTTGAAGCATTGTTTCTAAAATTATTGTTGAGTGTTACGAAGTTGAGTGCTTGCTGTCATGAGTACCAATATTCCTATATTCCTCAAAACATGAAATCGCTTTCAAGGAAATCGAACCATTTTATCCGTAAATCCGTATACTCGTATTTGAGTTTGAAAAGCTGCCATTTCCCGAAAGTTTATCCAATACGAATAAAATACCATAGAGCGAGAGAAACCATAGACCATATAATCTGCCACAGAAATGGGGTCAATATTACGAGACAACATGACTAAAATTTGCATATTACTCGAATTTTACTAAATAATAATACGTTTTTATTGTACTTTATAAGTGACTCAAAATTAAATGGTAAAGGAGTCTATTTTGCATTCAGATTCAAGACCGGTATTTGAGGTATATTTTGAGTATAATACCGTAACAATGACTATTAGTTTTAAAATTCACAATGCTGGTGTTAAGAAATATGAATAATATTAAATCATCGATGAATCGTGGTATAACAATATTGTTCATCTTATCTTTATATATTAATGATGCCTGTAAATTGCGTTAAGGATTGAAATATATAATTTCGGACGATAGGCTCGTGGTGGCAACCAGTATCATTCAGTCGATGGTTTATTATCTATACATCGTTAATGTTTAAATTTGTCATAGCTTCCCTGTTAAGAGTGTTTTGCTATAACGTAATACAGAATAATGAACTCAACAAATTAGTGATCGAGGTTACACTTATCAGTTAAGGATAAAGATCGCCATCACGATGTCTATTTCAGGAATCCTAGTTTTCACATAATTATACAATTAAAAATATTTATAATATAAGCTACAGGAGAGTCAAGAAAAACAAATATGTAGATGAAAAGTAGGTTTATGAATCTTGACTTAAACTCCTTTCAATTTGATTTCAGATGGGCCGTTTGCTATTCTTATTCCTCATATTCATATATTGCGGTATAATTGACGGAGTTGATAAAGGTAGGCTTAGCATTCAGTATCATTCAAATAATAGTAATAGAGTACGTTTGTATCGAGAGGGACTGTGGTGAGTCACTTATAGACAGGGTGTGCACTCTGCAGACCTCTGTGGAGCTAGGTGACTATTTTTGGGAGCTAAAGAAAGAGACCCCGCTCAGAAAAGTTGGTGAGTTCGTGGTCGGGGAGTAACGGGGACAGGTAAAAAATGGTGAGTTCGTGGCCGCCCAAAGAAAGAGTGTTTATCCTCCTTGAAAATATTAATTTGTCACTCTAAAGCCTAACTTACAATACTAGCAGACTTCTTCATACTTTACATTTGTATGACAGCATACAGTACGTTACGTAGCTGATTGACATTTACTATACTATACAAGTCCGCACAAGGAACACATGACACGGCGCACGTAACGCCTGACAAACAACGGGCTTTTTTCAACAGCTGATACGGACTAACTGTCTAACCAAGCTCTTGCAACGGTTTACGGCGGCCCGTTTTTTACATTTCAACATAATTTTTACATAAATAAACATCATATATTTGGAACAAAGGGGGGTTTTCGCTACATGTATATAGATCCCGATTTTTCATAATTAGTTTAATACACTTTAATACTGTAGTTACAAATTCCATTTCGAACAATTAAAACTTTTAGGCTCTGTACGCGTGTAGGTAAGCCTTTCAGATTTAAAAACAATGTAAATACTTAACCTCTTCAATCCCAGGCTCAATATACACAGACAAGGTAATGTAAACCTATAGGTGTCGTGGGGTCTGAAGAAGTTATTGTTAACTTTTATAATGGCGTATATACCACCAATGGTCTCTTATACAATCAGTTGATTGTTTCTGGCTAGATGCAGAGGATTGTGTCGAAGCTCCTGCCTCCAGGTTTGTTCAAGTGTCTGCGTCTCCCATCCGTCACGATCCAGCTCTTCAGTCACCCCTTGCACTGCACCACGCTTCAGCCTACCCCATCTACGAACTCAACCCTCTGAGATTTTCACATTATTTAGACAGTGACGTTTATTTTATATTACAAAATACCGGTTCAACAGGTAAGCCGCACATTTTATGATTTGGGTAAAAGTGTTTGTACTCACAAGTTTTACACCACATTTCCAAACTAAATATAATAATCCATTAATTTTATTCTTAATCAAGAACGTTCGAAAAATACAACGTACGTGGCGACGCCATCCACTGTATTAAGGTATTTTTCTGAAAAGTTTGGGTAACGGTATAGTATATGAAGTGGACATAAACTACTGTAGTATTGAAAATGATCCTAATTATTTGATAAATGTATGAGTACGTATTTCATATATATGACTCAGTTAGGTTCGTGCTACGAGACGACAGTCATGTGAAGCCTTCTATCAGCAGAGGAGCGTTTCATCTGTGGCCTCCTTATCAACTCCACAGCGTACACTTCCACTGGAGCACAGGCCAGCTGGGCAGTGAACACTCTGTCAACGATCTCAGGTAACTGTGACGTCACAATCCAATGATAGTGGGCTTTCACTTCCCCCTAGATGTACCCGCGGGTGTGAAATAATTTATTTCCCATATGTTTGGGTGTAACAGAACAGTTATTGGAAAGGGATCCCATGTGTGCAAAAGAACCGTGCAGTGAAGTCTTGTTCATGGTGAGCTCCTTAAAGAATATCTCCGGAGTGAAGAAATTCTCCGGAAGTGGCAGGAAAAGTCTGTTTCTTTCCTTTAACTAAAGAATATCTTATTTCTAACAATTGAAAAATGTGACCAATATTCACTTGTATACATTTTTATTGAGTTTTATTTAAAGGAAATTATTTCTAGCGGCAATTCTTGAGTAGTGGCAGAGCCTATCCATGAGGATTTGAGGTTAAACATTAGTTTCCTTATCCAATCAGATGATTGATCAGGAGCGCTGACTAGCTGGAGTCGCGGTCGCTGGCCCCATCACAGCTAGGCAAAAGCACCTTAACTTGACGATTTTTGAGTTTTAGATATCCTATTGAAGCCCACGCAGTTCATTGGAATACGAAGTATCCATCGTATGAAGATGCATCAAGTCAACCAGATGGTCTTGCGGTACTTGCTTTTTTCGGCCAGGTATGAAATAAGCAAACGTTGTATCGGACGTGTTTATTTAGTCGTTACCTTGATATTGAACACTCAAAATTCTACATAAGCTTGATACTTAAGCAATGGAAATGTCTACATAGTGTATACGTATAATATTGCTCAACCGTACCCTACCTCAAGGAGGTCTGCTACCCTCCAGCAGGTGCTGTACGATACCTTTGCGTTAGTGTGAATGGTATCTTGACAAAATGTGTAATTGTTTCAGATATCAAAGGAAGACAACCCTTTGGTAGTGGAGAGCTTGTGGAAGAACCTAAAACCAAAAGAGAGTGTGATAGTGACCGGAGACTATGTGAGGGGTTTTCTAGGCGATGTTCCCAGGGACCCTTCCATTCAGTCATACTTCTACTACCGGGGTTCCCTGACCACGCCTCCCTTCTCCGAGAATGTGCAGTGGCTTGTGTTTGAGCAACCAGTCTTCTCAATATCGTACAGACAAGTAAATTTTGTATTTATTGAATTAGTTATTTAAATTTACGACGCTCGTGCTGAACGACAATTTGCTGAAAACGGTTCAGCGGGTTGACAGACTAAATTAACTGTACTGTACATTATACAACCTATTTGCCAATTACTCCCCTATTATCGCACAACTCAAACTATAAATTGGCCTAGTGATTTGATGGACATTCCTTTTAAATCATTAATCCCACTTTAAATTTTTCGTTAATTGACATTAGTTTGACAATACTTTAAATCAGGGTTGAAATATTTTTTTAAACAATCAGTTACAATTCAGTGGATAAAATGGGCATAAACACATTATAATGTAGGCCTATTCTGCAGACAAATCAACGTAAGCCTACTACATGACTACGTGGTTTCGGACGGCTTTGCTACGAAAAACTTTGTACCTTTTATTGTCTTTACAAAAGTTTGCAGTTCAAAAAACGCTGTAATCATGAGATGACTTGCTGTGTACTATATTAGCCATATTACATTTTTTTAAATGTAGACTTGTGTTTATATTTTGTTTGTGCAATATAAGAAGCTATATTAACTTAGAAATGTTTGAATTATAATCACGGTTATTGCGTTTAAAATCACGACTTATTTTCGAAACGTTGTGTAGTTCTAAGCACAACCAGGTCGACACGCGGCTAAGCGCTAAAGCGCCTCTGGCATAAGTTAATAGAAAACTCCCATCCAAAAAGGGAATTCCAGTGGTCCAAATTTCCTGGTTAACGAACTTGATTGAGATATTTGGAACATTTGTACCAAGTTTCATGAAAATCGATAAAAATGCGACTTGTATAGAGTTCACACATATCTACATAAGTATATAAAGTTTTGAAAATAATGTCCAAACGTGTTCTGGGGTCAGTATTCGTGCTCATATCATGGTCCCGGGCCTGGATTTGGACCATGCTGTCGGCATGAATATATTCTTATTTTTCAAAGGAAATTTGATAATAAGCTAAGATATTAATAACCATTTCAAAATTTTCATAAATTTTTAAGTTATATAAATATTTCCTGTTCCATTTCAAATATACTTTTCTGAGTTCTGAACCACCAAGTCCTTGTGTATTTCCATTGGTGAATATTTCTCAAACTGAAGGTTAATTCCTCAAATTTACCACTCATCACACCTTACCACATGTTATTAAAATACCTTTCTGTTAAATGTTTTAAACTCAAAGCAAAAATATTCCTAATGGTCACTTATTCCCCTCGTGTACTGCGCAGTCATAAGCGCAGTTCTATTCAAAATCTGAGTAAATTGATTTGAGAAATTTAGACAAGTTGGCTTACTATTATTTTTATTTCTAGTTGGAGACCTTTTGGAAAATGAAATCTACAAACGCTACAATAGTGACAAGTAACCAGAAAACCGCAGTGTCGGAACGGAAGACCAGTGTTTTACATCGTCAAAACATAAACTAGAGTAGGGAGTAATAAGACAGCACCTGGCAGATTGAACGGACTTTGACTACTTTATCCATGGGTGAACCTCAAAACAAGTTTTAATGAGGAGTCGATAACTTAGAACCTACTAAGTACTAGGTTACAGGTTACCTAAATGGAGTAGGCGTAAAATATCACCTTATGTCACAACAGGATGACGCAAAGTGGCTATCTCCTGGTAGGGGAGATCGGGGAAAGCCCGGCCCTTGAGCAATATCATCAGCTCTAACCGAACATGCTACATTCAATGAAGGAACTGGCGTCAGATCGGAAATAGTAGAAAATAATAATGTAAAATTAATTAAAATATAATATACACATAGCCACAAGCGTTACTGTGAATCCTGGCAAATATCTAATAAAATAAAAAATATGTAATTTATCGTTTTTAAAAAAGAAACAACTTTTTTAAAAATGCAGTAATTTTTACAATTTATTTTTAATTTTGGTCTTATTTATTCTGCGGATCGGCTTGAATTCAAATCAATTTATCTTGTAATATTTATTTTAAAAGTTTTAGCCATCAAACTATTGGATAATCATAACCACATCCAAAAGCTCAAAAGATTTTCAATCTTGGACTTGCCATATTTCGTTTTAACATGTAAATCAATTTTCTTTTTCTAAATTCCCTCATTAAGTCATTGTTCTCTATGTTTCACATTAGAGTAACCAATGGGATACCTCTAACTCATGTCATTTTAGTTATTAGAATTACTTATTGTTACTACGGTGTAATAGATTGTAAATAAAAGTAAAAGAAAATACCTTTTTAAATAAACAAACCAAAACTGTTATAATTTTATTGTAATTATTATTGTTTTGAAAAAAGAAAGTTGTTTACTTTTGGTTTCCTATAGGAAACCTAGGCTAGTATAATATACAACAGCTGATTTGAATGCATTGTTTTCCATTTAATACACTATGGTTTTTACCATTATTAAAAACATTTAATTTCTGCCCAGTGCTCTGAATTTCAAAGTGTAGACATTCTGAGTAAACAATAAAGCTAAAATCACTTTGAAACGGTAGGTCCTAGAGCCAGGGGAGCTGTTTGATCAATTAAGATGGTAAAAGGGATAAACTGTTATACAGGATTAACCGTGTATTCATTTATGGTAAAGCTACAATTTTATAGTTAAACACATTTTTGAACGGCCACCATTTAAAACGGCTGATCCGATCTAGCTGGTTAACGAGGTTAACCTAGAAATTTACATAAGAAACATTTGTACCAAATTTCATGACAATGCGACCTGTAGAGTGGTTACGCATCACATATACGTATGTATGGAAATCATTAGGCTCATCAACGATGCAAATCTATAATATATAATATACTGTATATTTTACAATTTCACGAGCCATGTATACACTTATACTATTTTTTATTTTTATTTTATACGCTGTTGAATTTTATAGTTAGTGTGTGAGCTTGAAAAAGTTGTCAAATGAATTAAAATATAGCGGCAACCTACCAAAGAATTGATTTTTTAAATTTAGAACATATACACCCCTATTTTGGGGTGGGCTGCAAAAACATTTCATATAGTCGGGGGAAAACCCCCAAAATATACCAATAAGTACTTCAGTTGACCCTTAATACAAATACCCAAACACGTTCAAAGGTTTTCATTCGTTCAAAGTTAAGCCTGAGGGGGTGGACCTTTTGGACACCCGGTATATGTACATATGCATATAAATTATAAAATGTGGAACAAATGCTCAAAACGTGTTCTGGAGGTCAGGATCGGTGCACATTTCATGCCCGGGTCTAGGTATTACCATGCGGACGGCATGGATATCTCATTTTTCCAAAGGAAGTTCGCTGAGGAATTTCGCCAAACAACCAAAATAGTTCTTGTAATGTTTTAGTTGAATTATACTTTATAACAGATGTAAACATTTCCAAATCTATGTTTTGCGCTTACAACAAACATAAAACAAATAAAAACAATAATAGTTTTCAAATATTAGTGTTTTTTCGAGAACGATTTGTATTACGACATAAGTAATTTACACCGGTATGTTTAACAAATTATGCACATACAGGCGTAACTAAATGTGTGAAGAATAAACTGTTTGAGCCTCGTCGAAGTTATTTGTTAACTTTGAAAATAGTAAATACTTTATTTTGAAAAATATTGATATTTATTTGTATTGAGATTTTGTTTTCCACCGTGACCATGGAATAATGTCCGAAACCGGTCGGTAATAATTATAAAATGATAAAAGAATATTTCGTTTTGATTTATTTTCTAAATACTTTATATTTAAACATCCAATGTTCTAGCTTAGGCGCCGACAAGTGTAACGTGAACATCACTCAGCAAATACCAAAGGTCTGTCGTTGAAAGGTTTAATATCTCTGGAGTTGTGTAGAATTTGCAACATATCGGGTCCAAGTAAGCTCCGGAAAGCCTCAGCCTGCAACAGAAACACTTTTCAGTACTATAGTGTGATTAGTGTCACTTGTAAAGATTCAAAATTAAATTTTAACTTAAAGGACAATACACAGTACTAAAAATCCAAAGTTTATCTCTACTGCAATTCATTGAAGAAAACGGAAATGGTTAACTACTTGTATTGTTCTTGTTCAATTCAAAATTAATAATAGGCATCGCCGACGTATTTCCAAAAACTTGTTCAGAAAAGAAACCATTTTGCAACTTTGGAGGAACCGGTGTATTTTCACTCAATTTTTAGGAAAGACTTGAGTATCTTTTAAATTATGAATACAGTGTAGAGTTAAGTGCTTTGAGACATGCCTGACGGGGTGATATGAGCATGCTGTCAGGGTAGACTATCCAGATAACATTCTCAGTGTAGGGATGAGTGGTGAGAGATCCAGGATATGTGTAGTAATTTCGGGGATGTCCTATCTGTGCGAAGAAGCCCAACACCTCTCCTGCTCGAACTCTGGTCATGGTCCCTGCGTGTGTGATGTTAGGCAGGAGGCGCACCACCTCCTCGATACGAGGGTTGTCTTTCCTTTCGCCTGAAAAAGGGATTTTTGTTAAAACGGTTTCCTTTTATGATGTTTTGTTCAATTCAAAATATACTTGTTTTCAAAACATACGTTTACATGTATTTCCGGTGTATTTGACCTGCAACTTATCCTCAAGCATTCCTAATTGAAAGAGAAACTTAGTATATTGTATCAACTATGATATATTAGTTATAATTTCGTTGTATTTGTAAAATAATATTTATGATAAAAACAAAAACTGTCGTTTGACTTTATATAAAAACAAAAAACTTTTAAAAAAGTTTAAAGTTTTTTTTTTTTATAAAATAATATTTATAAACTAATTTTAATGAGACTCGTCTGTAGATGGTAGATTCTTACATACGATGTAGAAACACAGCAGGTCTAAATGTAAAACAAGTTTCCTAAAATTACCAATTTGCAATATGGAGTCACTCAAGATTCTATTTTAGGACCTATATTTTTATTTACGTTAATGATGTGATAGCATAGAAGTATTTTAATTTGGGAATACTATCTGGCCGTGACCCAAATTAAAACTTGTAATACTAAATGGTAATTATAATTGACGAAGTTAAATGTACTTGTCTGTTTCTTGAAATGTACAAAAAAGTAACTTTTCATGGGTCAGCCGTATTGATCATGTCCGTAAAAGATGTCCTCAAATAACTTTCTTCTCAGCAATTTTTACAAACATACAATGATACAATAAGCTAGATATTCTGTGGATGGCATAAGTTTATTTATTTTATTTAAGCATACAATACAAAATTGTTTAGGTATAACAAAAAATCAAAACAAATACGTTGAACATAATAATTGTATATATCTATGAAACTTTACATTAATTTGTTTTTGACAGCATTAACAGCCATCAGTAACAACAAAGAATTGAAAACCTAATGATTCGTCCAATTACCACTGATAAACTCTTCGACACTGTAAGACGTTTTTGAAATTAAAAAATTTGAAGTTAACTTGGTCCAATCATACATTAAATACGGCATAATCTTCTAGGATTCTTAACTAACTTAAAGAGTTCGTAGGATATTTTTCTTCAAAGTAGAACCATTCAAACTGAACCATATCAAACTACTCGTATAAATTAACAATTATTGAACTCAAAACATTTTATGATTGATTCTGACTCCAATAAGAAGAGCCGTAAATGAAGACATTGGCACATAATATTGATAATGTTTGATAACATGAATTAACTCACACAATGTAGAGTTGTTTCCTGTTATACCCTTTTTACCTGTAAATTATATTGAAATATCAACTTGAGGAATGAATAACAGTCGAAAATACCTCCAAAAAGAATGCTACCACAGCCAAGCCATCCTCATGCTTTTTCGCTTCTTCAATAGTTCCGTATTTACCATTGAAATGTACGCAATGCCCCTCAATAGAGAAACTGTAATCATTGTGCTGTATAAGCGACCTTATTTACTATTACTACCTTATTTTACTACAAACTATTTTTGGTTATAGTTGTGAAATTGTTACTGTAACTAATCCAGCCTTAACACGATTTAGAAGATTATATAAAAAACACAAACTACACAAATCACATAAATTGGTCTATATAGTTTTTCATAATATGATCTACCGTTTGTCAATAATCATCTCTTCAAGAATTCACGATTTAGAAGCTTACAAAATGTTAATATGGTAAGTGAAAATAGTTTCTCTCATGAATGTATCTTCAAACCATGTACAGTAATATGTGTTGGTCTAGTATACAAGGCATGTACCTGCGATTGTCGACTTTATGCTCGCCGCCCAGAATGTTGCGGAAGCCCCAGTGTACGTGCAAGTCCTGAAACACATACATGCCATGCGCTTGCAGAGGACCTCCGGACATCCAGGGAGACTTCGCACTGTCCTTGTCTATCGTGAACTTAACTTGCAACACAAACACGTCAAATAAACATAAAGTACTATTAAGTTGTATATGAGTATACAGTTATCTGTGAATGTACAAAATATGTCGTAAATTCAGGAATTAAAAAAACTATTGGAGGCTGTACATGTCATCGATTGAAAAGTGTAAATAACAAATATACAGGGTGTCCCGGAACTCTCTGGAACAATTCGTATAAAATTGTTCCCTAGATGAGACAAACAAATTTCACAATATACTCGTAACATGGGGTCCAAAGTCATTAGTTTCTCCACTAGCCGCCATTTCATGTTTTTAACTAAATAATTAATATCTCAATACGTATTTGACCGACTCCGTTGGAATTTTACACAATTGTTCCTCTAACCAAAACCTAAAAAAAATATTAACAAGACAAAAAATATTTTTGTTCAAAATGGTGGCTTTTAAAGTTTTTAAATTTAAATAACTAGAAAACGAATAGTTTTTATACAAATTACAACGTATACTGAAAAAAAGCGGCAGTTAAATACAAAACTAATGACACCTAATTCAAAAGAATCCGTTCAAAATTAAGAGTGATATAAGCATTTTACTGCAACAATGCTACTTGGACTATTGTCTTTGTGCGCTTTTATTAGCAGCTGGCTCAAGAAATAAGATATCATATGGTGTTACCATGGTTTTGGCATTTATTTTAGATCAGCTGATCATTATTGTTTGATTTTGTTTACAAACAACATGTTAAAATGTACCGAATTAAGTGATTCTCAATAAATGATTCGTAGAGGTATAGATGTAATAGCATCAAAATTTCGTATAACTAACCAAACGCCGTAAAATATCAGGAACCAAATAAAAAATAAAATGTATATTTATAAAATAAAACGTTTTAAAGTTTTAAAATGTTGTTATTTACAATTTGTTCTCCTTTCAAAGCTCTAACATGTTTATTTTACAAATTAATGTACTCGTACCTTGCATTTTTATTTATTTCATGATATTTTACGATGTTTGGCTAGTTATACGAAATTTTGATGCTATTACATTTATTCCTCTACTAATCATTAATTGATAATAACTTAATTCAGTAAGTTAACAGGTTAAGTTATTTTATTCTAAGCAACACATTGTTTCTAAACAAAGTCAGCTGATTATTATTGATCAGCCGATCTAAATAAAATGCCAAAACAATGGCAACACCATATGATATCTTATTTCTTGTGCCAGCTGCTAATAAAAGCGCACAAAGACAATAGTCCAAATAGCATTGTTGCAGTAAAATTCTTATATCTCACTTAATTTTGAACGGATTCTTTTGAATTTGGTGTCATTAGTTTTGTATTAAACTACCGTTTTACTCATTATACTTTGTAATTTGTATAAAAACTATTCGTTTTCTAGTTATTAAAATGTTCCATGATAATCTGAGTTCTGAGTATGTTTGGTATGTTTGTCGCAAGCGAAGGGGAATGAATGGTGGTTTTGGGGGGTTCGTTTTTGGATTAAGCTAGTCAAAGTGTTGAATCGAACTGTTGAGGAAAACGAATGTTTTTGTTTCCAACTGCAATTGAGTTCACAACAAATGTACTACGAGGCCGAAGAAAATGACGGCCATCGAAAAACCTAATGATGACGAAGCGAGGTCGTAGAAATCGGGTCTAGGAGAACGCATATACTGTACTACGCTGTTCACCTGCTACAACGTCGTTGGTAACTGCTGCGGTGATTAGCACATCTCACCGAGTTCCATTGTTTGCCGGTTGAGGTTGAGATGATGGCCTGGAAAACCTAAAGTCACCAGCTTGCATATTATTCTCGTCCCAGAATCGTACCGCTGCAAAAGGGGCCGCTGACGAAGGAGGCGACAAAATTACCGAGCTCAAGTTAAAGAACGTCTTGAATGAGGCTCTTTAAACGATCCTCGAATTACGATAAACCATTTCGTACGTCTACGACAGCTGAAAATAAGAACACATATGTTTCGAGGGCCCTCCATTAATTATTGTGTCATTATTCAATAGGCTCTCAATTTAAAACTACAAGACTAATTTCTTAATTTTCAATACTAGCCTTAAGTAGGCACTAACAAAGATGCCTGCAAAGTTTCAATCGATTATGTCACAAAAATCATTGCTTAAGACAAGGTGCGTCAGGTTCTGGTTTTCGTCAAATGCTTTTTTCATAACTGTGAATACTGTTTGGTTCCTTTATCACACCTAGACTCCAGAGGCAGTGCAGAGACAGAGCTTGGCTAGTAGTTAGTACCTGTGTGGCCAGTGTTCTTCATGTCTACGAGGACGTCTTCACTGACCAGGTTGTGGAACTTGAGGTCAGGCAGTTTGCGTCGGGTTGCCTTGCTGGTGCTTATGTCGATGGGTGACTGCAGGTGCAGGTGGTGTGATGACTTCATGTTCATAAAGGCGCTGGGATTCACGTCAGGCCAGGAGAGAGCTACAAACATGTACATTGAGAACCTTGAGTGTGACAACAACTCCAGAAAATAATCCAATAAGAAATACGTAAAATCAAGTTTCAGAATACAAAAGGGTCAAAATAAATAATCACAAAATACAAATATCAGGCCTAAAGCAACTTCTTTGAAGCAACTTTAGCACTAAAGTAATAAAAGCAAGCACTAAAGTATGGTAAACAAATCAGATTACATACACAGTACTATGAAACTTACAAACCTGGACAAGTAGTTTGCTATTGAAGTGTAATACATTTAGATATACTTACCTATTGAAGCATTCAACGTTGGAGATGACACACAACTGACAACGTTAGTCAACAATATGACGCTAGTCGACAAGTGGATGACAAATCTCAAAAGCATCTGAAAATAAGTTTAGCTCTAAGATCTCGAAAATTAACGTTTATAATCGAACCCCAAAACAAAATTTTGCTATAATTGGTTAAAACGCTGAAAACTAGCGATGTACAAGTGTACCAGTGTCAGTCGTCAGTCCGGGATCTGACTTTCTGTGTGTTGTTTTATATGTGGCCAAACGTGTGTGTGTTATTTATGTTGGTATTAAAGTGTCGTGAATGTGTTAATTATTTTTACTTTTAACAAGTTCTTTGTATTTAGTTTATGATCGCAGACTTATATGTAGTAAGTTATGGCTTCCAAGCTTCCAAGGCCACTTTAACACACACAATTTAATTTTAAATAAGTTGTTTGCAAAGTGTGTTCAATTACTCAATAAACTAGGCTTGCTTTTTGTACATTTTATAACTCTTTTCAAGCTATTTTGACTTATTTTATGTTCAAGCCTTACAAAGTAAGGATCTTTTCAACCCAAGCGACAAAATAACCCGTCATGAATTTACTGTTATAGAAAATAGTCTTCTAAAGGAGATATTAAAAGATATGATAGAGAATTTTATATTTGAGAAAAAGGCCAGTACAGGTTGAATTTCTTTTATTGCACAAGCGCTTTCAACGTACAAGACGTCATCGTCGGGCAGGTTACATATTGTTACAAGTTTGACGATGACGTCTTGTACGTTGAAAACGCTTGTGCAATAAAAGAAATTCAACCTGTATTGGCCTTTTAGAAATAATATTCTTTTTTATAGACGATACATAAATAGTTTATTTCGAAAACATGTGACATGTTATGCAATCGTCAGTTTTTCTTTTAAGTTAAAACTTTCCACACATTCTAACGTCAAAATCCCGTTCATACATACAATTTTGACATTCACTCTCTCTCAATCATTCGAATTGAACCACTCTAGTCCCAATGAAGCAATGTGTTTCCGCGATTTCCCAGTTATGTGCCATAAACTCGTCTGTTTTATAAAATGCTTCTGCGGCCAAACCTTATTCAGGCGAGTTTTAAAAGCTTTAAAAGGCGAGCTCCGGGGCACTTTTGATCGAATTTGGCAACTTGTTGACGAGCTGAACTCCTACCTGAGAGGTTAGGACCATTTAGTTACTCTATGGTTAGGACTAGGACGTTCATGAACTGCCGTTCTGTGTCCCCAGTTTGGTAGTTTTCCTGCCTCTAGTTTCATAAGAGTGAATGTCACTTCCTCTTACGAGGCCGCATTTTGTTAAAAAAAAAAACACGTTTCAAAAATATAGAGGCAAGGTAGCGTCAACAATTTCAAATTTTTGAAGGCTGGCCTACATGACGGGTGTAGGAGTTCCTCTGCGTCAGTGCAGGTTTACCGAGTTGAACATAATCACACTCCTGTTGTGGTACTACTGCCATCAGGAGAAATGTAGTAGGGGACCTTGAGACCCGTCGAGCATACAGGGACGTAAAACAAACAAATAGGTTCAAACTGACCAGGCAGATGCGTCCAGCATGCGTACAGCCCAAACCCTTTACACACCACTCAAGAAACACCGTTATTCTTTATTTAAAGACATTCAGGCCTACTATTGTTGAATATGCCTATATAACTTTTAGTTAACAGTACATGTTAACTTTGCAATAAGTTTCAACAATGTACAACAAAACCACTCAGAGTCAGAGCCAAACAAATATAGCTTCGCAAGTGTTTTCACTTGATTTCTAGATTTTATTTAAACAAAATTTTCAGTATGTTCAGTAGCATTTCGGGGTTGTTAGTTGAACTTACAACAAACGTGTACAATATAATGACACTTTGTTTTAGTAGCTTAATTATAACTTACAAAAAAACTGACGGCGAGGCAGGGCTATTAACGTAAATGTGGTAAACATATTAGCTGTAATTTGTAGACTTTATAAACAATGCTTGCACTGTTGTTTATTAACTGTGTTCATCAAACTGGGATGTCTTTAAATTTGAATTGTAAAGACATGTTAAAACATTGTTATACCATTTACTGTTTTCTCGTCCTAATTGTATTTTTATAATTTACAAACAGTTAAGAGTATCTTCAATATTTCACAAATGTAATTAAATTATTTGTCTTCAGATTGTTTTTTCAGACAGTTTTTTTTGCTAAGAGCGGAAAAGCTCGTATCAATGCAAATTATACTGTACAAAAAGCGTGCTGTACTCTTTATTACCACTGTTTAAATAATCACCAATGGTATATAGAGAGCACTATCAATGAAGAAATACTCTGTTCGTACCGGTGCACCCAGTGCGGAATATACCAACTATATTTTGGAAACAAAAGGCCAAGTCCACTCGGTGGCGGGTGTGCCTGTGTCAATTTGCAGCGGTATCTTCACCCCACCACTTCCACCCTTCGAGGCAGAAAACCCACTTCCATCGAGATTTGCACGGTCGTTGCATTTTCACGTAGATAATTTTGGTGTCCGAAATCAGCGTGGCAGGCGCTCCGTCTCCTACACGACTTTCCATTGCAGTTTTGCAATGATTCGGACTGCTTTTTTGTAGAATGAAAACTCTGGCAAAACTTGATTTTGAGCATCCGCCCCACAAAGCCAACCGTAGGATAGGTGTGGGTAGATTACCTGTAATACGCCGTCATCTGTACCTGAATTGGGCAGTATTCGGACAGTTGCCTCAAAACATAAATGCCTGAGGCTAATTTTGAACAGACACTGTTACATGGTTCCCAGGTCAACCCTCGGTCGAGATGTATCCCCAGAACTTTGCTGAGTAGACCTCTTCGATTCAGTATCGTCCAACATGACTGTTGGATTGCTATCTGAGACCGTCTGTCGCAGACTAAATTGAATAAAAGTTGATTTTGTTGATTTGTTTTGAGATTGAGCTCGTTAAAATGCTGAATTGAACTGTTGAGCTCAATAAATGAAAGAATTTCCAATTGTTGGTTTGAGGACGCTTTGAAACAGAGAGTCGTGTCATGTGCGTACTGGACAAGCTGTCCGTTCTGTACCGATGAACCAACGTCGTTGACATAAATCAGAAAGAGAAGCGGGCTGAGTATGGAGCTCGTGGACCCCATAGTTCAGCCACTCCTCCCCGATCTGACATTAGATATTCCACGAATTGTGATTCATTACTGAGATACGATTCAAGCCACTTGAGTGGCACTCCTCATCCCGTAATATTCGAGTTTTTGAACCAAGGTGACATGATCAACACAGTCAAAGTTTTCCTGACAAGTCGAGAAATACACTGGGTGTATTTATCGACTTTCGATGGCTTCTATAATCATCTCAACTAGTCCGACGACTGTAAGATTTGATAGGACATTTGAAGTTTCACCCAGTCACTTCGAAGTGCTTGTCTGTTGAATAATCAAGACTGTAAGGTGTACGAGTGTTCTGTTTTGAAAATTGCTACACCTCCTCCTTTGTGGAGGTGCGGCAATGGGAGCTAGCCAACTGATAATTTTAATTTTGAAATGGTTAATGTTGTTGTTGCAAAACCGTGCTCGGTCACAACCAGCACATCAGGATTGAGTTCCTCGTACATGAGAGTTAGCTCATCCCTTTTGTTTGTCGCCATTTGTGCATTTTGGTGCAAAATGTTACTTGATGTATGAATTTTGTTTCTTGAGTTAAGCTTTCTTTCTTGTTGACAATGTTAAATAATATGGCAAATAAGAAAAATAACAATTTTCACTGTGATGTCCATGTAACAATGCAACTGACTGAACGATTTAAGTAGACATTATGGTTCAAGTATAATAAAACGAATTTAAGTTGCGAACAAGTGTTGCTAACAAGTAGAACATGTTTCTTTCGCAACCTTAATGACGTTATTTTTTAGTTTACGAGATACTATTGTTTTCGTGTTCAGCCGCACGCCCGACTTTACCGCTTCCGTCCTCCTTTGGGTACACCAGCTGGCTGGTTGCCGACAAAGGCTAGTACAAGAAGAAGCTTGTAGTGCTGAGTGCAGAGTTCAACTAACTCATCCGCGTTCAGACCGGTGCGGGATGTGTACACTAGGGAGGATGAAATCATTGTGTATCAAAGATCAAATTTGTTGACAATACTAATATCTATCTATTATTTATAAAAAGTTACCCGGTTCGGTCCACAAATTTTGTTTTCAAATACCTTAGAAATAAATTGGCCTAATTTAAACAAATTAAGATTTATCTTTGAAAAATCACAGATTCTAGTTAAAAACGTTCTAATACAACGATAATTTCTAGATCCTTTCCCTTTTCTTGCCTTTCCTATATAAAGTTGTATTAACAGTTTTGCTCTGATAAACAACAGAAATAGGCCTACGTAGCAAGTTGTGGAATTTTATGGTATTCGGTGCTTTTTGAAAAACGACATTAATAGAAGGGTTCCCATCGATGAACTTGTATCCTTGTAGTGGTAAAGTTATTCAAAGATTGTTAGTGTTAAGGAACGGGATGAACAAAACCGGTAGCCATTCGATCAATGCCTCCACACGAGAGAAACCGCTTTGAAAATCCTCTGTCAGTATCTTTCTATGTCTGGTTCAAGTCTACTGGCAACTGGCAGCTTTACTCTGATATGTAATTGCCTAATCAGAGCTGTAAGCAGGATCCTGTAGACCAGGGTTTGTGATAGGCCCATTGTGATTCAGATCCATTCCAGGTGAATTATACACAACATACTGGGGGAATTGAAAAGTTTGAACCTGATAATTTATATTTTGATTATCATTTCAAATGGAGTAATACGTTGGAATGAGTAATGAATAAATTGGATCTTGAAATTTAGAAATTTCAACAACCATTAATTTTATACTGTAGGGCCTTCTATGAAAGGACATCCATGACAATTTAAAGTATGTATGATAAGAAATTACCAGAAGCATGAGACAATATCAATATTTCAACATACCTTTTTCAATGTTGTCGAACTTATGTTTGAAGTCTTATAAACAGTCTCTTACATATGCATACCTCGTATTACGTAAAACTACCGAACCTAATGTGTTGACGTATCATTTGTAGAACATACGGCAGTAAAATTAGTTTGCCTCTTCGAAGTTTGCGTTAAATTGGGAATTGGAATGAATTTGAACAATAATGTGCCTTTTTGTAAGTTATAAAAAGTTAAATACTTATAGTTGGCTGTAACTACCGAAACCAGTTAAAGTCTAGATAAAAGAGGTGAAAAGAATGTTTTGCTACTTTAATTGACGTCTGTTCGTACTTTCTAAGTAACTTAATACTTTTAGGATGCATCGGATGGATGTCTTGACTTAGGTAAGTCTTGCGACCTTTTCGACAAACTCTTTGACATTGTAGAAGGTTTGACAAGAAGCCACTGCCAAAAGTGCTGTCCTTATTTTTGAAGCTTACAGGCTTACGTTGCAATTTTTCTCATTCCGGTATACGGGAAACCTTTGGAAGGAACTGGCAAGCATTTTTCAGACATCTAAAGTTAACTTTACACCAAGGATGGACGATTTAATCAAATAAACACTAAAGCTAGTATATTGCAATAATTTCTTCCTACTCATTGGCTTTGCTTGAACATTCACGATAAAACAATCATGTTTTATATGTTTTTAACGACAATACTTAAAACTTTAAGTTTCCGAGTTAAATTTATTTTGTGATAACGTTGGAAATCAAGAAAAGCAAAGAAGTGCTATTGAATTGTATGTTTAAATTGATTAGGCTAATACTGATTAGTAGTATAAGTCAATCTAAATCAACGCATTATACTACTGATAGTCATAACTACTCGTAATTATCGTACTTTAAAATTTTTATTGTCTTGAAAAAACCCTTCTTATATAAAAATAAATATATATGACACTCTTTACGTGTATGAAAACCCACTATATTGCGACAAGTTAGCACTTGTTCTCTTCAGGTAGAAACAAAGTATACAATTAAGACATGAGCAACAAATTAAATTCAGAAACAGGGGCGGCTCGGGCATGCATGCGCCCTTGGGCAGACTCAACGGCAGCGCCCCCGGAGGTAATCTGGGGGGCACCCCCAACTCAAGGTGAATTGTTTTGAAATTTTAAAATTTTCAAAGAAAAATTACGTGTTTTAAGACGTTTTAAAGTGGGCCTAGTGTTAACTCGCTATAACAAAAATAACTGACTACCGTACATTATTGGTGATATGACTATGAATAGAAAGCATTATTTTTTCGTATTAAATGTTTATGAAACCTTTTGACTAGCACTAGGCAATGTTAAAACAGTTATTTTGTAGACTTTTTAAGAACGGTCTCCTCCTTCCTTGTTCACTTGTTGTTGCTTTTCAGCCGCCCTCTTGGTATAGAAAAGCTCATGTTATAGTATTGCCCTGCCCTATACACCTCCAGGCACCGTACACATTTAAACAAATCAGTCACAATAATTGCTCAACTCAAACGAATAAATACTTCTCAACTCTGAAATAGAAAGGAACATGTGAAAAACAAAATGACGAATTGCAAGCCTAAATGTACTGTGCATTGCTGAAGTCCACCATTTCACGTAGTTAGTTAATAAATAAAATATAATGCCCTTTTTGTTCTGAATATCGTTAATTCTCTAAAGTCTTTTCCTTTTCTTTCTATAAGAATTCCCTTTTTAGCTGTATCATAGAATAAGCTTATTCTATGGCTGCATGCACCCAGCACCCCCTAAATGCCGCCTCCTTTCTCCCTGGGCCTTGAGTTGTTGCTGGCTCCTCGGGCCGCCTCTGTTCAGAAATTATTAATACTTGTAGTTTGATTTCTGGAACGCGGTGGACCAATTAATCCCAAACCTCGCCCCCTCGGTGGAAACAACCAGCCAACTAAAAACGTTTCCTTTTTAATATTGTCAGACCAAATTTGACACATGTGAGGTATAGTTGAAAGCACGACTGTTTCCCATACGATTATGAGACAAAAAGTAATAGTCAGTGTTACGAACTTATTAATGATAATAGCACATGCTTACATGCTGTATTGTGTAAGCATTACAAGAACGAATAGCAGTTGTCGTTTTGAGCTTAAAAAGTGTTTACTTTTAAAGCACTCTAACGCAAAATAGCTTTTAAACATACACTTATTTTACGTTATTTTTTTCTTTGAATAATTGTTCTACTCAGTAAGCCAACTAAACGATTGCCTGATAATTATGAGCCAGGCCTCGTTTAACCCGTGCAATGCCTCTTCGATCAGAGTCTAAGTCAATGCACATTACATGACCCCGGGTCTTGGTCTTACTGAACTGACGTCATTAACAGTATTTTGTCTTGAGGAATGTGGAAATAAAACACAAGGATAAATTCGTATAAAAAGTATATTGCAAGTTTGTAGATTATACACACATGTGCACGTTGTATATATAATTACGTAGTACTACATGGAGTAGTGGTTGCAGTTTTGTAATTACAATTTTCAATATTAAACATTTAGTATTCTCGTTTTGGCGGAGAAATGTGCGGTCTACGTCACACTGCAAATATCAAAGGCCTGTCGTTGAATGGTTGAATCCCTCTGATGTTCTGTCTAATTTCAGACATATCTGGTCTAAGTAAACTGCGGAAAGCCTCGACCTGTAAAGGAAACAGTGAAAACCAGTTTGTTATGTAAGCCGTAGATACTCGTACAGAGGTTCAAAGTGTATTTCAAATGTAAAATCCAATATCGGTACAAAGTGAAATATTCAATTTACCAACATAACGAACACATAAGTGGGAAAAACTTGGTAACTGGGTTCATATCAATTTCAAAACAATACAAATTCAACAAAATAGCCTCTTTTGATACAAAAATAATGTTTCTAGATAGTATTAAGTGCGTAAAACTGATAACTGAATTAAAGTTCTTCGGATTTACTTTGATTTCATCCACTTAGGACGTGTATATTATTAGGTGAGCGTCGACAACAGCCGACGGTACGAAGAAAAAGGAGAATGACACACTGCGAATTGTCCTTGAAATATTTCAGCCGGTTCTTCGTGTATTCTTTTCTTTGTTGCGTTGACCCGTTGCTATTGACGCTAACCCTAGTACTGGGTTTATGAGGTTTTGAAATAATAAAAGTTTACAACCTACCTGACGGGACGATACGGGCATGATATCAGGGTAGACTATCCAGATGACATTCTCAGTGTAGGGAGGAGTGGTGAGAGATCCAGGATATGTGAAGTAGTGTCGAGGTTGTCCTATTTGTGCGAAGAAGCCCAGCACCTCTCCTGCTCGAACTCTGGTCATGGTCCCTGCGTGTGTGATGTTAGGCAGGAGGCGCACCACCTCCTCGATACGAGGGTTGTCTTTCCGACTCACCTGCAATGGTGATATAGCTTTAGATTTAAATACTCGTATATGCCCAATCAGACGTTGTGATATGTCCATATGCCATTTTGGTGATATGCCCAATCAGACGTGGCAGAAGTTTGCAAGGGTAACTGATGACTGACCACTGACTACTCGTATTGGGTATTAAGAAAAGATTGGTTCACCTTATTGGTACCTTTGTTGGACCCGGATGCTGAAAATGTTCCGTTCCCCACCAAGGGTAGGTAGTTACAAAACAGATAAGATGCCAATGAAGGGACCACGGCAGCATGATAGGTCGCGGCTTAGGGGCGTAAGGTCCATATGCTTACCTTGACACTTTGTTTTGAGACACCGACCACTCTTGGTTACTTTAAGGTGAATATGGAACGGTGGTGAGTGTGATGAGTGTTTTGATGGATTGTTAATCTTAAGGGGGAGTTCCTCGAGTAATTCCGTAGCCTCACCTTAATATTTAAGATCTCCACAGAATTTTTATTACTTTGCTTGTTTTGTCAGTGTCGCTTCTTCCTATGATAGTCTGATTAGCGAACCCAGACCCAATCTTCTTCCCATACGAGTATATTATTAAGGAACAAAACAGGTTCTGATGGCTCAAATACAGTACTGGCAATTGGAAGAGGATAGGAGAAAGTAGCTATAGAGAAGTTAAAATTATCGTTTTGATTGAAGAGGGATATTTGGGGATACATTGCTCTTTCCACCAGTCAACCTTGAATTTTTCTGATCGTTACAGCAACTTCTTCAATGGTGACTGGGATTCGATCTCGTACATCTGAAGGGGCTTGGTGTCTGAAGGGCCACGCCAGCCTACTGTAGCTTACGGGCAGTTTAATCCATATAACATAAACTGTAGTTTTATTTTAACAATGGTTAGTATAGAACTAATATTGTTACTGTAGAAAACAATTTAATTAGCTTTCTATTGGAGAACAAAAGTTCTAGCAGAGGAATAAACGATACTGAAATATTGTTGGTTTGACATACCTTTAAAAAGAACGCTATAACAGCCAAGCCATCCTCGTGCTTTGCTGCTTCTTCAAAAGTTTTGTATTTGACATTGTAATGTACGCAATGTCCCTCAACGGCGAATCTGTAATCATATGTAGTGTAAGTGAACTTATACGGTACATACAATACAGTCTACAGACTTATTAATTTGGTAGGCCTGCAAATGTTGATTTGTAAATCTCTGTGCTTAGTTCGCCAGAGTGGGTCACTGGAAGTGCCTTTTAAGAAGGGAGGGTCGTTTACACCAAAAACTTGATTTATACTATATATCGCGGTAGCGCTTCTTGTGGCTACGAGTGTTTCGCGACCCTATCTGTATATTGTCTAAAGTTTTTCAAACAAATTTTATAAATGTAAAAATCAAAATAAAACAACTTCTTTCTCATTTATTCAACTTATTATTTTTTCCCAGTAGCAGACGTTAATAAGTACCTGCGACTGTTGACTTTATGCTCGCCGCCCAGGATATCGCGAAATCCCCAGTGCACGTGCAAGTTCTGGAACACGTACTCGCCATGCGCTTGCAGAGGACCTCCGGTCACCCGAGGCCAGGCTTCACTCTCGTGGTCAATCTCAAACTCCACTTGCAACACAAATATAACATGACAGGCTTAGAATATTCAAATTTACTTTTAAATCACCATATCACTATTTGAGATGCCGACCACTCTCATGCGGGTATTTTAAGGCAAATATGTGGTGAAGGATGAATGTGATGAGTGGTAGTAATGAGTTATGAGGTGTAGTCTTGTTACAAACTAAGGCCGACCCTTCCTTAGAATGGGTCATTAATTAATATTAATGACCAGTGGAAATACAAGGACCAACGGCTTAACGTGACTTCCGAACCACGCAGGTGATGGTCTGATATGTCTAAACGATGGTGGGAGTTGATGTGGGTACCATCAGATGATTACTGAGACTATCTGAGCCACTTTAGACCTATATCATCCTCAAAACCTGACCTCCTTACTTTTATAAGAGAAGCACTATTCACTGAGAAAGGAGCCAAGTTCTCCAGACCTTTTTGGACCTTGTATTTCCGAAGAAAAATAAAACAAACCGGATTTTTACAGCCTATGTTTGACTTTTCAGTTATATCAAACACACTTTTAAAGACCTTATTGATATGTTTAAAAGGGACGGTGTTACAAATGAAGTGTTTTTGTTACGATTTATTACAAATGTATATTTTATCTGTGATTTTATTAAGTTTACGAGGGTCCATCCGAACAAAAACACAACATACCCTTGTTTATCTCCCTAAAAGCCTGTTTGCGTAGTCATGATATGATTTGGTTTCCTTTGGCTTTGTCATGTTTATTTACGCTAAAATTTGAACAAAATTCTTTGCTTGCAGATTGTAGGGTATGTTTACTATTTTCTTTTTATTATATTAATTTCCTTACTCTTTTAGGCCGTGAATATTTTGTAAAGCCTTTATAATTCTTAATCTCTATCTTTAACAGCTGAAAAGCTAATTGCTTAAAAGCATGCTAATTGGGATACCGTTTCTAATAACTGAAACTACGACAGAGACTTTATCAAGAAAACAACTATTTTAAAGTTGATTTTCAAACTAAATGTTTTACATAAAGATTTGTATTTGAAATACAAAACCCCCGATGTTCTATACTTTGAACGGTTGGATCTACTTTTTTAAATATTCAACTTCCAAATTTTTGGTCGGGATACGATGTAAATTTATTTATTGTATGTTATTTACATCATGTACGGTAATACGAGTATAATCGCCAGGAGATCCCATTCCGGATATTTTGGCAGCCAAACATAATGAAGACTTCTCTGCCATGTGATACACGTTGCTCTGGAAAACCTCGGGGGTGTCTTCGTCAATCCAAATAAAACATCCAGCCTATAGAATTTTGGAATATGTAAACAAGTACAGTGGTGACGCCTGTTTAGCCCCAGTTTCGTCGGGGAACAGGTGCTCGCCAAGTGAGATCCTATCATTGAAATTAGGCATCTCAGTATTCTAATAGGCGGGCTCAATGATAATACAAGTACGGTATTCAATCCAGTAAATAGAAGATATTTTCCATAAACTTAGCAACGATGGGAGCCCCACATCATGGCTAGTGCAGGACCTAATAGATATACTATATGAAATACTAGGCGATCTCGGTTTAATGCATCATGTTTAGAGAGTAACATCTCCTTTGTAACTACTTTTCTTTCCAATTATTGTAAATAAAATTAATTTAGCTCAATAGATTACTGTTTATCCCGGCGCGGCTATGATTGCAACTTTTAATCTGTTTATGTTTGCGTAGTTAAAAATATTATTGCAAGGTTTTTTTTAATGCGTAATGCTTTAGAACTTGGACTAGAAGGGCCTACTTTCAAAGCAAGTTGGTCCCCTCACCTGTGTAGCCAGTGTTCTTCATGTCCACGAGGACGTCAGGACTGAGCAGGTCGTGGAACTTAAGGGGAGGCAGGCGACGCACGGTGGCTCTGCTGGCGCGTATGTTGATGGGCGACTGCAGGGGCGGGATGTGGAACGGTGGCTGGTTTGCTGAGAGCTTCACTGTCGCACGGAAATCGCTGGGGTTCACGTCAGGCCAATAGCGAGCTGCAAACATATTCAACAGGACAATGCTGGAGATTAAGTTAAACCCCAACACTTGTTCACTGTGTTTAGCCCGCACTCTGTCGGCATCAAGACCCGAGACGCTTTTGAAACTAGTAGAGAAATCTTTTAAAACTACCAAACTACTAGTTAACCAAAAAGATAAAGTGGTGTACCTGGCATCAATTTCAAACTAGGCGAAAACTAACAATTGGCTGCGGAAAAGAATAAGGTACTTTTTAAGCTGTACGGGTTTTGAAATGAAATACAACTATTAAAAGTAACTTGTTTTAATATAAAAATGCATTTATTTTAACCTTAGTGTTATGGAATTGGTGTAGAAAATTTATTTCTGCCATATGGGTTCCATGGCGTGTCCGTAGAAGGTCTAATCTTCAAACACCCTTTCCTGCAGCATAGACCTCACATTTAATCACAGAAAGTAGTCTGTCACACGACAGTGGAGGCCAGTTCCCATTACATCTATACGAAATGACTCGTTCTCCAAAGATTTCTCCAAGGATACCAATTGTGACGTTTGCCGTGTGGCACGTCACGCCGTCTTCTCGGAACCACATTTCTTCTAATTCCACTGCCATTTCGTTAAGCTGAGAAGTCTCAAGTCTACGTGGACAAGCCACAGACTTTATATGATTTGTAAGTCAACATTCGTCGAGTTGTTGACTGAATTTGCCCTCAGTTGCTGGAAAGGGTGTAGGAAGATTGGACCTTTTACGGGTACGCCATGGAGCCAGAAATCATTTTGAAACATAAATGCCATAACACTGTTGTTAACACAATGCATTTTTATATTAAACCATGTTATTTTCACAGTTTTATTTCATTTTAAAAGTCGCGCAGCTTAAAAACATCCTTTAGTAGTATTCACTTGAGGTTCTATTAATAAAATCATCGGTCAACGTTTAATTGAAGCTTGCAATGAATAAGCAAAACAAAATGTTCGTTAAATACTTTAATTAAAGAGTTGCACAGTTAAATTCCAAAATAAAACCGAGATAATCATAAAATACATATATCAGACATAAAGTATAGTTTTTCGCAAACGCACTTCAAACTCATTTACTTTCTCATACATAGTTTTTAAACATGATACAAAGTTTCTTGACAAAAAAACCATCTGCCAAGTACATTTGAAACTAATATTTACACATTGTTTATACACAAATAACTAACATAAGTAATTACATAACTTCATACATCACCGCTAAAGTGCAGTCGACAACTTCGGTTATGGGCCTGACCGAGGCTTACGTAGCCCGAGAGCTTCGGGGGCTTCGATAGCTGCTAGTAAAGTAGCCAAATGTGACTCAGGCTTAAGCTACCGACCTGATACACATTGCGACTTAGTAGCTGCTTCTAGCCATATGTGTGAAGTTGTCGGCGTGTCAACATTGAATCAGCTGATATATTCAATGGTAAACAATGTTGGCATGTCGAAAACTGCACACACATGGCTAGTAAAAGCTACTAAGTCGCAAAGTGTGACAGGCCCTAAACGTGTGATACAACTCCCAAACAAATGTGTTACAGGGTTACGGTAGTTTTTCTGATGTTCAAGTTGACTACAGTTAGCTACTAACCATTTGAAGACTTGTACGCTAGAGCTAACAAAGAGCATGTCGACAACAGGATGGCTAATCTCAAAAGCATCTGAAAAATAAGATTAGTGTTTAGATGGTGAACAGTGGTGTTTCTTTATGGCGCTAAAAGAACATTTTTCTGTAGTAAAAACGCGCTCCGAAAGCTGCAAAACCACCAGTGATGGAAACTATACACATTTTAGAATCAGTATAGTACTTAAATTTACAACACAAAACTAATATAAGGGTTACCTTGCATTTGCGCAACCGCGATAACTGTAAACAATGGCACAATAAATGTGCTTTGTGATGTGCCTACTGCCTTGCTGCAGTTTCTAAGATTATTAATAGAAATTAACCAGGTGTTTCGAGAGGAGAGTGCTAAGAAGAATATTTTAAGCAATTAACTAGGTTTTTCGAGAGGGGTGCAGAAGAATATTTCAAATTTCAAAGCAATTAACCAGGTGTTTCGAGAGGAGAGTGCTAAGAAGAATATTTGGCCCAAAGCAATTAACTAGGTGTTTCGAGAGGGGAGTGCTAAGAAGAATATTTGGCCCAACTAAAAAAACGGGATTTCCAGAATTAGAAAAAACGAGAAACGCGACAATCTTATAGAAGGACAAGACACTGTCAGGTTCATAAATGCTCAGAAGCTCAGATGGCTGGGACATCTAGCCAGGTATCAGGATAAAGGGTCGCAAGAAGAGTCTAAGAACATGTTTCATTGGATTTAGAACAGGATGGCTTGGAAGCTGACTTGACTGCGATGGGTGTGAGAGGATGGAGAAGGAAGGCCATTATTAGAGAGGAGTAGAGGAGCATTGTGATGGAGGCCAGAGCCGACCAAAGGAGGAGAAGAAGAATTATTAATAAAAAATTATAATCAACAATTATTTGTCTGCAAAGTAAACATCCAGAAATACAAAGGAGTTCAGTTTGCTTTGGGTTATCGCCGTTCGTTTAAATGACAGATATAATGATAATACTCGTTAATTTCGGACTTTTCGGGTTTCTTCTGAAGTGGTCAGAAAAGTCTGAGGTATATATTTTTAAGTTTGATTTCCTCCAAACATAAATTTTTGATATATGATGATTACGCTGCGGTTCTGTACAAACTTTTGATTTAACATAAATTTTTTCTAATTTAATTTTTTAACAGACTAAACTATTAATAAAAGCCAAGCTTACCTTCTTCCTGCGTCGTCTGACAAAACGTGACTAAATTACAGTTGCTATCACCAAGCTACAGTATTTAGCGACTTTGGTAAGAGATTTAGTTTCATGACGCCATTTAAGTACTTTCACAATTTAAAGCTCCCTTTAAAGTGTGGTATTCAGACGTCTTATCTTTAGCACCATTTACATGTTTGGAAATGGAAGGTTTTTCTTATGAATTGAACTATGTTAGCCAAACTTGTTCTAATCTCTAGCCGCCATACGCGCCTGTCCATCGAATGCTCTTCTCTTTTCACATTGTATCGAGTGTTAAAATGTCCAGCTACAAAACTTCAATGTTATTGACTTTAATCAAAGAAAGTGACAAACAACATTTCCTATCACTGTTATGACATTAATAAGCAACAATCACCACATATTTTCAGTATTTTGAAAATTAATGGAAATCTTGTTCTTTGCAACACTAACTTAAAATATAAACATCCACTCGTAGATGTGTACAAATGACACTAACCTCACTATCAACTTCAGCAGCATATCTATTTTATCAGCGCCATTATCAGGCAACATACACAGGAGAGTCAATTATACAGGAAAACATACTTGCTACTTTTACTTGTTATCAGAAACACGATATTTTAGAAAGCATTGTCAACATTTATTTAATGAATTCCTTCCAGTTTCCTTTGATGGCACTTAAATTGAATATGGTTTCAAAATTATGTTGTATATACAGTATATATTTTTTTAAGTGTATGGATTATCTTGTTTAACGAAGTGGGGTCAGGACTAAAACATCCTCCATATCTTCCAACCTCGACCTTTACTTAGCGTTACCGAACAGTAGCCTCTACACAAATTATTCGTTAGTGTGGGCATAGAACCAACGCCACCATAGTGAAGAGCTCCCCAGACGCGCGCGATACCAACCCTCCACGGGTCCACAATTTCTATATAGATAAATTTATTGAACAGGCACGTATGTTATGTATTTATTTTAAGTCAATTTGATTATTTATTTTTTCTGAACTCAATTAACAGAAATTGTTCAAATCAATGTATACATCATCATCTCAAGAGTTATTTCAGTGATGAATTTTTAGTATATTAGCAAATACACACTATTAAGAAATACTTATTTAGAATTTAAGAATGCATGTTTTCTGTGAAACATAATCTTATAAGATAATAAATTTGAAAATAAAACAGTTTAGAACTGAATAACAACGCTGAGAGTATTTAACTAGACAATAGACAGGGTGAGTATTAAATATTGTGTTAAGGTGAGGCTTCACTTTTGAAAAAGGAAATTGTTTTAAAACCTCTTTAGAGAATGTCTTTATTAGATCCTGAAGTTTGTTTTGACGATCTTTGCATCACCCACTCCCACCCAAAAACCGATGGGGCCAAAATTTTTAAATAGAACCCCTTGTGGTATCTCAAAAGAAAGGGAATTTTAATACAAATTTAACGACGCAGAGTAAAGTTTGTTTGTTCCACATATCACACAAAATTTTTTAAGACAATTTTTGAAAATTCTCTGAGGGAAACATTAGGACTCTTTAACATCATCCCATAGAGTATTTTGTCATAAAAAAGTTGCGTGAAATGTAGCATTTTAAGCTCAATTTCTTGTAATATTTAAAAAGGTATTACAAAAAACGAGTCGAATCAATCTTTCTTTGCGACGTTAAATTTGTATTAAAATGTATCAGGGCCTCCCCCCGATTTTTGGGCGGGGGTGGGTGATGCAAAGTATGTCTAAACAAACTTTGGAATTTTACAAAAACATTCCCTAAAGGTTAAAAAACATTTCAACAAAAAAAAACACTTCCTTAAAAGTTTTAGAAATATTTCTTTTTTCAAAAGTTAAGGTGGGTAGGGGGTAACTCACTCCGTATATGTGATGAAATGCAATAGTTTTAAATGTGGTTTACCCGCGGTCATACGCCTCCCCCTCCCTTCTGGGAAAGAAAAGTTTAACAAACAAGATGTAATAAATTAATTTGTCAACATTTGTGTTAGGTGGTCATAATATCATTTTCATAATAAAAGTAAGTTGAAAAAAGGGGATTCCTTCACTGTTAACCGTTAAAACTGCTCAAAGGTACATTTAAAGGGCTTAGCCAATGGTAGCTCGCAGTATCTTGTATTTATGAAGTTAATAAAGCAATGTGTTATTTTGTACGACAGTGAACATTGTAAAGCAAAGATCAAACAGTTTTTTGTTCTGAAATGTTGTCTTAAACCCAAATCGAGATTCAACAATTTATTCTAAGAGTCTCATCATTCATTCAAAACTCATTATATTCCCAGGATGTCATTCATTCATGGCCAGGACGTCAGCCACGGAGACTAAGGTTTTTCAGACGAACCATAAACTACAGTAACTTTGACCTGGATTGTTGGAAAATGTGAACAAATCTGCATTTTACAAACAAAGCTGAATTTTAGCTGCGAACTGTTCTACATTGTATACAGTAAACGCCAAAGAGATACCTGCTAACTACGTGGATCGCAATCTGTGGAAATTTGGTTGCTTAAACTGTCAGTCTCAAACCAAACACAGACACATAACCTAACTTCAGTCCCGACTATTGACCTAAGTTTTAACGGCAAACACTAATCCTTTTTGTTAAAACTTTACAAAGAAACCTTCTACTGGGAACTGTTGAGAATATACCTTCTAAGGATTCGTAAGTCTAATGAACTAATTTCAATTAATCAGTAAAAGCAGGAAGTTAAGAGAAATGGGTATAGGGCCTAAGTCATTCTCATGCAAGCCATAGCGTCGATTGTGCTAAAGCAAGGTGTCTTGGGGAACCTTAGACGTAGGCCAAAACTCAAATATTTTATTACCATTGGTTTTATTGATGGTCTACTTAACTGATTGAATAAATGCGATTATTCAGATTAGGCTAAGGATGTTACAAATTATTTGTAATGCAGCATGAATGGTCTGGAGTGGTAACTAACCCACAAGTTGGGATCAAGGAACCTTTATGTAGGCTTACCTTTTTCCATGTTGCTGGTTGTCACTTGGGTTTTACTTTTGGCATGATAGAATGGTTAATTAGGCAGTATTATTCCAATATAGTGACTTGTCTTCTCATGAGCTAAAACTGATTAAGCTTAGTGAGGAGAAGATTCCTATACAAATAAAATTGTTTTGAGGCTCGGAACACAGTCTCTGACACCCACTTTAAATTACTTAAAGGCTGAATAAGGTATTATCGTGAGGTTAAGTTAGGTTGGTTTATTTTGTGTGTGAAAACCTTCTTATTAATAGGAACCTCAACTTTCTCGAAATTAAAACATAGCTTTTTTGCTTTTTTGAAAGGTTTCAACTTAGAAAAGTGCCTGTCAGAGAGTGTCTCGGTGCCGCGCGCACGCCTCAGCTTGTAAATTTATACCAACTTTAAAGCAATTTTTAAAATATGTTCCGCTCCTTAAAAAGGTTTTTGGTTTGTATAGGGGTCATTTCCTCACTGTGCTAAATCAGTTTATGCTAGTTAGATAACAATTCACTATATTAGAATTTTATTAATTAGGCTTAGCTTGCAAATTTGAAATAGGCCTTTCTGCAAAGTTGTCTCCTAATTTTGTGATAGGAATTCGAATTTCCCATTACAGTTTGATAGGAATCTTAAATTTTTAGGGAAGCATAAAAATATATGAAGTTAACATAGTTATTTCATATTATTTAAAAACAAAATGACATTGAAAGAATATCCTCAATTTTAAACTTACTTTTTTTCAAATAAAATTATGATCACCTAAACACATGTTGTTAATGTTCTCTACCCTCTGAATTGAAAATAACCCTAGTGAAGTTGTGAAGTTTTTATCATTGGTTGGTGAAGTAATTGAGTTCCTATTCTAATACTTCCTGTCATAACTTAAAAGGCAAATCATTGGTTTAAAATTTTTGTTATTACAAAACATCGTTAATTATATAATTAAATGTCCATAATGTATTTCTTTTGATTTTGTTGTAGCTCAACATGGCGGCAGGGAGCATAGATCTTGTCGATGAAGATGCAGCAGACCTGCAGTTTCCCAAAGGTAAAACCCAAAATTAATACGAGCTTGAAAGGTGCCTGAACATTGTTGCGGAAGCCTGGCAAAAAAATCTCATTATATGTGACACAAAATTTGCTTGGGCTTTATCACCTCGTAAGTGCATTCTGTTTCACATTAAAAATACTATTTTTGTAACAACACACCAGCAATAGTTCATCACATACTTGTAGCGACAATTTTACCGGTTCCATCAATGTACCAAATGTCCATATAATCGTTAAATAAACTTATCGGACTTGAGTGAGCCTGATGACATTAGTTTTACGTTGTGACAACAGAATCTGTGTTTTTGTTGGATCTAAGAGTAAACTTTGATGGAATTAAATTGTCCTAATGTAAAACAGTTTGAAATGAGCGGAAAGTGAAAATTCTCTAATTTTACTACCCAAATAAACTTAAATTTACCATTTTTCTGATTTTGAATGCAATATTTTTGATGATTGCGTCTTCAAAACTAATAGAGTAAGAGTAATGATTGTAAACGTGAGTCTACATTAATTACTACCGTACAATTGAAATAGGAAATAATAGTTTATTGTTCCTCACAGTACCGGTAATGATAATACTACTATGCAACCAAAACATTCGAGGTACGGGTAAATTAAAATGATGTACTTACTTTTATAGTTTTCTCTCAAACAGGTCTACAAGGTTTACATAGGCCTACAAGTTGGAATAAGATCCATCTGATTTCTCATTCTACAAACATGATTTCTGACCTTGATGTTATCAAACAAGGAAAGTGTCGTATTTCAAAACATTGGGTAAAGAGGGAAGCTTCTTCGGATACAATTTGGAACATTTTTTGCCAAAAGTAAGCTGAAGATTAGTTCCTGAAATGGTTTTTTGATTTAGTCACTCTCTGTACGGTTGAATTAAGATGAAAGTGATGTATTGAGCCTGATACGTTTGCGTTAGCTTGGCTCTCAGATTGTAGAAACGAGTGCCAGGCTCACCAATAAACACCTTAGGCTCAATATTTCTCAATGTCACTCCACTGCGTTCAACTTTAAAGGTATGTTTGTGTCAGTTCATTTGTTCAACATTTCATGTGTTGTATTCGACATGTTGAGCTATTCTCGTGCATTCAAAAGAAGTTAAGTTTATCTCTCATATTTGTACAAGGCATTGTAACTTTTACTCGCATGTATTTTGACCTTGTTATTATCAGCAAGTGTCAGGGAGCTGTTGTTATTTACAGCTCCACAATTGAAGAAGAAGAAAGTTAATATTTCAATTGGGTTTTGATAAGACCTGTATGGAAGGATAGCTAATATTGTTAACATATTGATGTATCAGATTTTCAATATATCGTAACCCAATCTATCGATACCTAAAAAGCATTGGATCAAATATATCCAATATGTCATAAACTGTTTGATCTACAAATTCATTTATAGAGCGTCAATCTTTGATCATGTTAACATGACGATGAGCCGGGCGAAGTTCAGAAGTTGGAACTAAAATCTTGAGAACAAGGGTAAAAATTGGGTAAACAGATACTGTCACATGTTTTAAGGCTGAGAAGCCTGTTCAGGCGGCTCTCATGACTGTATTCATGGTATTTTCGCCATGGAGGGGGCTACAGAGTGTGCAACTTGCAACCGGCCTGCTACAGCCGTGGCAGGCGGCAGCATTCTCTAAACAGACCCGTCTGTAGCACTCCCGTGTTTTTAGTGTACGTCGTTTTCAAGTTGGGCAGCAGACGGTTTCTTAAAAATGGTATGAACAAAACACAAAATTGAAAAGTGTTTCAATATTGAAATAGTAATTTTTCTTGGTCTAACAGCCTTAAAATGTTTATGCTCTATTTATATGATATGAAGGCCCTTAAAGATGCAATAAGTGTCTCCTTGACAATTTTTACTGGAGGGGCACTTGCCCCTCTATTTTTACTTCCTCTCTAAATTAAGTAATGCATTTTAAAAAAGGTATGTCAAAGTGGGGTTAATAGCTTCAAACCGATATCCTTGGTTCTAGTTTAAAAAAATATTTGTGACAATCATCAAAACCCAAGACCATTTTTCTTTCAACGGAATACAAGTTTAGTCCAAGTCAGTACGGACTGGGTTTCTTAACGAACAAAACAGTTGAAAATCTTATTTCCAACATCTTTTCAGGTTTTTAGCAAGGCTCACCAACATCAGCTGCCTTGTGTTATTTATCAAAAGCCATCAGAAATATTTATTAAAAAGTCTTCAAGTTTAGAATTAGCGTCAATAACTAAAATTCATAAATAAAAATACAAATATATCTTGTTAAAAACTATATATTTAAGCTAAAAATTGTCTTCAGTTTAAAAACTCTTCAGTTTTATACGAGGGCCAAGCAAACAATCAAATTTTCTGAGAATACTTCAGCTCTGTTAGTTGTATTTTCTTCAGTTTTTGAACCTCTTGGTTTAAAACCTTCGGAAAAATCTGAAAACATTCTTTTTTTAAGACTCTGACAAGTTGGCGGCCAAAAAAGATGGTGTCTGAAAATTTGAACTCGTACTTAGCCGATATTTTGTATCATAGCGGCAAAATAGTTGCGAATGGCCCCAAAGTACAAGGTCGCAGGCTGAGTGGGGGTCTGGGGCGCTAGCGAACTAGTAGAAATCTAAAAGCCAAACCCAAGGAAATTGATTTATGAATGTTTAATCTGCTGCAGTAGGTTTTATTCTATAGCAACTGAACAGATTATATATTTAGATATTTTATTTAAATTTTCAAGTTAACTTTTGAGGACTTAATCGTAATTATAAATAAAATAATATGTTGCCACTCTGGAGTAAATTATTTTTTCCAAACCTTCAGTAATTGTTCTTCCTTCTTTAACCCTTGGCGGTCTCATTTTATTTTTAAATCTTCATTAAAAGCCTCCCATATGGGTTGCCTCTGTCCCTGTAAGCAAAATGTCAACAAAACTGCTCTCTCTGGTACGGTGCATTATCAGTCATAGAACCACTCCTCTAAGCTCGGGGATTTAGCGCCTCCCTGAGCTCAAAAAGTATCACTTTGCCGCCTCACTAGATTTGATGAGCCATTTTCTTTTCAGTGATCCTCAGCGGGTCATTGTGGTTCCCGCGCCCGGAGTGATGAATGACTAGCATTGCACCGTACCAGAGCACACCCGGGTAGGATTCGAACCCACGCTGTGAAAGACAGGGGCCAACTGTCCGTGACTATAACCACTAAACCACCGGGCTTTATGTCGTGGGCTGTCGAACTCATATGTGGGTTGGCACCGGGAGTGGTAGTTTTGGTGTTCTCTGCTAGGTGCCGTTAGTCTAGTGTAGTCCTTACACATCAGAGACTGTTTCAACCGCAACCTATACTGGACATCCAAGCGTTCAAAGGGAAATAGCATTTGTCGACCTATACTCGACACGAGACCTCAAAGGGTTAAACTGTGTTAAAAAAAATACTGATTGAAAATGCGGATGATGTTTCAGAGTTTGAAAATGCTGAAACACTTCTCATATCCGAAGTTCACATGCTGCTGGAACATCGCAAAGCTCAAAATGAAAGTGCTGAAGAAGAGCAAGAATTCTCAGATGTCTTCATGAAGACTCTCACTTACACGGATAGATTCAGAAAATTCAAAAACAAAGAAATAATTGCGTCAGTACGCAAGTATGTCCAATTTGTTATTGATGCACAACTTAATATTATTCAGCGCCCGTTTTAAATCAACTGTTAACTTTCATATTTGACGCTGCTCTTCATATTTGAATAGAACTTAAAATGAAACTCCAGTATTTTAATGATAAATAGTATATTCTAGGCAAAATGTACTATTAATTGGAAAGTTTCATTTTATAATATGATTGAAATCTCAGCCAACGGTCTATGTTAGTAAAGTCAATATGAGCAATTGACATTCTGCAATGTTTTAACATGTTTTTAACATAGTATGATGCCCACCTTCCGAGTTAACAAAATTGAGATAGTGAGATGGGTTTCACTTATCTTAAAAATTACTGCATCCATAGTTCTGTGGGAGAGATGTTGCTGCCTTTCGGTGCAGAGGGTCACAGGTTCAGTTACGTAGCAGGCACATGGGTTTGGACCCCATTTCTGATCTCACTCAAATCCAAACTAAAACATGGTATCTTTAAGGGTTTTGAGATGAGATGGCTGAATCAAAATGGCCCAAATGTGATGTATTTGGAAGTTTCAGCTTATTGTGAATATCAAGGCAGTTTGTGTATCAAATTAAAGTTTTTGACATTTACAACCTAAAATAAAATGTACTTTTAATAAAACAACTGAATGCCGAAGCGAGGCTGTGAACAGAGCAAATAAGCGTAACAAATTTCAAAAAAATTTGATTCACTCATGCCAGCGGCGCTCTAGCGCTTAGCTGACTGTCCGCCTGGTTTTACATTGGCTTTAAAATACTATAAAACAAACCCCGTTCTATAAGGCCTTGATAAGAACGAAGACTTAAGCGGACTGTCATCTGAAGCTTCCTGTGCAGACCGTGTCAATTAACTATTTACAGTGCTAAACGTTTCGCTCACGTTACAATTGTCTTAATAATTAAGTTAATATTATTTATTGTTAAATATTTCAATACTAATCAATGTACAAAAAACTCTTAATTTGTATATAGATGTTTTAATATTCGTTTGTCATTTGTTTTAGCCTACTTACCCAGAAAAAGCTGCACAAGTTTGAGCTGGCATCAATTGCTAATCTGTGTCCTGAAAATCCTGAAGAAGCCAAAGCACTCATCCCTAGGTAAGGATATTATTGTAAAATCATGACATATTTTATTCTTCCTTAGATTACATTATCACTCATTCACTTGTATATAGTATGGATGAATTGTCATATACAGTAGAGTCTTGTTTTTCCGTCATGAACAGGCCGGTAGAAGGGCGGTTAACCAAAAATGTTGGATAATAGGGAAACTTTAAAAAAACCATTACAATGCTGAAAAGGTTATACAAATTTTATCTTCTATTTTAAAGAAACATGCTACTATCAAACACAAAGAAAATTCAAACCCAAAAACTTAAAGGAACACATGTAACACAACACATAACATTCACGATAAAAGCAAATACGAGGGTCATCCAGAAAGTAAAGAACGATTGCGCATCACGCGCCGCGCAGACCTCTCCCACTACCAGTGCACGCGCAGCTGCTAGCTCCAGTCTTCCTCTTCAATTCGAGGTTATGTTCGTTGCTGTGTGGTCAAGCGTCTCGTTTTCACAGTGATTTATAATGGCGTGGACAATTGAAAATCCCACTAAATGTGAAGTGCAAAGTGTCGTTCGTTTTCTAAACGCTCAAAACGTTAAGCCTATTGAAATTTATAGGCAAATAAAGAGTGTTTATGGCGGTAGTTTTTGACCGCATATGACAGAGATGGTGACAGATTTCTCAACCACATCGTTACCGGGGTTGAAACTTGATTTCATACAAGACTCCAGAGCAGTGGCATTCGTCAGGTGAAGAGGTGGTCACTTCACCACTATGTTTTAGAGGAGAAAATTAAACTTTCAACATTTAATTCATCCGTTTCCAGTCCGTGGGATCACATATCAGCGGCACAGTGGTAAGATACAAGTTCGACAACAATAATGGATGGTTGTCACTGGCTGCAAAGACGGAATCGCCGTTTGGGTGAAGAGATTTTCGGGCCTTCTCTTGGCGCTTACCTACGTGGTAGGGCTACGCTGAGGCGAGGAAGGGGCTCCGTTGCTATGACAACAAGCGGCAGAAGTGTATATTCAAAGCCCGTCACTGCGTAGCCTGCCAGACAGCAGACCAGTTGTCCAGCTATCATTAGACCCGGCAGCGCAACTATTCTGTTTTAAGCCTTCTTAGCCACGACTGATTATGTACATTGTTAAAGAACTAACAACTAATTTAAATAGTTGTATATTATTTTTTTACTGATCTAATACTACAAAACAATGTTATGCAACAATTTCTATACGTTATTAGTGCTCCACTTAGCACGGTAGTAGTTCAATGTTTCAATTCAACATATTATTTTTGCAATATTACAATCATTAATTTTAATTCCCTGCTAGAACTTGCAGTCCTTCGTTTTCAACTATTTATCAGTAGTTCCAAATACTCATATTATCGATAAACAATTAATATCCAGTATCTTGAATTTTCTGTCCACGTTTAAAGAATATAAATATTTAAACATATGTTTCCTATTAAATTTGGAGTGGACCACACCTGATTTGCTTCAAGAATGTTTCCTATTAAATGGTGGAGTAGGGCCTACACCTGATTGCCCTTCACCTTCCTCTAGGCTCGCGACAACTGTCTGGCCGCCACTACTCAGAACAAGCAATCAATGGAATGGCACCACTCAAATTTGCCCTAACTGTGGGAAGGAAAAACCAAATTTGAACACACGGAAAGTCATGGCAACTGTTTTTTGGGACCGAAAGGGCTTAATCCACGTCGAGTTTGTGCCAAGGGGAAAAACAAACAACTCAGAGGCCTACTGTGAAACCCTCCAACGACTTCGACATGCCATCCAAAACAAGAGACGGGGAATGCTGACAGAACAAGTGTTGCTGATCCATGACAATACTCTGCCTCATGCATCTGCAAGAACACTTAACGAACTTCAATGTCTACGTTGGGAAATTTTTAGTCGTCCACCTTTCAGCCCTGATTTGGCGCCAAGTGATTTTCACTTATTCCCAAAGCTTCAGGCTTTTTTGGGTGGAAAACAGTTTCCTAACGATGAGCTTCAAGAATGTGTGAAAATCCTGGCTCAAGTCTTTGGCGGCAAATGAGTACTGTACAACAATAACTGGTCCCTTGTTACAGCGCTTTCACCACACAGCAACGAACATAACCTCGAATTGAAGAGGAAGACTGGAGCTAGCAGCTGCGCGCGCACTGGTAGTGGGGAGAGGTCTGCGTGGCGCGTGATGCGCAATCGTTCTTTACTTTCTGGATGACCCTCGTATGTTATTATCGAATTTCCTTTAGAAAAATGAGATATTTATACCGTCACCATGGTAAGACCCTGGCCTGGGACCACGAAATGTGCACCAATCCATACCCCCAAAACAGGTTTTGAGCATTTTTCAAAACTTTATATACATATGTATATAATGATGCATATAGTGTATCATCTCTACAGGTCGCTTTTTTTGCCCAAAATCTCAGTCGAGTTCGATAACCAGCAAAATTGGACTCCCAAAGGGGTTGGTAAAGGGGGTCCTTTACCAAAAAAGGGGTTTTAAAGATCCTTCCCATGTTTAAAGAAAGAAATTAATTACAAAATAATTATACTCTAAATCATTTATTTTTCAGTTTGGAAGGTCGTTTTGAAGATGAAGAGCTGAGACAAATCCTGGACGACATTCAAACAAAAAGAAGTTTGCAGTATTAAGATCTATTTTATAATTTGTGTTCTTTATGTATGTTTAAAAAAAATGTAATTAGAAAATCAATAGTCAAAATTTGTACAACAATACGAATAAAGTAAAAAAAAGTGACTGGCCCTTTTGTCTTTGTCTAAGTGAGGTTTCGCTTTCATAATGCTTAATGGGAATAGCTCCCAATTCAATACATTCCTCAACCCTCCATCATACTTTTTGATCTAAAACAGCTGTTTTGATTAAATTTGGTGACGTGCCAAAGATGCACTTGTACTCCGAGAAATGAAGATTTGTTTTCATGATATTTTATATGGCAAGGACATCAATAGTTCCAATGGTTTGCTAAGGAGTATATTTCATCACTAGGTCCTAAAGTAAAGGGTTATTTTTTTAATGAGACCAAGTTTAATGTCGTCTGAGGCACAACTGAGGACGTTAAATGAGCGAGGATCAAGAAATCCCCTTTGGGCCGAGTAATGATCAATACTTTTGTCATAATGCATATGAATATCAATAAAAGTAGGATTATCTATTAAATTTTCTTTTAACACAATATTTTTTTAAAGTAATGTAAATATTATTATTTATTAACACTCAATATTTATTACTATATCACTATTTGAGGTGCTGACTACACTCATGAGGGTATTTTAAGGCAAATATGTGGTGAAGGATGAGCGTGATGAGTGGTAGTAATGAGTTATGAGGTGTAGTCTTGTTACAAACTAAGGCAGACTCCTCCTTAGAATGGGTCATTAATTAATAGCCCAATGACCAATGGAAATACAAGGACCAACGGTGTCGGAACCACGCAGGTGATGGTCTGATATGTCTAAACGATGGTGGGAGTTGATGCGGGTATGATCAGATGATCACTGAGACTACCTGAGCCGCTTTAGACCTATATCATCCTCAAAACCTGACCTCCATGAAGCTGGATTACAATACCACGCCACGAGTCCCAGTCAATTTGAGAATTTTTGTTTTCAATGTTTTGCTAGTGCATCCTAACCGATCATCAGTTAGTGCCTAGTATTGATTTGTAATTGGTTATTTTTCAAATATTACACTAAACCCTATTAAAAATTAATATTTAGAGTATTTTTTTTACAACAATTGACTTTTTTAAATTGACCAATCATTCTGATAAAATAAAACCATTGGAACAGCTGATGTCATTGCCACATAAAGATAAAAGATAATTAAAATTACCTTCCCTCCCAAGGAGTGCAACTTAAGCTGTGTCTAAAGCAGCTGTTTTTTAGAGTGAAATGATAAAAATACTTCAACCTCCTCGGACTTCAACGTCACCTACAGCAGTTAAGTTCACACGATGTCGTTAGCTGTGTCATATTTCAACATTTGAAAAACAATAGCTTTGACTTTTTTGGGTTTGTAGCCCCTCATTGTGTAATGCTTACGATCCTGGTACTGTACAAAGGGTAAACCTCATCAAACCCCACGTCACCGATAGATTACATTATCTTGGGTGTCTATATTGACAAACCCCTTGTGCTGAAGAAAATAACTGAAATGTATTTCTCAATATCATTTGCATCGTGACAAAAAGTATTGATCCCGAGATTGATCCTCGCTCATTTAACGTCCTCGGCCGTGTCTTAAACTTGAGCTCATATAAAAAAGAATTCATTCTAGAACCTACTGATAAAGTTTAGGTACTATTGTTTTCGAGCTGAGACTGTCCTGATAACCACCATTTTCTGCTATCTCTGGCCACTCCTGTAAGAGTTCCAAAAGTTTGAAAATGGGCCATTTTTCACCTAATTTTTCAAAACTATCAGACGAAACCCTCGAACACCCCACTATGCTAAAAAAGGTATCCTCCAGGTCCCTTGGTTGTTTAGTCACCCTTGAATGCACCACTGCTGCTGTCATTAATTTGTTCAGCCCAGTATATAACCCAAAAAAGGCTCTTCAATCATATAACCAAATAAAAGTCAAACAGAAGCTCTTTGGGGCATTGTACCAAAATCACGGCCTATTAGTTTTTCACGCTCATAGGAATTGGCCTGAAAAGTGAAATCCAAACTTGGTGGGAAGGAATTTTTAATTCTCCAACTAAATCAAATCATTTCCTTACAAAGAGTATGGTTCTAAAATTTATGTTAGTTCAGAAAGTTTGACCTCTGAGCGCTTAAAAACACATATTATAAGTGTAAGTTTCAACATGGCTGGGCGGTATTCTTTGCTCTACTCCCTAGGCTCAAGGTAGGGTGTCAACCCAGGACTTTGCTTAAAGTGACAATAGCTCGAGCCAGTTGTCATGTATAAAAATATCAAAAGCGCCTAGAAAACCGCCTGCTAATATTTCTCTTTTGTTGACATTTGGCTCAATAAAACTTATGCTGCAAACCAAAGTCCATACTGTTGTAAGTATAACACATTATTTGTTTCAGATCTTCATTTGTATAAACGCTAGCTTCATTGTATCAATAGCTAAATATATGGTAGCTTATACACTGATATATAGTAATAAGTTGTTAAAAGAATTTGAAGACAAATAATTGTATGAACTGGGACGGAACTCGAATCCGGGTCTTCCACTTACTATGTGACTATGAGTTTCTTAATAACTTTGATTTGCAGTTTTCTAACTTGATTGTTTGATGAGCAGTACAGTTCAAAGATTGTTCTTACAATGACTAGAATAAAAACTAATGTTTTGTGTATACAATCAGTTGGTATCTTTTATTAATTTGGGCGGAACTTACTTTCCAGACAGCCCTCATTCTTAATTTTACAGAAAAAACAAAAAGCATTTTTGTGAAAGTAATGGTTTTATAAAAAATAGGAGTTGAATACAAATGCACAGGAAAAATAAAGGTTTACCGAGTAAATTATAGCAAAATAGATGTTGGTCTGATTTTTGGCAAGGCTGGAATCCAGTTCCCACTCCCGGACGCTATCCCACTACTGCTCACCACGGGGACTTTGGCTGCTGAGTTTCCCCCCTGGCCGCCCCTCCTTAGCCAACCTGGCCACCCCAGACTCCTCCAGGGTGCCCATGTTGATGGCAAGCTTAGTGCGGACATCCAGTCAACATGGGAAACCTGAACCCAACTCCCTGCCTCAAACCATCCTCAACATCTGACCTCCAAGTAGCTGGATTACAGGAGCACGCCACGACTCCCAGTCGAAAGTGCAGTGAAACTTGCTTGTATATAACTTATTTAAAGTAACATTTACTGAGCGTGAGCATTGTAAAAATATACGGAATCTATTCGAAATAAATATTAAACTATAAACACGTTTTTACTTTAACATTGCAGCACATTTTAAAGCCTTAAAACGTTTATTTTTCGAGATAGTTAAACTGTAAACGTGGATAGAGTGTACTATGTTCAGTGAGGCTGGTAAAAGTTGCGAGTTTCTCCGCTAGAGACGCTCACATCGCTGCTTGATAAACGATCGTACTGCGCGCAGCTGTCGGCTAGATAGTGTGATCTTTGGCAGTGCTGTGACAGTGAGCAGTAGAGTTTGTATGAAGTGACAATCTTGATGAACTTAATTTTCCCTTTACTGTATTCTGCTTAATAGAGTAGGAAAAACGCTGTATTCAAAAAAGTCAAAACAGTTAATGCAAATAAATTTTAAATATCATTTTTACAATAGTCTCAAAAATTGTCATAGTTTGTTGTAACAAAGAATAAATAAAACATAGCCAAGAGAGAGAGAGAGAAGAAAAGAAGCAGGACTAAGAACTAGTTAATTCTGAGAACTCATTGGTATGTCACTTGGGTTAAATGGAAATACAAAGTCATATAAAGAGTGTGTTTTAATTGTGCAAATTTTAAAATGAAATAAAACGATGAAAGATAGTTTGTATTTATATAAAAATACATTTATTTCAACCACAGTGTTATGGCATTTGTGTTTTAAAATAATTTTCTGGTATATGGGTTCCATGGCGTGCCAGTAGAAGGTCCAATTTAAAAGACCTTTCATCAACTGGGGGAGAATTCCGTCGATAACTCGACGAGTGTTGACTTCCATATCATATAGAATCGTATTTTCTACCCCACTTTAGGCCGAATAGCTAGTTAAAGTTTTCCGACCAATGCTGCCAATTGAGAGTGGGACAGATTATAGGGTATTTATCTCTATGAGGGAATTTTAACACTTTAAGGAAATAAGGAAATATTTGTTTGTGATATTTCTGTGTCAAATTGTTTCAAATTTTATGCAGTCATAAAGATTTAAAGTCGTTACTAATAGAGTCAGCACGATTATAAGCCATATGAGACTGTTGCTATTGACGGAACGACAATAAATAATATAGTAAAATAATATTACTTTATAATACCAAAAACTCTTTGATGTTGTCTTGTGAATTTAAACTGATATCTTACTAAAAGTGTTATTAACGCGTAAAATTTTGTTGACTGCCGTTATTTAAAATGTATTTAATAACGTTGAGTTGAGTAATAATAATTTAACTTACTTGACAAAGATATGCCAGAACAAAATCGTTCCTTTTACAAATGTGTTAATATTCACTCGAGAGATTCTCTATACTCTGTCCCACTCTCAATTGGCAGCATTGGTCAGAGAACTTTACTGTTCGACCTAAAAATGTCTCATTTCATTGACAGATTCACGCAGCAATGTTTTGGCGCTCAGCTGCGTTGATTTTTTTTTTCATACAGGGTGTTTCAAAACTTCCATAAAATAATTTAAGGTATTGATCCTGCGGTCGGATAGCAACTGCGCCGGTGGTGGAGGAATTTTCAAAGGGAAAAATCCCGGCGCTCTAGCGCGGGACCCCTAGCGGTCAATTATGTACGGCTGACTGCGCGCACGCAGGTAGTCGAATCTTTCACCAAGGGCTTTCTCGGTAAACCGATTTGTCTAAATAGACGCTTTCAAGGGTTAACTCGGCCGACAGTTGTTACTCATTACTGTTGTAGCTTGTGTGAATATATACATATAGTACGTATCTGAGATGGGTTCAATAGGTTGATATATTAATATTAGATTTCTATAAATATAACACCATGGCTCACTAAGGGTAACTAGAATTGTATAGTGCAAGAAATAAATAATAATAGAACATAACATCCTGGATTAAATTTTGTATTTGAGCGTACTGACATAGCCGATTGTCGTATCAAATATTTGCTGATCATCGTTCATTACTTTGATCATTTCTAGTTTAAATCTTCATACATATAATAAAATCGACAAATTTCAATAAGTTCAAAAGGACATAATGAAGTGGTATTGTTTCCAGTTTTCTAGATTAGCTTGAACAAACCTACAGAGAACAAAGCGGCGGTCCTAAACCTGCCCTGAACAAAGAAGCGCGTTAGGCATCACCCTCGTGAGTGCTCGGCCGAGCTATGTAGTCCCTTTTGTGTCCCTACTGCCTGTCCAGCGGCGTAGTTCGACAACACCCAATGAAACCATATTTCTTTCGTCTAAAGCCTTATCGCTAGTTTCACAGCCGCCATTCCGTGTTTTCATGTTTTATTATATTTTAATAATACTGTACAACTAGCGAATAGGCCTTGAACGAAATAAGTACGATTTACTGGCTTTCTTTTAGTCCCGAGAACAATACCACACGTTAAACACATTAGAACCTTTTTTCAGTAAATTCTTGATGAAAAGAATCTAGTACCATATGAATTGGACATGTTTAAAACTTTTCACAATTTCTAATTTTTAAGAGCTAGAAACATGTCTAGTTTATTGATTCATTGATTTGTTTATACCAATGAATTGGTAGCATGGATTATATTTTATATTGTGTACGTTTGAAGTTGCGAAGAAAGAAATAACCGGCAAGATATTTTACATGTAGACTCACTGAGCTCTAGCTGGATATAAAACGCTTGCGGGTTGTCAAAGTTGTTTATCATTAGACAAATCAGCTGATTATGGTTATTGTGATGTGTATGTTCCATATTGATTTTCTACTATGTGATATAAGGTAGCAACTTCTAAAGTACCCCAGTTTGACTGCTCCATAACTCTTATGAAACCTTAATCGAACAACCTATTTAAACAACTAACAATACATTTATATAGTATTTCACATCAAAATGTACATATGTACTGTATTCTCAAATAATTGTAACCATATGGTCTAAGTAGAAATTCTTTGCACAAACAAGCAAAAACCTGATCTGTCAAAGCACATAAACCAAAAACTATAAAGTATTTCTAGTCGAGTACTTGATTACCGAATGAGAGTCGACTTTGGTAAAGTCGATACGCGATAGTCGACTGAGCGGGCCGGGCTATCAGTGAGCGCATGACCCTTCTCCTCTCCCCCTTCTTCAATGTATTGTCCTGTACTAACCCTATAGCACATACTCCTCCTCCAAAATATACGCACTTATTTTCTGCTCTGATAATCTTAACCCTTTATAACATACGAGGGTACATTAAAAAATAAGTTAGAGTCGTAAGCAGTCCTGTCAAAAACAATCAAATAACGTGCGTGTGTCTGTAGGGTCTGTGAGTTCTCCTCCGACTCATCTATGATAAAAGCCTCTTTCCAAGCCTTTTATTTTTTTATAAATAGATCCGGATACCACTTTAAAAACATTGTATGCTATTTGTTTGTATGACAAGACCAATTTGTTCTCACCGAAGAAGTTAATATATTGACGAACTAAAAGTTATTTATTGATTGGGTGCAAACATGAAACTCCATCGTGGACGATCGTCGGCCCATTGTTTTACAGCCAATAAATTCGCCGAATGCTGTGGTATATTGACGGGTTGTGTTCCGGTCCAATTATGACGTGTTGAATGTGCTGCACTACCTCAGTCCTGTTGAACAGAGCTGCAGTTGTTTAATTGTTAATGTACATATGAAAATACGTTATTTACCTGAAACTGTAGGACACGGAATACAGTATTGTTATAGACAATAGACATAGCTGTGTGTGGCCGCATACGACGGAACAGTGTGAGGAAAAATATTTAATTAAATTAACACAGCGCATGGTATCTTGAATAGAAGAATGAAGATTGGGTATAGGACACTTCAGGGTATCACTGGTACAACTCGCTATTATATAACCAGACTTAAACTGTTTCCAAGCATAAGTGACCGTGGGTTTAAAGCCTATTTAATAAGCAATTCAAAAGTAAACCGACACTATAAAAATTAAAAACTAATGTTATTGTTGTTTTTTACAATTGACGGGCTACAATCTACATTTTATAAAACGTCCTAGCTGTAAAAACAAAAAAATAAAACAAGTAGCATATGGAAGGAAACGAAATGTAGTGTTACCGGTACCGTACCTGACATAGCAATGGCCAATGAAACAAAACTTTAGTGCATAATAATTTATGAAAACCTCTCCTGGAATGAATATTTGGAACTTATGCCTAAAAAGCTTACCACTTATTTATTTGTACTGAAAGTACTCAGACATGTATATGAATGACTTAACAACAACAGTGATGGCATAGAATTCACGGTTTGAGTCTCACATGATATACGGCTTGGAGCGGGACATCGACTGACAACATTCACATCCCACAGAAAAGAGAAAAAAGTGCTCCCCACTTACACTTCAGGGATAAGTGAGCCTTAGAATTCTGTCTTGTTGCCTTCTAAATTAGAGAAGTTGTGCTTTATGACGTATGTAGATAAAGACACATAACTGATAAAGGCGAAAATATACATGGGCACATCACCAGACATGCCTCAATATGCTAACTGTCTCACAACTGAACCAGCTTTACGAAGAGAAACCGTCGTACATTGGCTGCAAACTCCTTCCAGAACAGGTGAGAAGCCTCAAGCCAGCACTCACCAACTGACTGTGCTGCCTCCCTGTATTCATCGTGGATAAATTCCTTCCCCTCGGAGAAGATATATTTCTCACTAATGATGTAACTAAATATATGTATTGACGCCATTACAATACTTACAGTGTTGTAAAAATATGTAACCAAGATGGTTATTTCTCCGAAGAAAACATTTTTACCCAACAGTGCATCCGAAATATGGAAATAAAATATAATTTTAAACAGCATAATGCGTTGCAAAGTCAATTTCTGTGTTGCCATGTGCGCAATATCGACAGTGGCCCAAGATCGAGTATCGATGCAAGTGTATCGAGTGTCGATGTGGATGCGCGCGACACGAGTGTTGGTTAGCCGGCAGTTGTCAGCTGATAGCCAGACGAGCTGCTACTGTACCGCTTATCTCTCTTATCAATGTTGTTGTCAGTTCTTAGCTTGCTGTTCCCCAGTGTCGGTGTTTGTGTCTAGTGAGTAGAAAACTGTCGCTGTCTAGCAGAACTGTAGTAGCCAGTGGCCGGACTTGTACGTACTCAGTGTAACCCATCTAACCTCGCTTGTCGTCTACCTAGTTAATCAGTGTACCCGTACCGGTAAGTGTGCTAATTAAATTAAACTATTGTAAATATAGATCTCGTAGTTTGTTATTGAAATATATTTAAAGTTTAGAGTTCTGAAATGTTAGTCTTGTAAAGGCTTATATAGTAAAATAGCTAGTTTTAATCACCCGCGATCACGCAAAACAGTTTGTAACAGCCTAGCTATCTGAAAAATTGACCCAAAAATCTAATGAATGTCGTGAATTTAAATGAAAACAAAGTCTTACAACTTACACGCACGTCTCTAAAACATGCTAAATGGATAAACCTGATCCATAGCTATCTCGAACAACGCCCAAAGAAGAAAGAACTCGAACGACTTTCGAGCTATAAATTACACAATAAATAATAGGACAAACCCCAGGATAAAATAAAAGAACATTTGACACTGGCGGTAAAAAGAGACATACACTCCGAGACATCAAATAGTAAATCTACCGCGTGATGACCATAAAATCGTGATTGGAATAATTACACTGACAGTTTCAACTAATTTACAACTAGACATGTCGTTTTTTATGCAAACGACATACACAGCCTCCCGCTTAAAAACTGAGTGGCATTTGAAGCGGAAACCGAATTCACCGCGTTATCTTGAGGCGTGGGTATTTGCGTTGGTGATAGCGGCAATGTTTTTACACCAGAGATTATCAAACACGCGTTCTTACGTAATCTGTGGAGGAAGGAAGACCTGTTGGTAGACAAGAGTGTCAACAAGACAAGGTGGTGCAGATGAGATACAACCTGTTGATACATCGTCACACGCGGCTCTGTCAATGTAGTGGCCATTGTTCAGTTGGCCAAAGCAAATCAATGTACCTACTCGTGTGTACCGTACTGATTCAGTTCAAATCACATCATCCGTACATAAACAAAACTGCTTTTTACTAACTTGAAAATAACTCAATATGTAACTCTCTCTGCTGTAGCACGTAAGAAACTAGGGGAACAATTGGTTTATTGGTTAAAAACCAATGCTGTGAAAACCAAAGTTTAAATGTAAATATAAATGGCAATACTAGTACAGTACAGTAAGTAAGGATATTGATTTTGCGATGCCCTTTTGTGCGTGGACGGAGCTTGTGCAGATTGTGCCATTGAAGATTTTAAAGTGAATACCAGCAACATTCGTATTTCCAAATGGTAATATTTATTTCGAGTTACGTCTTACTCGTTAAGTTTTCACCTCAATGATTAAGAATTAGTAAAATCGATAAAAACAGAGATACGTATTCTATGAAATCATGGTTTAGAAGAAATACATGATCTCTCTCTTCATTGAGTAAGCTACGGTAGCTTACGTAGGCCCTGGTCTATAGGTAAGTGTGTACCATTTGTAGTAGAGTAGCCTGGGTGTTGTAATTTGGGGGTTCGAGGATCATGGGCCCTCTTCTAGTATGGAACATCCCTCTGCGAAAAAGGGTCCGGGATTTTCTCCCGGAAAATAAGCACAATTTAGATGCAAAATGGTGAGTATTGTGGCAATTCCGGGACATTTTTATTTTGAAGATATAATGAGCCGATTTTGTAGCTATGAACAGTGGTCACTTTGTGGTCCGACGTTTGATAAGTATACGCACTCTGACAGAACCTTCAGTACCTGACATTAGGATTAGATAAAATATGTTAAGATTATTTGGTAATGACAATACTTGTGCTGAAATTGTCGTATAATATAGTACGGTGTGTTATCCATTTTTTCACATTTTTAATTTGAAAATACAGTATGCTAAATAATTTTGAAAATTGTTTTTATAAATTGTTTGGACTGTAACCTGTGAACTTAAGGTGGACACCTGAAAACTAAATCACTGGTAAAACCACATTTTTCATTTTCATTCGCAAACGATGTTAATTTTATTTTGAAATACTGAACTCAGTATTGATGTTGGATTTAGATCAACGTCGTCGTGTCTATGTTTCCAGAGTGTGGTTAACTTATCCATCTAAAATACTAATTTTTATGTTCAAGTAAAAATTAAAAATAAACAGAACATTTCCTACAAACTAAACAAATTTGTTACTGACGGAAATGTATTGGGAAGGGGTTAGAGTGTGCATTTTGACAAAAATCTGTATATTTTCGAGCTTGAGACATTGACAGTATCTTAGTGTGTACAGCAGTATGGTTGTCTAACACTGGCGAGCTTAATCAAACAAGCACTACTCCCTCTAGTCAATATGTGCTTGGTACACATGTCAGTATAATAATCGATAGTATCAATCATTTCATAGATAGAAGGCACTAGTGTGAGATTCATTGAGATTGCAAAGTTACCTGCTCAGTCCTAAAAGTCTTGATGCTATTAAAGTCATTTCAAGATCGTATAGTCCTCTTAAATCCTATAAAAAGTCCACTCCTGAGTCCTTAAAGTTCACTTAAGTTCTTAAAGTTGTCGTGTCCAATAAAGTAGTAAAAACCATGCCGACACGCAGTTAAGCGCCTCTGGTATGAGTGAAGCGATTTTTCTTCCCAGTTTGTTAGAATCCTATTCTAATACGCTATTTGTAGCTCTAGCTCATTACTCTGGCAGCCCTTCGGCTTCAGTTTTTGTGTTCTATTACCACGAGCATTGTGTTCGACTTTTCGCCTAAGCTTTTCGTGCTTTATTGCCTAAGAGTTACGGGGCTGTTCGCTACGCTCAGAGCCTCGCTTCGGTCCTTGACCTCAGGTTTAAGTGGTATTTTACTGAAAGTTTTACTACGCATCATAAAGGGAAAACGCGTTTCAAATTTCATTAAAATTAGACTAATCTTTCCGCTGTTATATCGAAACATCACTTTTGGATGTTATTTTCAAACAACTTTTAGTAATGTGTGAAATTTTATAATTTTGGTTATATACATAGTATGGACAAAGTTAAAATATATATTCATTTTAAAATGTGATGACATTTACGCCTTTAAGTGAAAACTCCTACCGCAAACGGGGAATTCAGGTATTCCGATTTAGGTGGAAACGAACTTGATCGACATATTTACAAAAGAAACATCTGTACCAAGTTTTATGAAAATCACACAAAAATGAGACCGCATACGTACATATATATATGTAGACTCTACGTGTATAAAAAATTAAAAAGCTAACAATATTTTCTGGGGGTAGAATTGGTGCTCAAAATGAAATTGTATGGTCTTTCCATACTGGCGACGTGAATATCTCATTTTTCCAAAGACAATTCTCTAGCAACGATCTAAAATTGTTTACATTCATGCAAATAAATGTGAGAGGAAGTAATTAGTTTTCGAATAGCATGTCACTGGGGTTGGTTATAAATAAGTCTGAATCCCCATCACAATTGGTTCTTTATTTATTCAGTTTTTGTTTGGATGAACCAAGCAGAGTGGTGCGGCTCAGCGTTCCTACGTCATCGAGGACGCTGTGAGGACTAGAGGAACAGATGGCACTTGCACCGCGTCGTATGCGTTTAATTTTCCTAAGAACCATTTAGTATAACATCGTTTTTATTCGTGGGAACAAGACATGAATGTATGAGTTTTCGAGGTTTGACGTTAGGCTCTTGTTTTATACCCAATTCTCAGCAGCTCTCGAAATGGATAGGTAGACTATGAAATCGTATTTCTATAGCCTCCTATAAATGATCTAAGCAAAACACAGCATAAGATCAACATAAAATACAGTGTCATGTGTGTGTTTTGTTTAAATAAATCTTGAGACAAGAGTTTGACTTTTATTAAGAGAGAAAAAATCTTTTTGTCATTCTGCTCCGAAAACAGCTGCTTAAGACACATGCATTGACAGTGCTAAAGTGTCACTTTTTAACCCAGGTAAATAAAGGATAGTTTTGATGATCTTTTTTTTCGTTTAGGGAGAAAAGATCATTTAATGATCTTTTCGTGGCATGGACATCAGCTGGTCCAATGGTTTTGTTGAAATTGAATGGTTCGTTCGATTATTGTTTATAGTCGATACAACAACTAAACTGTGAATATCAATCTAAATCGCAGGTAATTTAAATTTAGATTGAGTGCAATGTGTCGATTTAATATCGAATCGGAACACTGGCAATGGCAAATCAAATGAACAGCTGTTTATACAAAACAATGAAAAATAAAAACTGCATCGTACAACACCATAATTCTCTTAACTATTTTACAATTTTTTTTAATGAACCAACTAACCATTTTAACCACTCCTTCTACTTGCATCATGACAAAAAGTATTGTTCATCACTCGTCCCTAAAGTGTCTTTGATCCTCGCTCATTTAACGTCCTCGGCTACGTTTCGGACGTTAAACTTGAGCTCGTATCAAAAAGTGTCACTTTAGGACCTAGTGATGAAATATACTATTACGTGACATGTTGCGCAGCTGCTTTAGTAACAAAATGCACTCACGATATACATTTGAATCAATTAAACTGTTGAGTGCTAACAACGGGTTGCTTGTGTTTTTTCATGGGAGCAGCACAAGTATCAAATTTCACGGGTTCACTTTGGTATATGATGGTTAACAAATTACTTCGCCTTTAAAGATAGAGCTTACCTTTTCCGAAGGAAATCAGAGCACAATACTATCATCGTTCGGTAACACACACTGTTTCACATATAAATATACAATGGCTCTACGAAAATCGGTAACAATAATGGAATCATCACATTTTAGCTGTTTCAAGTCTGCAAAGTAAATATCGAGTTTGTGTCTGTGGCAGTTTATCTGTGTTGTGTGCTCAAGAGTATAACAGGCTGTGTTTTGAGAAATTCTGAGAGAATTTCAATTTACACATACAACCGTTTTGTAAGTAGAAGTGAATCACCGTCTCACACGAGCCGGTGTTGTAAATGTCGTTATACGTAAAGTAGCAATAGATTAGTTTGAAACCACCTTGTGTATTGTTCATCATACGGGTCAAAGAGTGTTGTTTATGAGAGATCGCCTTCCAAATAAAATTCGTCCGCCCGAATTTTTCGCTACACTCAATTCATGTGAATATTTAGTGCATGTGAACTAGATGTAACAATTTAACAACACAATTGAAAACTAAACTAAGTTCCCATTTACATCATGAGTCTGTTTCATGATAAAAATAATTATAATCATCGGTTTCTATCGATGTAGCCTTCTGAGACCTGAACGTGTTAAAATGAAATAAAACGAAACACGCCTTTGGTGGTGAAGTTAGTTTGACTTTAAAGAATTTCTTTCACTTAACCGCAATTATTAACAAATTTATGACATTCTCCACAGTTCTCATATACATCCGGACCGAAGAGAACAAGGAGGTAGTTCTACTCTCAACCTGAATCCTGAATGTTTGTGCTGATTCTAATTTGTTGGTGAAATAGAATATCTTGAACTACTCGTATTAACCACACAACGAGGCTGGTACTTCAGGAAAGGCAGGGTATCACTGTAAACGGTTTACCATATGATATTGTAAGTTAAGTTGGTGAGTTGAGTGATATGATATTATGGATTTGACGGCAGAGTGTCGGTGGAACCGGTCTGTGAGTCTACTGCCTAGGGCTTCCATACAAGCAATGTAGGCATCCCATGTAGATAGGATCTCAGTCGGCGCTTGCGTCACTTGGTGTGTGTGTGTGCGTGTCTGTGGAGAGTTTATACACCAGATAACACGTCTAGTCAAGTGTGTACTACCTTTCCTTTACTATAAAATCTTTGAATTCGATTACCATCTCGTAGGTAGTTGTCTTGAATAAGTGTATGAAGTTAACCGGCAAGAACGCACCTAAATATAAATTATTGGGTTTATTAACCAAAAATACCTTTAGTAAGTTATTAGCATTTAATTTTCCAATATTTATAATCAATAGTAAATTTCAAGCTACCTTTACTGAATGTTTACAGCTGTCATACAGACGGTTTTAGTGGTACGTCAGGAGAGGTTTAGAAAGGTTTTAACAATCTACCCATTGGCAAAACCTTTCCAAAGAAATAACTTCAAATCCCTTGACCAATATTTGATGTTTAGTTAAAAAGTAATTTAAACGTTTTACCATATAAATGCAGTTTTCATTATTGTTAAAAGCACTAAGAACTAAACAAAAGAAATCGATATCATGCAATATTTTGCGTATTATACAGACTCATTTTAAAAATCAAAGCCGGGCTTTAAGGTTGGGCAATAAGGGCGGAAAAAACGTGCCAAAACCGGCACCGTTGTGAAATGTCACTATGCTTTTAAAACTTTAAACTGAAGGGCCAATATATTCTTGACGGTAGATTAGACGCAAACTTTACTAGTTTGATTTGTAATTAAACACAGTTTGAAAAAGGTGCTAATATGGAATTTTCAGAGCTCTGAAATTCTGGAATATAAAACACGTGACTCCAGTCTGCCCTAGATAATATTTTTTGCTTAAGTTAAAATTATTAAGCATATAGAAAGTCATCACATGGGAGCATCGTTTTTGGACAGCAAATCCTTGTAAAGTCAATAGCCACCGATACAAGGTTGACGCGAGATTTCGTGTTGAAAACATTTAACCTTTTACGTGTTTGGCGTGAACAATGTCTGTGTCATCTGCCTAGAGCACACCATCTACTAACCTTGCGTCTGGCTACGATCTCCTCTAGGTCTCTAGGAAACTGTTGATGCCAGCCAATGTTCAGTGATGGGAGGTGGCGAGGGAAGAGTGAGCTGACATCGCTAGGGACTTCAGTGACGTCATCGCTGTCTTGTCTTGCCTCTCAAGTGTCAAAGTTAGTCCATCTTGTAACTTTAGTGGAATAGGTCCCTTGTAGCTTTGAATTAAAATAACAAATAATACTCAAAGGAAATTTGCTTCATTCAGACATGTGACGCTTTAGCGCTTAGTTTTTAATATTATTTGGGAAAATTCATAATTGTTTTGAAATATATCCCTCATTTCATTTTAAAATTATACCTACGAATAATTTATTGTATGTATTATATATAACTGAATATTTTTTTAAATAAATAAGCTTTTATGGCAGCACTACTACAAGTGAAAACAATTTGTTTCGTCTGCACTTTAACTAGCAGACATCTTCAGTTGAACTTTAAAATCAAAGAAATGATAACATTATCAATGTAACGAGTTTATACCTCTTTATACAATTATTTTGAGTCTTTCGTATAACTGCTATGAATGCTTTATGCAAATTTTCAAATGGTTGTTAAACTTATTATTCTAGTGAATGTTGATTTCAACCACTAGTTACACGAGGAAAACTTAGTAAAAACCAAGCAAAGTCCAGTCGTCCAACCATTGATAGTTGATACGGCAAATGCGTCAAACGTGGGAAGATTTGCTGACTTGACACTATCTTATCATACTCCTTACAGCGCGAATTCTACACAGTTACATAATCAACTGCAACTGTACAGAACACATGACACTACCCACTACATTCTCTACTTTTACTCTTTTACTGTATATTGTTCGGAATTACACATAATAGGAACCAACCCCCTGGAGAATTAAGAATCGTAACTAACTCTTCATGCCCAATTCTAAAAAGCGCTTCACACACGAATCCCTGTTTAGGTAATTTACAAAGGGAACATGTACGATACGGTAATGCAAAGCAAAGAAACTAACGATAGACTGACGAAGTAAAATGTTACTTTGATCTTCTTCATTTCTTTCTAGAGCTAGAAACGGATGCTGATGTTTTGACTGTGAGTAGAGTTTTGTTGGGACAGTCGCTACTGTACTTTGGTCGCTACAACATTCTTTGTTACTTGTCACACAAAAATTAAAACTAATAAAACTCTTAGTTTTGAAATAAAAATCGGTCGCGACAAACTTGGATTATGAGGGCTTTGATACTTTGCTTTGAGACAACCGACCTCTACTGGGTATTTTAAGGTGAATGTGGAATAGTGGTGAGTGTGATGGTTGTTTTGATGGAAGATGTAGTCTTGTTACAAAATAAGGCTGACAGTTCCCCAGATTGCGTCATTAATTAAGAGCCCACGAATAATGGAATGGACAACGGCTTATACATAACCGGGGAACGGCCCACGAGGAGAAAGAAGGAAATCGTAGCAATTCAAGGTCGTTGTGAGAAGAGTACAATGCAACAATTTATAACTCAATAGTTGATAGGCTGATCCTAGCAACAACGGCGTAAGTGTATAGTTATCAAACAAGTTGCCATTTCCGTTAAAGGTTTTCTCTTAAATTATAGTTTGCGGCATTGTTGTGTACTAACTGAAACCTTTATGCCGATGTAAAAGCGTGGATCTTGAATATATTTAAAATTTGAAACAGCAACACACACATAAGTATAAAACACGATTTTCAATCCCTGAGCCTATCGTACTTCTTATCTAATCGACAGGCTAGCTAATCTTTCTTCTAATCACATCAGTTAATATTATCAAATCCTTAAAGTAAATAAACATCAAACAAACTAGCTTTGTCTTTCTAGTGAAGTCACTTCATAAAAATATGTTATAAACAAGGTATGAGCCAATAAAAACACACAATCTTATTTGTACCAAAAAGGTATGATTTGACTAAAATGTCAATCTTGTGTGAATTATCTTACACGACGATTTCAGCAGATTTCAGTTGCGCCGCTTCAAAGAGTGAACACCTAGCTTAATAAATCAGAGAAAATTGATATTATTTTGAACTGGGTTCAGAGTAATTTAGTATGGATAACCTGAAGTACTTTTTGGGACGAACTTCGGGGGTTTGCCCCACCACAAAATAGGGTTTGTATGGGAGTATGTAACCTTTTAAAAGGTTACCAAAGGTAGGAGGGTTAAGGTAACCTTATCAAACCTTATCAAATATGAAATATCCCACGAAACATTTTAAAACGAAACTGTTTAAAATGACACTATTTTTATCAGAATATTAAAACACGTCTTACATATTTGTTTTTGGGTGCTTTAAAATAATGTGCTACATGCCAGGGTTCAGTTACTAAATCCGTTTGCACTTTTGGTTTAAATTAAATGTCTAAACTCACCGTCCTTGTCTTCAGAGGTACTTTACTTATTCATAGGTACCTTTTAAGCCAATGCCAGAATGTAGCAAACTATTTGTTCCTAGCAAACTTAAACCAAATATACAATTGTTTTAGCATGAAATCTCCCAAAATGTCAACAAGCACCCTTCAGACTATCTTTACCTTATTGTGTAAAACTCTTGTGTGTAAATGTGTAACCGTTTACAAATTGCGTTGCTCATTTTCGAGACTGGTGTTCAGCCTAATTGCTATGTCTGGAACCATTTTTGGAGTACTTCTTAAGCATTCATATATAATTCAATAATTCTCCTTTTATCAACGTCACTAATATAGTTTAGTATGAACACATATTCTACATTGAGACCGGTGTTAAGCCTAATTATAATGTCTGGAACGGTTTTTGGAGGATTTATCAAGCGTATATTATACTTCAATAATATAGTTGAGTATGAACACTTTCTAAGAATTGAGCTTCGGTTGTGAAACACAAGTTGTGTAAGTTAGCGAAAGAAAGTTCACGGAGCGATTCTCCCGGTGCCAAGTTCTTCAACTAAGAACTAAGCAAGTAAATATTAATAAAGACTTTGAGCGACGCTAACTTCAAAGAAAGCCTTCGGCGTGAATTAAATATATTGGCTAATACATTGGATCGATTTGAGCTGAAAGAGTTCTAAGGAACGTTTATTTGTGTCAGTTTTTAAACTGATTGATAGGCGATACCTAAAAGACTTCGTTATTTTTTTTCAAGTCGTATATTTTACATTTGCTTTTAAACGTGTTAGTATTTCATAAACTACGTGTTGTTTGATATGGGTAAAGGGACAAAATCTATAAAAGTTCTCATAATTTGACCAGCTAAATTATAACCCATAGAGATATATATGTATTGAATTAGTTATTATTGATAATATCACACGTATCAGTTTACTAAGTCATATAAACTAGGTCAAAGAAATTCGGAGGAGGATACGCTCAATTATAAAAGTAGGTCCCCTTCATTATCACTATGTGGCTGATACGTGCAAGGGGAAGGGGAGAGGGGAGAGGGCAAGGTCGCCAGGGACCTGGCTAGTGGATTAGCTGCCGAGGAAAATAATAACCTGATTGACCAGGTGTAAGAAAATCCGGCTCATAATGCGCTGAATGTTTATCAATGGTGTAACTATGAATTGGATAATTAAGAAGACAAAAATATATTTCGTCCTACTTGTTGTGAGTCTATTTATCATCTTATTCTTGAAACAAGCGTGTTCAATTAAGTTATGTCACCAAGAAACGTGTCATTATCTGGATTGATGGCAAAGCTTGTTTGTAAACAAAGTGTTCTGTACAGGAGCAGGTCTATTGCACCGGAGACTTTGTTTATAAACACACCTCTCCGTGCACCAGCAGGGCTTACAAAGTGTACCTTAATAATGGCTTTAACAGTCCAATACATTCATTTGGTTATTTGCAAATAAAACAAATTGTGCCAATAATTTTAAATTAAATGTTACGTCTACTGGTCATAAAACTACAGGTAATTTATTTGAGGAGTATGATATAAAATATCTGTTATGTAAATGGACGATAAAAGATGTGTCGTAAATATACTATAACTGATTATGTAGCACAAGGACTACAAAATAAGCATCTGATTCCATCATATATACGAGTAGTAAGATTCAAAAGCCAAACATGAAGGTAAAAAATGTGTTAAAAAAGTTCTAAAACTGGGTTTATACATTTTTTTATTACAAAAGGAAATGAGCTTTAACTACATGGTATTTGGCATTACAAAAGTAGAGAAGCTACAGACACAGACATGAACAATGGGTGATGCAGCTTGAGAATGGTTTGAATTCAGTTAGGGTTGACCAACCCCTATTCCTACGCACCGCAATGCCACAACGCCACAAACCCGCCCCGAGCCTGACATACCATCAAGCACAACTTTACCTCGTCACAGTGCAGTGCATTCATATTTACATATTCTATCTATTAAACAATGTTCATATTTACAACTACTCTAAGGACCGTTTTTTCAATTCAGCATTAGCCGGCGGTTAAAATTTAACCGACAATCAACCAATAGGAAAACTAAATATTTTCTTGAGAAAGCTTTTTAAAATTTTTTAGAAAGTTTTACTTTGTTTTTATTTACATTTTAGAGCTTGTATTTAACTACGTTAACATAATGTTCATATGTTTTTAGCATTTAAATTTTATAAATAATGGAAAAAGAATACCTTGATTGCATGAACCGAATTCGTTGCATCTTCAATAATTCGTTGAAGTGTTTTGAACGTTGTGTGAAAAAGTAAACATTGCAGACTGTAAAAACTTAACCGGTGATTAATTAACCAGCTGGTTAGCAGGTTATTGAAAAAGCTGCTCTTAGATCCATTTAATGTAGTCATGCGTAAACTAAGCTATAGTAATGGCATATAGCACGTTCTTAGTTTAAGTTGGAATCGAAATAATAACTTTGAGTAATTTGGTCGATTAATGCTGTGTTTGGTTTGAATATTGCCCAGTGGTTTCAAATATTCTTTTTCCGAGACAAACCCATATTTCAAGAGCGAAAGATAAATGTTAAGTCTTGACCATCTTGTCGTGGTATCGGAGATGATGCGCTTTCGAGCTCAAACCTGGGTTTTATAGAAAGACATTTTCTGAGATTGGTACGAAACTCAGTTTGAATTTGACCCATTTGGGTTGTTTGAAGATTTAAATAAAAACATTGTTAAAAGGTTAGTAGGGTACAAAACCTATACTTTTCTATTTCAAAGCAGTCATGCTACACGTCCTCATGTAATATACAAAATATATGTATATACAAAAATTGCTATCATTCAAGGATTATACCGATAATTATGAAACAAAGGTTTAAACCATCAAGCCTTGTGAGATCAGACAACAGAATTAAAAATAAAGTTTACGAATGCATTCAACATTATTTTGTCCTCTACAGTAGGATTTCTTGAGTCGCAAACACACAAAATGAAATAACACTAAATCTTCCATCAACTATAGGCTATATGACTTTCAATAGCCAGTAAACCAGCTGATACAAAGAGGCTGAAAACTGCGTATGAAATAATAAGGTGTTTTAACGAGTTTCCCCGGCCCAGTATCGTGTATGATCAGAGCTTTACACAGACTGCTCGCTAAGCCCCCTTCACTTTGAAATCATGTTTATGTACACATCCCTCGCACTCTCAAACATTCCATATCAACTTCACTGCTGAAATATCATGTAGTCTGGCTGGTAACGCGCTGGATTATTGTTAGTTTTTATTAATCTTCCCAAGAGCTGTATTGCTGCTGTAAAATAAATATTCAAAGTCTCTTGACTATTTAATAAAAACCAAAATGAAATACGTCGGAGGGTTTAAACCAAAGGTTTGAACTGAAATACATTATTAGTGCCCATGTGTTATTAGTTACCTATGTGTTTAATCCTTCTAAACGAGATTTGATCAACAGTTCCGCCCTAAACTTAAGTAATATAAAGCCAAGCCGACATAAGCACTAAGCAGCTAAACACTAAAGCACTGCCTGACGTGATTTAAAAAAACCTTTAAAATTTGTTACTAAAATTCATTATTGGGCTTCCACAATCTCTCCCTCTCCCATGGTTACGCCATTCCAGGGCCCACTCTATTTTGCGAAATAAGTCTGTTTCACAAACTGTCCGATACGTAGGAGAAGCTTTTCTTCTGTAAAATCTGGAAAAGACTAATATAAACAATTTGACGTGTGGTACTCCTTGAACTAAAGGCTAAGAAACGGCTGAGACATTAATTTTGTCCCGTCTGCTCCTATGATTATGGTCCCAATGAGTCCAATACTCTTTACATAAGTTGGGACAAGCTGTGCGTAATTTAAGATTGAGTAGACCACTACAACAATTCGTAGCTGTAAAACATTTTCAATTTAAATCTGTAGTTTAAGTATTAATTTATTCGATAAATATTGAACATGTATCAGAGCAGAGTGTTAGCTACTGCTATAAACTAGTTTGTCCAGTATTGTTAACTATACTGTTGCCAGGGAGGTGGTTGGTATCTGGTTGGAGGTGGTGGGCTGGATGACGCACGTGCAAAGCTTCACAGTGAGCTTGCTTGTGTGCGTGCGGAAGTCACCAATTGGAATATAGCCCTATTGATTGGCTAAAGTGTGTATAACGGCCTGTGACTGCCCTCTGCCTCTTCTTTCTCAGCACCCACAGCCGCCAGTGTAGGCTAATCAATTACATTTTACTTTATATAGTTTAAAACTTCAACCTTTTAGACGGGGAGCCAAAGAGCATCGAATAACATATATTACATTGTATACGCTTTTGGTCTGTACCTCAGATGCAAACCTTTTCACAGTGATACACGACACACGAGGCAATATTAGATACATTAATATTTGAAGGGCAAGGGTGAATTTGTATATAGAACACAGTGCTCCTTTATAGTACTTTGTCTCGTAAATTTGCAATCTGCGTGGAATAACCTTTTCTCTGCTCACACATGTATACAAGTAATACAACTTCATTTCTTTCGGGATACAATAAGGTGAGTTTTGTTTTCAATGCAATCAGATGAGAGTGGTTTCCTATAAAACGGTAGACGTAAAGTAGCGGTGAAAACTAGTTAAGGTTTTTCTCAGGTGACACATTTTGTTTTGTAGACAAAAGTTTAGCTTGTCCAATTATAAATACGTATACACAGTATACAGGGTGATTCTAAAATAGGGCGCCAAATTTCAGGGTGGGTTCCTTATGCAAACAAATACAGTTCTTATAAACATAAGTAAATTCTCGTTACCCAGTAGTCGCCATTTTGTATTTTTACTTAAAAAATTATATCTCCAGAACGGTTTAACCGATTGCATTCAAACTTGGTCTATGGTGTTTTTTGTGTTGTAAGGTCAGTTTTAGAAAAATATTATTTCATAAAATCTACAGAAAAAATGGCGGCTGTTTAAATTTTTCAAATTAAAATACCGTGAAAATGGCGCATAGTACAAAAAGTTATAAGAATAAAAATACAATAATTTTACATAAAGATACAAACATTTTCCGAATTTTACATTAATACTTTCACTTTTGCGTCCTTTTACAACTGGTACACTACCAGTTGATCTTTGATGTTCACCTCTTAGGTGTATAAATCGCACCTGTCAAACAGGTGAATAATATTTACAGTCAGCTGATCAAAAGTGAGAACTATTACCAAATTAGGTTTAAAACAGCTGTTTTCAGTTTTAATTGTTAACCAGCTGATAGCTAAAAGTATTTGCAAAGTTAATATTGTTAAAATGGTTCAGTATACGATTTAGAATATTTTCCTCCAGATCGATGGTTCTCATGTACCATGGTTTTCCTCGGTTTTCTGTTTTAACTTGCAGATTCCCAGTCTCACCAAGCTTTCGAAAAAGGGAAGCAAAACACTAGGATGGTTTGGTTGTTGTCTGTTAGGAAAAGTCGGCAAATACAACTGCGCTGCCTCTTGGCCAAATCCATTGGCACGTCCATACATAAATATCATATCTGCTTGTTCTTAATACGCATACTGAACTGAACCATTTTAACAAAAAGTCACAATAACGTAAAATCAACCAAGAAAGCGTAAAACAATGAATTGATAAATATTAACTTTGCAAACACTTTTAGCTATCAGCTGGTTAACAATTAAAATTGAAAACAGCTGTTTTTAAACCTAATGTGGTAATAGTTCTCACTTTTGGATCAGCTGACTGTAAATATTATTCACCTGTTTGACAGGTGCAACTTGTACACCTAAGATGTGAACATCATAGATCTACTGGTAATGTACCAGTTGTAAAAGGACGTAAAAGTGAAAATATTAATGTAAAATTAGGAAAAATGAGTTTGTATCTTTATGGCAAATTAAAAATACAATTTTTTATTCTTGTAAATCTTTTGTATTATGCGCCATTTTTATGGTATTTTAATTTGAAAAATTTAAACAGCCGCCATTTTTTTCTGTAAATTTTATGAAATAATATTTTTTCTAAAATTTACCTTGCTACACATAAACACCATACCAAGTTTGAATGCAATCAGTCAAACTTTCTGGAGATATAAATTTTTAAGTAAAAATACAAAATGGCGGCTACCGGGCTAATGAAGAATTTTAGGACCCATGTTTATAGGAACTTTTTCATTGTTTTTGCATAAGGAACCTACCCCTGAAATTTGGCGCCCTATTTTAGAATCACCCTGTATATTTTGACTATAAAATAAACAACCTGTCAAAAGTTGTTTTTGTGAAAACCTTTTATAAAATATATTGTGTTACGTCCACCGTCACTGTTACGTTTACGTGTTCCTAGGAAACCATAGCTTTAACTGGACAAATACTTAGGTTGTGTCGATATTTTAAAAATTATTAATGACACAAGATTAAATAGTTTAACGAATTGGCTACACCTGAGTATTCGTGTTTTAGATATTTGAATTAAGATTACAATTTGATTATACTTTATTTGCATTTGAAGCGACATATTGACACGCAAGTGTCGCCTGACTGGAGCAACTCACTCTACACTGAGACTCAGACTGGTGTCATCAACAAATCAATAATGGCTTTGAAACCTCTCAAGTGTCGGGCCACGACAATTTGTTTCTTTATCCAAGTGGGATCTATATATTGCAATAATGCACTCTACATTACTTCACTTGTGATCGTTACCTAGCAACAAAGTGTTTCACACAAACAAAATACTGTACAGTACTTATATTCATATGGAACTGGCTGATATACCGGTGCAACGGTTTAAGTGTGTAGATTTAAACTAAAACTAAAATATACTAATAGGCTAAATTAAAAAAATAACAATTTTCAAGCAAAGAAAGTTTTAATTCAAACTTACGGTCCATTCATGCTCTTCTCAAACTCTTCTCAAAGTATTCTTAAAGTACATAGCATTGTTTGTCTAAAGATGACTCCTCTGTTACATTTCGTCTTGCACAAAAACACATCAACATTAAACCCGCTTAGTTATTTTTAGTACTGCTGCTTAAAGAACTTAACCAAAAATTTTGCAAAAGAAAAATTTGTAAATAATTTCATAAAAATCACAGTTTGCAGTTTGACTCGGTAGTAGTTAGGAATCTGAAAACAGCTTTCCGTTTTGATCTACGACGTTTCATATTGTTTCACAGTATTCAATGATTGTATTCGTCAAAGGTTTGAAACATTGTCATCGTTTCGTAAATACTGATTTGTTATGGCTTGTCCACAGAATTAGCCAGCCTTCAGCAGGACAAATAGTGTTCCGTAAGTTTTTTCTTGAGCCGTAAAGAAAACTAATTTAAACCGTAGCGTTTTGCTCATAGCATAGCACATGCCTTTACGTATTGAAAATTCTTGTGTTCTTGCAGTTTTGGCAGAATAAATTTTGTTCTTGCATGTGCCGAAGTAGTTTCAATTTTGATTCTGCGCTTGTTGTAGTTGTCGCGAGTTTCATTTGGTTGCCGGTTCTAGTTTTATACTCTCCTTTTATACTAATCACTACTTGGATGTAGTGATATGCAAGTACAGACTTTGTTGTGGATCTAACCAATTTTGTCCTTATCTTGTAATTAGAGGTGACAGTGTTCTTTGCAATATAGTTTATTGAGGGTTCAACAGCTAATATAATCAGTTTGTTAGCCACTGCTCTACCGAGTCTTGGCGCGATTCAAAGCAGCCTATGCGCTTTTTGTTCGCAGTTTTAAAATCTGATCAAAGGGTGACTGATGACAGTTTATTTTGTAAGAAGTCATTATGAGGTCAAGATTGTAATGCTTTTCTTTTCCCAAAAGGTTTGCGGCGAAAAAATATGGTTTACCTTTGGTTCTAAAGTATTATTTTGATTAATTAATGCAGGAGAATTTTACTGCAACAGCTTTTGAGGGATTGAATCTGAGGTTCACATATTTGCAGATTTCCTCAATTTGTTACAAAATATGTGGTAGAATTCCCCCGAAATATCCAGTTCTCGACAGTGTACTAGTGAAGAAAGCCGGACAGGCCGCCGCACCTGACCTCGGACACCTCGCCCCACACACACACGCATACACACACAGGCGTGGTGGCGCCAGAGAAAGCACCAATCACTGTAATTAACTGTAGTTTGGTGCCGGTCAGTAAATCATTACTCTTATCTGTAATCACCTACTCCAGCCCACAGCACATAACCGAGGCGTTGCGCACATCAGTCATCACCTGTGTCTGTACCCGAAACACCCAGATTCCAATAGTTCAAACAGAAGTTAAGTTATGCCAGTGATCAATGGAGTCACCCGGCTACTACTAGAGTCATCAATACCTAAAACAGAAATTATTCCCAAATAAAACCCACTTTAGTTTGTCTAATTTATACATGTCCAAATCAATTGGACAACTTTAACGGATAGATTTTAAAAATAATAAAAGAAAGAAACAACTTTAAACCAATAGTAACAACTTTGAAAGAAATTTAAAATTATTCCTGACAAGAAAAGTATACTTTTCATTAATGAATATTTAGACGATGACCTTAAAAAAGACGATTGGATTACTAAAGTCTAAATCTATTTTGTGTTGTTTGTTCTTTATTTTAATTATATTGTTACTAGTAGTTCTTTTTTATATTTCCGTGTTTGTTATAGCCCATGCAAAGGCTTGTCAGAGCTTAATAAAATATTTATGTTTCTAAAACCATCAAAAGCAATTTACAATGCATTATAAACAATACCATCCCAACACTTTAGGATAAAAATATCATAAGTCTTTTACCAAATATTTTTTGAGCATAACTTACACGCCAGAATAAAACCTTGCACTTTTAGAAGTATACGATCATGGAGGAGAAACACATTTATATCTTTCATAAAGCACTACAAATTATATACAACTGTGGAAATATAATTGTTTCTTACTTAAATAGAACACATATTATCTGGATTAGAGTGGTTTCCACCCTGGTTCGACAAAGAAAAGGAGATACCACTAGTAGACCTTACTCTTGTAAGACTTAACATCAAGTAACAATCATTGTTTTGCCACGCGTATTTACCCTTTTCAAAGTTGAAACAATGAGACAAACCCCCAGCCCAGGTTCCGGCTGGCAATTTGAGTTGCCAGTGCTCTCAGTGGAGATAAACACGTAATAACGTTACGCGGGCCGTTAAATGTTGGGCTGGCAATATTCTCTCCACTTAACATTTTATTTCACAGGCATTTCGCACAAGAACACGCCGGCACATAGCGATAATACAGGTTGTTTCTACTGAAAATGTAGTTATTACACTTAAGAACAAGCATTTTGCACGGTTAATGCACAAGCCAACAAGTATAAGATTAGTAACTCTATTTCCCTTGGAAATTCGCTAATAATGTTGTCTTGAAGTACGAGTATATACCTGTAGTCAATATACTCGTATATTTCACAGTATTTTCTTACAAAAGAAGAAGAACTTTAAAATCAGATAAACTAATATTGAAATGATTAATTCTCGAGGCCTTTCGATCAGCAAAATTGTCATTTTCAGATAACCTCGAAATGTATTGCTAATCTTTTATTGGGCTGTTTAAGTAAGGTTTATATTAAAGTTGATTAATTTATAAGTTGAGATGTCAAAACGGTATTATAAAGCATGTGTAAGAGGCTAATCATATCAAAATTATTAAAACCTTTTTCTAGAATTATATTATATTGCACATATTTAATTCGTTGAAAATATACTCTTTTAAAATAAGTAATGAAAATAGGTAAGTTTCTTATGAGGGTAGCACTTTTTGTTGTTGGTCTATTTCCTTAACGTCAGCAGCTTGAACACCGAAAACAGTTTGATTTTAAAACTACAGTTTACGACTTCTGACCAACCATTTTAAGTCCTGCTGAGGTTTAAGCAAGGCGTCATGAAGGAACGCACACAGGAAATACCCGAAGTGAGTTTGAGATGAACAAGTTTTGAAAGAGAAGTTGTGAAGTAAAATGGAATACAAATAAGAACGAAGTCCAGAGCTAACTTCGACCCCCGAGAATCAAGAACTGGCCATTGAACAGTTTGAAACCTTTATGAAGCAGAGCGCATTCTCGTACTCAACAATGTATCAACCCACCAACCATAGCTTGCAACAACTGTGCTGTTATCAAAGTAGTAGAGTATTTAGCAATCAAACAACCCAGACCAATATCATTTCTCTCTACGATCAGAATAGTGGAGTGATAGAAAACTCTTCTTAATACGAATTATCTCATTCTTGGATGATTATAACATCATTTTCAATTCTCAATTTGGTTTGAGTAAAGTTATCAGCACCATTGATTCTCTCTAAAAGCTACTTGAAATAACTGTCAGGGGCTATATAATGAAAACAAAATTGTACGCATCCTAATCTATTTATAATAAGCCTTGACTGTGTAAATGATGACATTTTGTTAAATAAATGATGTAGTTATCATTTCATTTTATATGTACTATATGAACATACCGGCAAAATTACATCTCCTGGAAGCTTTCTTCTTAGCATCGTCTGCCAACCCTGTAAGCCAGGTTCTCTGAGAACGGCTTAATTGTACATAACACAAATATATATTAAAACTATGGTATTATTTTAAGGAAATCTCGTACAGCTTATTAAATTTAGAACCTTTTACTCTTCATGAGAGCAATCCAAAGTGACTCAAACTAATAGGATATAGAGATCCTTGTTGAGATACGTTTAACGAATTTCTCATTTTAATACTGCATTGTGTTTATATTAATAGGACTATCATCATACACATATTTTTAAAATTACTGTTTTGTTGGAGGCTATGACGTTTATACCTGTACGAGTAATAGATCTAGACCTAGTCACCTAGATGTAAAAAGAAATCAAAGAATTTTCATGAAATTAAGTATCTTTCATATAAGTCAAACTAGAACTAAACACTACTGAACACTAGAACTAAACACTAAACACTAGAACTAAAACTGTTTTTATAAACTAAAATAGTAAAAACAAAACAAAATTAAAACTTTTAAATCTAGGTCGAATGTTTGTTTGGTCCAACAAGCTGTTTAGGTTTTAAGTTTATTTATGGATTTATAACATACCCTAATGGTTAGTAATTACGTAGATACTTCTGTGAAGGTAGAATATTCTTTGTGATCAGCAGCAAACCATTTTGTTCGGCTTTGTTTTATGGTTTTTTTGCATCCTTTGCTCTTTTTGTTTTTCTTGTCACACAATGTATAGCGTATCAACAATAAATATTTTTAATGTTAAAAAACTGTAACCCATAACAGAAGTAATGTACGTTGATTTGTGACTTGGAAAGTTGTTTTGGTGAAATGTAGGTGACACAAGTCAGGAGTTGAAGAGCCACTTACGTGTTGAGTGCCTCTCCTGATAACATTTAGCGATATGAGATAAAACAAAAATAGCAGAACAGAACCAAAGCATGGAAGTAAATCAATGGCAAATAGTAATGTTTAAACTTAAAGCCCCCTAACATGTGTTTGTGATAAATAACATTTTAATGTTAAGTTGAGAGGATAAGAAGACGTAAAATTGCAATGATTCATATTTAAACTGCTCAACATTGCTCAACTTGTGTTTATTCCTAATTAAAACCCAAGCGATAAGATTATTTGGCATCCTAATGAGAGGTGTTTTGACGGAAACTTTACTTCCTATCAAAACAGTCTGATGTATTCAAGAAGTCAATAATTTGCTAAACACTTATCGTGAAGTTTATACAAAACTATATTTTACTTGTAGACATTTCTCTCAGCTCTGACGTGGTTGTTAGCAAATAGTGAGAAACCACCCCGTATAGTTGAAATAATTTGTACAATAGAAATGGTTCAAAATAACCGTAGGCAGGAAATTATTACCGTCCTCTCACTTAATGGGATACTGATGAAAATCTCTTGCAAATCCAAGGGCTTAATCCTGCTATGTTTAAGGACATTGTATTATGCGGTGAGGGTGTGTTAGTGTGTGAGATAATCTGGTTCAGCGTTGTTCCCGTGTGGGTAGGGGGTCAGGGGAGGAGGGGGCTTAACCCTGGTACAGACTTTACACCCGAGGTGTGACACCTTAGGTTCCGTGTTTAGTTTGGTGAGAATGTTCAACACAAAGGTGGTATATTTCTTGTTTTAGAACATAGTTGTTCTAAAAATAAAGTTAGAAATTTTACTGTTCAAACAAAATAAAACTACTGTATCCCAAGTTAAATTGGAAATAATTACCCAATGAATAGATTCAAGATGTTCCACTGTTGGTTAAGCAGTTAGAGTAAATGTATGGCTTGAGGCTGCGTTCACAAGACTGCAATCTGTTACAGACTATTCCACATGAAACCTTTCATCAGGTTTCAAAAATGTGGTATAAATGTTCCTTGTGCAAATCTCTGGGTTATGTTCGTTAACCAGCAAAAGGTCCAGCGAAAGTGACCTTTGAGAGAGAGAGAGAGCGTTTTCCCAAAAATGGTGTATGAAAACTGTATTTTTATCAAATTTTGATTAAACTTAATACACATATTTATGAAACCGTAACCAACGTGTGCAGCAAAAATCAACAAAATCTAACGAGACAGACCAAGATGGAGGCGAATAAACGGTTTATATATGTATATAACAAGTTCAATCAAAATCGGACCATAACTACAGTTTTTCTAGCATAAAATCCCGTTTTTGGGTGATTTAGATAATGAACAATTGTACCATATATCGTAAAAATGTGATCTGTAGAGTGGGACTCGTGGCGTGGTGCTATAATCCAGCTTCATGGAGGTCAGGTTTTGAGGTTGATATGTCTAAAGCGGCTCAGATAGTCTCAGTGATCATCTGATGATACCCGTATCAACTCCCACCATCGTTTAGAGATATCAGACCATCATCTGCGTGGTTCAGAAGTCACGTTAAGCCGTTGGTCCTTGTATTTCCATTGGTCATTGGGCTATTTATTAATGACCCATTCTAAGGAAGAGTCGGCCTTAGTTTGTAACAAGACTACACCTCATAACTCATTACTACCACTCATCACACTCATCCTTCTCCACATATTTGCCTTAAAATACCCTCATGAGAGTGGTCGGCATCTCAAATAGTGGTATAGTGATATAGTTACAGGAGTCAAAAAGGACACAACCGGTATAATTTATACCTCGTTATGTATAGGAAATTCTCCAGGATTCACGGTAACGTTTGTTGATATGCGTCGACTATGTTTTCAGTACAATTAACATAATAAGACAAATAATTACTCTACGGAATGCGGGAGGGACATTCTGGACACTCTAAAGCCTGAAGTACGCATTTGTTATCAGCAAGGTCGATGTGGAGTGAGCTGTGTTTGTTGCTGAATATCCAACTGCAGATAAACCAAATGCGCTTTGACACCGCTCCACAGCCACGATCATTTGACATGGGTCGGATAAATGCCGGTTGACGCTTTTTACACTGACCCACCTATTGTCGAGTGTGATAAACCGAATTGCTAATGTTTCAATCCACATTGTCGTGCTGAGTCAGAGAACACGTTACAATACTGGCTTGTTTCTTGTAGTATAGAAGTGCTTACTAGCACCAGTTTTGTGTTGCTTTCTAATCGCTAAATTTGTTTGTCAACGGGTTTTAATCGCTACTTCAATTTCATATTTTACAAGAGATTCGTAGTTCGGAATTATCCCTCTAATAATACGCCAGATCATGATCAATGAGTTACAAATCTAGATAAAAGGGTAGTTACCAAACTTTAAGTTTTAAACGGGAAATAACTATTGTACATATTTTGATTTTTATATGACTATGTTCAATTGATTGCTACAGTGTCATACTCACAGTTGTGTACCTTGCTCATGGACCGGAAATAAGAAAAGAGAGCGAAAGTGAGGAAAGGAAATTGCAAACATCAACCAACAGACTCTGCGTGCGACATTGTTGCATGTTCACCCTCTAAATTGAAAAACATATGACATTTGTTGTTGGAACGAATGAGAATAGATCACGTTAATGTTGTCTGGTAAATGATATGTGCACTAAGGTGTTTAAGTAAAATTCATGTTAGAAGAGTTTTACTAGTAAAACTTATTATTACTAAGGAGTTGTTTCAGAAATATCCTAATTTAGGATTAGGAACATAGGTTTTATACCATTCAGAAGGTGTTTTTTATGACCTGCTACTAAAGCTTTAAACTCTATAATTTCACAAGATACGTAAAAACGTATCCATCTGTAAAAAACTTCCTTTTAAGTGGTACTTTCTTGTGCCAAGTTAAATAAAAGGTTTTAGTTGTCATTGATTGATTCGTTTTACAACTAAGTTTGAGCAAAACTTGTTCTAAACGGAGCGTAGGTGTTTTAAACAATTTAAGTGCCGGTTTTAAAGATTTGCAAATTTTCCTATTAAAATGAGCCAAGCACCTGGGCTTCCACAGAACGAAGTACGAGTGAGTGCCATAGTCTCTCAAGTAACGATACAAGAGCCAACATAATACGCTTGGCTTATGTCAGGAATGCGCGTGGTGCCTTTTTCCTTCCTCCTCAACAATTTTACTTTAGCCCTTTAAACCTTTTTTGCATTTCTAGGTTTCCCTATCCCCTTACATCCAAACAGTGCTGTGTATTGAAGATTAAATCCCTCCAGGTTTAATTATTGTGGTTAAATATAATGTTTCTATTCTGGTGAGGTCCAGGGACACAACTAGATTTGTTTAGCCTTGCCACATTTCCAATGATTTGATCATGTTGTGAATGAAGGAGGTAGGCTATAAAGGAAATGACAGATGCGTAGTGCAGTTTACGTGAAACGTGAAATGATCACTATCTCCATAATTGCCTCGTGTTCAGAGATATTACACAAATCATTTATTACGTTCCAAGATGGAGCTTAGGCGTAAGATTAGATTACATCCGAGAGACGTGTAGAAGACAACAACTCGCAGTTTCATTCATTTGTATTAACATTGTGCACTATTTAGTACAAGAATGACTCAAAAAGGAATAACTCATTGAAATTGAAACTTGGTTTGTGATTTGTTTTGCTGCAGGTTTCCTGACCTTCACGTAAGGTAACATTGAACCAATGACAGGTCAGCAGTAGAAGTTTTGTTGGTGTTGAAGGTGGATCGAAACTCCTCTGAATTAGCACTTTTCAAATTATTTTGAAAGAACACATTTAACTAGACTAGGATGTTTTTTAAGGCTTTACATTTGGATAGGTTGTTCATTTGCTTTCACAGAGTAGACCAAATTTCACGAACACATTGAGAAAATTACCTTTGAAATTATGTAAAACTCAAATATAGAGTTAACATTTGATATTTGAACCCACGACTTTCGATTTAGGGCTCTTCTGTATACTAGTAAAGTTAATTTTAATTTTAAGGGGTTATATGGGTATTGTTTAGTGAAAAGTATCTTATTTCATCTTTTTACATGTAAGGGCTTCATCATTTAGATGCAACGGTGTATCAAAGCCAGGTAGATGGCGCATAGATGTCACATAGCTGAGGCAAGAAAATCAATATAGTGTGGCAGACCAAGCACAGATAGCGCTGCGAGTGCTGCCATCCCTCGCCGTATTTCTTCCCCCTCGGCTCCACATTCTCGAGTTTGTCCGATGTCAATGAGTTAAATGTGACTGAATCGTGCGATTTTCTAGAACGAACGAATCTGCGCGTGCGTCAGTGGCTCTACGTAAAACTCTTAGAAGAATTCCCTCGCAGCGCTATCTGTGCTTGGGCTGCCGCAACTGTGTTGATTTTTCTGCCTCAGCCATTCGACATCTTTGCGCAATCTGCATAATCATTTATTTATTTATGACCAGTTATAAGATATTTTACTGGAAGACGTAGAACGGTGATTTATTACCACTTGATTTCTTAAACCTTAACCCTGTATAGAACGGATCCAAAATATTTTTCTTAGAACTTCCTTTTTTGTCGTGAAAATCTCTTCAAAAGTATAAACAAGTTAGCACCTTTAACCCTGAATCAGTCTTACTAAATGAAGGATAAATGTATAGAAGTAGCCGTGCATTCTCAAAGCAGATGTTCGGCGTACTTAGTCATACAGTTTAAGTTTACTCATGTAAGTACCAATTATAACTTACTTGTGAATAGGTCCTGTGAAACGATCAGTACTTGAGACATTGCATGTTGGAGATATACGTGAATGAAAACTAGTACATCGCCATTAGAACCTCTTCCTTGGGAACTTCGACGCGTATAAAATTAAAACTACTACCAGTAATAACGGGACAATTGTGTGTCATGATGAGTAAAATGTTAAACAAAATCCATTAACTCATATTTGAAATAAATATTGGTAAATAAAACAAAGCCGACGCGTAGTCAAAGTCACTACCGTGAATCCTAGTGAATTGCCTTGCAGAACGGAGGGATAATATGCCCAAAACAGTGCATGCTCTCAATGAAACTTACTACTTAGTATACAAATGTATTTCTCCGTACCTTCGGCGAATGATGAACTGACAGGCAAACAGTATAATTTGCTAAACAAATCGAACATTGAATTTGTTTAGAAATATTTAGGCAGATAGAATGGCAGAAAATCTGCTTTTAAATCCCTTAGCGTAGCATGAGTACTGACTAGTGCCAGCTAGTGTTTTCAAATTGCATTTGTATGTAAGATACAATGTCTAATGTACACAATCGAGGCTAAGTAATCCAGTGAGTATTTAGGTCTATGCATGTATTCTTTATCCCTCTTTTAAAACGCTGGAAGTTGCCAAATTAATGTCTTTTGCCAAGGTAGTTTGAGGATTCTAATTCAAACTACTACTTGGATGAAATACTACCAACGACCGCAACAATTTAATTGGCTTTCAGATGCTGACCTTTACGTTGTTTTGAGTTTTAAGTGAGTTGTATTTAAGTTTAGCTGCAACCTTATCAAAGTTGTTAGTCGAGTTAGTTTGAAGATGTGTTTGACAGTTCTTGGAGGCTAGAATACTTCCTCGTCCTACGTAGACACCTTTAACTGATGTATAAAATGGTGTAAACTTGCTGCATAACCTAGTTCATAAGGCAAGGTTGTAAATCAAACAATCCAATAACAACAATTATTTTTTTGGGAGGCCTTTCTGAAACAACGCTTTTATCTTCACCAACTTTCCGAAGATAAACACTTTGTTTCAGAAATACCACCCCAAAATATAAAATGTTTTATTGGATTGTTTAATTTACATCTACATTAGTTTAAAATTCCAATAAGAAGCTGTTTCCGGGTGACTTTGCTGTGAGTTCTGCAAGAAAAATACTGATAGTAGGATTTCCGAAGTCCTGCTGTCTTTGTTCTATAGTCAAGGACTCCAGTCTCAACCAACTTGAACTAAAAATAAGTCTAAACCCAAATTAAAAAACCAAACTCACATAGATCGAGTTTAAGAAAACTTTAATTCTTCGCGTTTTCAGCTACTGTTAGATTATGCGCATTTTAGTCACTCGTACGACGTTAATCTCGTCGCTGTAATGGATTCGGCAACAGTTTTAGAAGACACGGAAGTACTGTATCTCAGACTAGCTTATAAAAGCTTCCGCGACTCTTCTTAAAAATCAATTCTGATGAGGAAGGAAAACGTAAATCAGCATTACGAGTATACTATCTTCCGTGTTTAGGGTCGAGTAAATTGACTTCAAGCCACGCACTTAACAGATTACAGACTTACATAGAGCATTAAACTATATTTTGTGATCCCGCCAAAACATTATTTCTATGCCCTGAGAACTAAATTCACTATCACAGTAGTACCCTTTTACTGTAATGACGACGGCAAATTGGAATATTACAAATTCCTAAATTTCCAGATCACCAGTGTTGCCTCACTGATGATTTCGTCGTACCACGGACAAAGTACACCAGCGTACAGTAGAGTCTCGTGTGTGTGTGTGTGAGTTTATGCTTGACGGTATCGACCTATTATCACGTTGCACAACCTCAGACGCCTGTTGTGACGCCTAATTGTTGCTTGACGCCTCGATAAACCTGACAGCCTGTATTAAGTGTAACATGCCTTCCTCGCGATTTCGGTACAACTTTACCAGCTCGCTAGCTAATTTGCTTATCTCAAACAAACAGGTTTCCACCACACGGCAAACACTGATTATACTGTTTAACTTACAACATATTGTAATTGTCTCATATAACTCCTGATAAGTTTTATTTTCTTGTTTGAAACGTTTTTAGCCATTTATGGCTGAGGACATTTTATATTAAGAATTTACCAAATGAGGTCACCTCAGTTTAGGCTCATAGTTTTCAGCATTGTTGTCATCCACAAACCTTACTTCGAGCACGAATGTGTTTCTTTCGTATAAATAAGCGAGATTAATTTTGTCTTGTCCTCTTAGGTTAAGGTTAGGCTAAGTGTTATCTATAATGTAGCGAAGTTTAGGTTAGACCTTTGAGAACGGGTGGAGTTTCCCAACTGCCCGAAACGTAGGGAGTAGCTTTCTTCCTGAGGTGTCCGGAAAAGTCCGGTTTTCTAATTAAAGCGTGAGATCAGCTGTTGAGTCGTAGAATATACGTGTATACAGGACGTCGTTGTTAAACATCTATGGTGTGTATAAAACATCTTTAGTGACGTAAACACATATAGGTATGCAAATCAAACCATAGTACTTTACTATCGTAAGTATATATTACTGTTGAATACAGTCAAGCCTTTAGGGTAATTGTATAAAAGCATTGGCTTACGTCATAGCTGAAAACAAGGCTTGTAGACTATTGTGCAGATGTTTGTTTAACCAAGTTTTAATGCAACACAAAGAGGAGAGTAAAAGCGTTAGGAACAAAAGTTAATATACACGTAGATTAATCTAAACCTATTAACGATATGTTATTTTATACAACATGTAATCATAATAATCGTTAAATATTGATAAATAACAGACTTTTTTGGATATATATTGTTAATATTTATTTATTTATAAAGAAACAATGGTACACATAAACAACAACCCAAGTGCGTTTATTGTGTACAGACATACCGCAAAGGGAAATACTCAAATTCACACACAACAAAACAAGGAAGGTCCAGTGGAATAATACAAGTAAACTACTCGTACAAGTACTAACGTGTACCAATGTGTGCAAGTGTATTGTGTACCAGCTACGTGTTGAGTACCAGTGACAATGGTGAGTGAGTGTGGACTGAACTCAGTAGGCTGCTGGTGTTAATGTAAGCTTACTGATAAGAGCAGATAACCTCCGAGACCACACGTTATCAGCTAAGTCAAGGTCTCACTCACACTCACACTCCTTCTCCTTCACTTCTCATTCACAGCCTCACTCAGCCAGTGTATACTCTTTGTGTATACAAGAGTGTACACACAGAGTATACACTGGAGCTCTCTTCACCGCTCTTTGTACCGTCTTCGACGTGAAGTTGCGCGCTTTTTCAAATGGAAGATTATTTCCTGTCCTCAATTAGGCTAAAGATTGAAACGGATTTTCAAAGCATAAAATATAGTTTCAGAAATACCAAATAATTGAGGCCTTTCACACAACATTTAGTAATAAGAACTTCAGGTAGCATTAGGCAATAGAAGCTTCAAGAATCATTTAGAACTTATTCTTGAAGGACTTGGGAAAAAACCTTCAGGTAGAAACTTGGCAATGATCACTTTAGGTACACTATAGAATTTTACAATAAACCCTTCAGGTAATATGTAACAATACGCAAGTGTGACCAGGTTTGAATTTCCATTTGTATACTGCACAAAGTACAATAATGTGCGTGTTTGTCTGTGTAACTTTGGCTCCAAACTAATGTGGTAGGAGGCCCAGGCACAACTGCTTATTGCGAGAGTAATGACAACTAATTTACAACGTAACTCTACAGTATTGTGTTTTCAACTTTTTCCAAATAGTTGTACAACATATTTCAAATTTGTACCTTGTATTTTTTTTTAATATTTAAATTAGCAATACTTTAAATTTTGTACTGGTTAAATAGATTTCATATTTTTGTTAAACACAAAGCCTATCAGCGTCTTATATATATCTCCGTGCTAACCTTCATGTTTAAATAACTACCCTCAAAGGTATGCATATTCTTGGAACAGACTTTAATCAGAGTTTGATAAGAGTTATCAAGATAAGGGTTCTAATCTCCGCCAGCCATCAATCAGCGACCAGCTGGTTTATAAACCTGCAATCAGCGACTGTCACTCACCCGAGCCCCGGACATGACACTGAGTGCTCTGTAGTCAGTACCCATCTCCACAGTCTACTCTACTCTACTGCATTTGCAGCATACGTACTTGTACTCTGCAACATTACTTTAAACTGCATAAATATGAGCCCCGGCACGACTTAGGGCGGGAATAGCTTTGATAGTTCAACACGTATGATACCACATTTAAAGGTACATACTTGCACCTTTGGTGGAAAATGTTGATGAAAACGTCTTCATTGTAAGCTTGCGCGTAGTAAAATGCTGTACTTTACTTGAAAACCAAATTATACTTAAATCTAAGTTTAGATACATCCCTTTCTCAAAATGTAAATTTATTTGACATTTAAGTTGTAGTTGGTTTAGAAGGTGATTGAATGGTTTATTTTGTATAAGTATACTAAATAAATCAAATATATTTCATTACAAGTGGTGCAAAATCACGCTCGTAAATTCAATCAAACAACTGTATGCTGATTTACAATCGTTAGTATTGAACTATACGTTTGTCCTAACTAAAATATAAACTATCTAAAACGGTTATCTTCAATTTACTAAATATGTTCTGATTTTATAATGAAAACAAGCATTGACAGTGAAGTTACGTCAGTCTCATGAAAATCATATGGCTTGTCACTTCCAATGGTAAGTAAACAATTAAGTTAGCCCGCCAGTAACAATTTGGGAGTAGTATGATGAAAATCCTTAGAAAGAATATAATGTATCAGATACTTAAGTAGCTTTTTCTTGTTACATTAAAAATGCCCAGTAGTGACATTGAATTTCGTCCCATAAGAGCCAATATAAAAACATGGATTTTCTTGGGACACTTCACACCTACAGCTTTCGTCGGATTTTTATGAAATAAACTTTTTAAAGTTTATTTAATTTTAGTGACTCCGCTGAGTTGAATTTACATTTTTGCATTTATAGTTCCGTGACATAAATCTGAAAACTGAAGAAACTTTGTATTTTAATTTCTTGCTTTTACTAGTAAACTAATTACATTTTCAAAAAAGTGCTCCACTGCAGTACATTGTTATCTTTCAAATAAACTTAGTTCAAGATCCGATGAAAATTGTAGGCGTGAAGTGTCTTAAGAAAATTCTCGTTTTTACATTACTCTTATGGGACGAAAACAAAATGGCCGACAGGTACTGTTTACCCTTAAGTTCCACCTTCATCAGTTAACTTTCATCAAACTAATCCAGTAGCTATACTTTGATTTCACATATAGCTTCGCATTTAAGGAATACCTATTAAGTTTTTTACGGTCTTTTGTCTAATAGCAATCCTTTGTTCTGTCTAAAAAACGTATAGGTCTATAGTTAAAAAGGCTAGAGGTAAAATAAAATGTCATTTACCTTGCAAAAAAGGCTTGCAAGCTAACGTTTACAATATGTCTTACACTTTCTTAGCCAACAACTCTCTAGGCTGCAAGCCCGCAGTTCCTACTCTTGGTACTAGTACACATATCAATTTCATGTTGTGTTGTGCGCCAGACTGTGTTGTACGTAGGACAGTCAGCTGTTAAGCATTTCCCTTCACACTCGCCGCGATAATATTGTTATTGTCATCATCTGTGCCGTCTATTTCCAGCTCTAGCGTTTGCCAACTCAAATATATATTCATCTAATCAAAACACTTCCCTCGCTGTGCCACTTTATTATTATTATATCGCACTTCCTCAGTTTTCGTATTTGTCTTTTCGCTAGTCGTCAAACGTCAATGAGGCGAGAGTGAAAGCTTGACGTAAAACCAAATTTAGATCATCATGGCCAAATTCTCAGCAAAACAAAACTCTTAGGGCAAAACACTTTTACTAATACGCCACTTTTATTTCCATCGATCCTTGCTTTAGTTTTTTTTGATGGGCAAAATCCGGAACTATCTGGAGAGTAAACTTTTGACGAAAGTGCAAAGAAGATTTAACAAATTTTCATCGTCACCCTCAGTCCAGAAATAGTATTCAACGATGGTACGAACAATAGAAACATTGGTCATAAAAAGGTGCTTATGCCATATTAGGCTCGAAGACATATTTGACGTTCTTCGAGCAAAAAAGAAGGACAAGTAGTGATAAAGCAATGGAAATATATTAGTTAAACTTGAACAATTATAACATAAGATGTATATAAAGTGGAATGTGTATCTTTAATAGCAAAGTGTGTGTATCATTTTACTTTTCGCCCATTCTTTTTGGGACACTGTATATTTTGCCAAAACATAGTTCAACTGGTTTACTCGTAATTGGCCCAGTTGTTACTACATACTTTATATTTTGTAGTGTGCGACATTAACAAAATGAAAGCCGCTTCAAGATTTGAATCGTTAACCTCTAATCTTTCCAGAAACCAACATAACGTAGCTCATAAAATACGAGCTTACATTACAATAGTTCTTATGGCGGTAAAATTAATTTTAGAGTAGGAACAAAACAAAAGGCACCATTGTTGTAACTGAATAGTTTATTCGACGACACGAAGAAAAAGGTTTTATCTCGACTCGTTTTTTGTTATACCATTTTAAAAGATTACATGAAATGAGATTTAAAAGCTACGTTTCCCATTATGTTGAATGACAAACTTTTCTTGAAAATCTTTGAGGTAAACATTACAACCCTATAATATAATCCCATAGAGTATTTTGAAGAAAATTTGTCTCATTCAAAATAAATTGTTTGTGCAATGTGGCATTTCAAACCTGATTTCTTGTAATCTATAAATGGGTATAACGAAAACACGAATTGAGATAAAAAGCTTTTCTTTGCGTCGTTGAATTTGTGTTCAAATTAAAACCCGTGGAAGGAGGTTTGTATTTAAAAATTTGGGGGACCCCTCCACCGGTTTTGGGTGGTGGTGGGTGACGCAAATTACGTCTAAACTAACGTCAGAATACTATAAAACATTCCCAAAGAGGTTTTAAAGTTTTTAATTTTTCAAAGGTTAAGGGGGAGGGAGACGTTTTAAAACTCACCCGGTATATTATTAAGCTGTAACTTTCATCCATTAGTCTTGGGACACATCGTATTCTTCCCGCAATTGTTGGGGTCCCTCATTTACTAAACAGTTCGAACACTACTTAACTAAAGTCAAGCGAAGTAATAAAAACAGCTGTGAAACTACATTTTAAACAATCAGTTGGTTTTTAGCAGTTATCACGTACACAGCGTGGAAGGCAATGTGTGTACTGTCGGACTACACTTTATATAGTATAACGTAGAATTGTGTTTGTGAGTTGTGGAGGCAGAGACGAGGTTAGATACGTCACTGTCACGGCTCCATCTCTCAACCACCGGCTGTTCTGTGTCTGTTCACTTCTCCCCTAATACGTTCTTTGCAATATACTTAGTGCTGTAACTGGTGTTTAACCCTTCCAACGCCTTCTCTTCTGACAAAATGTATAACATTGGCCCTTCTTTAGCCTGATAATATGCTCGATGTTCTCTTGTACGGAAAATATTGAAAACAAATATAGCCTGAAAAATTAGTTTGGTCTTATTTTGGTTTCTACCGGTCTGTTTTATTGTAAGTGTACATTACAATAACAAGTAAAGGGGATGATGTTTTCTGTATATGCATCTCCGTTGTCGGAGTTTAAAGAGGAAATATTCGCAGCATGTCAAGATGCTTGAGATATTTCGAATTGCAAGTGATGGTTAATTTAGAAGTTATGAAGTATTTAATCGTCGTGGGATATACAAAGTTTTCATAAAAGAATGGCGCAGTTTCAACTATCTGTAAAATTGTAATGCGTCAAACTTAAAACCCAGAATGGTACCATCGAATCCGGGAACTCAAAAATGAAATGAAATAAATTTATTCATCCATAGTTTACAATGAGTTTGTACAATTTTGACTTGAATATTCTTGGCCACCGTTTCCAGTATTGATGGCTGGCTTGCTGCACTTTACATTACATTGTTATCAGTTGCACAATTGTTATCACTGATACTGGACGTCGTGCTCCTGCAGGTGTTTTCTGTACACTACTCACACAAACATTACACATTGTAACATAACGTGCTTATCTTAACTACAACAAAGAGCTTTGTTTACATTATATTACAAATTAACTGTGCTCAATGTTAACTTCATTGTTTTGAAGAAACCCGAATTTTGTGTTTTCAATTTCGAACATTTGTTCAGATCAAGGAAAAGCAAAGCGTATGGATAGGGTGGTATAGTGAATTGAGGTCAGGGGACTTTAGTGCAGCGAAAGATTTTGAACAAAGCTGTGCTAATAGAAAAAAATATTCGTTAATAGAGGCATTTTTTCTACACTGGATCAGCAAACAATTGCGTCATAGTATGAGTAGGCCAATAATCTAAGATGAAACCGTTGACAACGTCATTCAATCTTGCCTTAGAAGCGTTAAAAAACCTATCCTGTTTATACCAACGAATAATGCGTGCGATTTGTATATCTTTATTCAAAGTCGTCCTAAATCTTAACAACACTAAAGTCACTGACTTTAATTCACTGTACCTCACCACACAAGTAGCTTTTTCTCCATCTAAAAATATATTAACATTAAAAACACAATATTCAATTTTCTTCAAAAAAGTTCCCGGATACAGTGGTCCCAGTCTGGGTTTGTAGCTTTGACACATTACAATTTTATAGGTATTCGAAACTGCACCATTCTTTTATGAAAACCCTGTATTTTATTATTTACATACTTTCAAGTTTACTACACCTTTCAATGCCTTGTCTAAAATAATAGTAGCGAAATATACCAAATGAATGTTATATTATTTAGCAACAAACAGTTATTTTAGCTATCCTTTTCTTCGTGTGAGAAATTCAAAGCAGCCATCGTGGTACTTAACTTATCAGTGATTTGAAGTTATTTAGATTAGTTCCGTCCAGATTCGTGTTATCTATGCACAGTTATAGATTAAATGAATATAACCTACGGTGGCTTATGAAAATGTATTCCTTTTATTTATAATGATGAAACACATCACATTAACTTTTAAACCAGTATTTTACAGTATATTTTAACCAGGAACCTATTTGACTTTGATTTAAAATTAAAAAAAAGCTAAACATGCCAAACATTTGAAATACTCAATTTAAGCTTAGATTTGTTGGCCGTGTGCAGACCTGGTTATTTTACATTTTCACGTACATAAAGCATGTCAATGTTGATGACTCAAAATGTTTATCATATAAACCTGTTTTATAGAAGTGAATCGCAGAGTGACTTGTATAAGAGCACAAGCACTGCAGTCAGACAGTGTACAGCTTTTCATTGTGAATCTTGGCTTGACAAAAAGATAACTTCAATATTCCGCGGCACCGTGCAGTATGTCAGCTGTGCAGTAGGATGTCAGCTGTGCTTTGTGTCATAACACTGCTTTTGCTCACAAAGCCAGTCCGCCATATTCACCGCATTCACTGCTCAAGACACAACAAAGGTTTAACTTTTTGTACAGTTTACTGAATTAGGTTTCCAGACTGGAATAGCTCGTCGTAACTTGACAACTTTTAATGAGATAAAATACAGGTGGCGTTGCTTCACTTACCACTTACTGCTTGAGTACTAGATCGTTTTCAAGTTAAAAATCATAATTAACTTTAAAATATAGTTTCTTACATTTCTGTGCGTAATTTGACCCGTGCAAAAACGTTCTACCAAACAAATATATACAGAAAAAAGTCCATATACCTAAATAAGCTTATAATTAGCGTAAAAATGGATTAAACATGTAAAACAAGTGGATGTTTTGGATATTAAAGAAATGAAGTTAACCTAGGGTTATTGAACATATGAGTATCTTTACTTTTATATGAATACATTCAATAGTGGTAATTACATATTAGAGTAAAACTGTTATCAATCATAGACTCACATAGGGTTACATAGCACCCTGGTTTAAAAATTTTGTTTATTTCGCGACCGGTTTCGGTTTTATTTCAACTTCTCGGTGAGTCATATGAAAAAGTAAAGTAGAAAAAGTGTAAAACACAACATTTTTATTTCGTAGATTTACATTTTATTTGTTTCAGGATTTTTTGCGATGTTTGGCTACTTATAAGAAATTTGAATGCCATCATATAGAGACAATTCATGCGTCTACTAATCATTAACTTATAATAACTAAATCCAGTTTATTAACATGTTAAGTATTTTTATTGTAAGCACATTGTTTGTAAACAAAATCAGCCGATACATTATTGATCAGAAGCGTAACACAGTAGCACTGCTGTAGTTAATTGATCATATCTCACTCAACTTTGAACTTTTTTTTCAATTTGGTGTTGTTAGATTTGTAGTGCACTAACGCTGATTTATCACACCGCATTACAATTAATCGTTTCTTAGGTATTTGAATTTAAAACATTATACAGCCACCATTTTGAAAACAATATTTCTTTTCGTGTTTTTATTATAGGTTTTGGTTAGAGCAAACACTATGCAATATTTCAACAGAATCGATCAACTAACTTTAAGATATTAATTATTTAGTTACAAACACAAATTGGTGGCTAGTGGACAAATGTACCCCATGTCATATGGTGAAATATGTTTGTTTTGACCTATGGAACAAATCTACCAAAGTATTCCAATTCCAGAACATTCTGTATAGTAGTCCAACGTCAATTAGGCATGGAATAATCACTCAAAAGAGAATACACGGTACGGGTATGTTCCAAATCTATGAGTATCTATATATTTTTATTAACCTCTGTATATTTGACTTGTGTTAAGTTCTTTATTATTTAGGTATAATATTTCACCCAATCGTGAACGTAATGCGTCTGCTTCTTCAATTCAGCGACTATGATTTCATAACACCTCGCTGCATATGTGGTGAAATATCGTTTGCAGGCGTTTCCAGTACCACTAAACTACAACTCTAACTTGTACTTTGTCATCGTATTCGTCTAAGTCGTCCAATTTTGTTTCTTTGTCTTGTTATTTGTGAACGGGTTATTTCAAGTGTGGTTAGGTAGGGGTTGGTCAAAAATGTGGACAAAAAAAACCATCCAGAGACCACCTTAATTCTTAACTAGAAATGTGCTAGGCTAAACAATGAAATATGTCAGTCGTAAAAGTACATGTCGTACGCTCATTCTTCATTAATCTGTTTTTGTTGCAGGTCTCCTTAAACCCACATTCGCAGTGGTAAGTAAAATTATAACTCTTCATTCAAGGCAATTTGGATCAATCACAATTGTTTTAGTACTACGTTATGCATGGAATACTACTGTTAGCACTTTCACTTTCACTTGATATCGTAGTTTTTAGCAGCACGCATCAAACTCATGTAGCATTTGCTAACAAGTGAATTTAAATTACTTTACAAATAGCATTTATTAATTATTTAAATAGCATTACCTCATCGTAAATGCTGATTTTTAATGGTAAACATGTATTTCAATGTTTACTGCATTAAAAACAGCATTTACCCTAATATAACAAGTACCTTATAGTTGAAACGAAAAAGGACATACATTTTACTTAAGGGGATTGCATTGAAACATTAAACTCAAAACTCATTGGACGTCAATATGCCACACCCCATCTATAATAAGATCGATGCCCGTTTCTAAGCTTTACCAGTATGCAGTATAGTTAGCATAAGTTATACAGTTAATTTAATTTATATTGTTCTTCATAAAACCCCCATGTACGTTGTCAAAACTAATAAAACCGTTTGGATTTCAAAGTATTTCAACACTGATGTATTTTTTGCCAAGTCCAAAGATATCAATTAAATAATATTGTCTGCATATACTATCACAAGAGGGTGTATGTAAGAGGGTGCAAGAAAAAATCTCCTTGATAAATAAGGAAATTAAAGACATGGTTAAAGAGTAAGAACAAAACTGAAACTAAATACTTGAAGAGCCATTTTCATTCTGACTGGGCAAATTATAAACGAAGAAACAGATTAAAATGCAACGATAAGAAATGTAAAAGTGTATTTTGAAAATAACTTGGTCTTCTCAAATAAATCCACCAGGGAGTTTTGAACTGTCTGAAGAGAAATGATTTGGTCCGGAAAATAAGGCCATAAATATTCCGTTTGGTATGAAAGCTGATGATGTAAATACATGTATTTTGTTGAGATGGGTCTTATACCAGTATAGACTTGGAAGCAATGGATTTTTTCAAAAAGCAATTCACTAAAAGATGAGGAAATAAGTTTCGATTTTCAAAGTTTCCATTGATGACGTCAAATCTGCAATGAATAGTATAAAAATCTGAAGCAGTCGGCTCTGATGATTTGGCATTTCTATGATAAAAGCTAAGCCCGTATGCTTTGGAAAGCATTACTTATTTAGTTAATGAGAGCCTGACAAGAGGCGTGTACCTAAGAGCTGGAAGATGAGCATTGTTCAGCCTTTGCCAAAAATTACACCTCCAACCAGCGTAGAACATTTCATCTATATCAATTTTGCCAGCGATATCAAAGATTCTTGAGAAAATTGTTATTGACCAGATTAACATGTTTACAAATCTGAAAAACATTATACCAAAGCTGCAGTCTGATTGAAAACCATAGCACCTGCACGTCCCTCACTAACTTATTTGAAGATCTATTTAGAGCCAAGGATAAGCAATTCAGTACTTTGGTAATGCTTGACTACTCTAAAGCCTTTGATTCTATGAACCATGAAATGCTACTGGCGAAATTAAACTACTATGGATTTGGAGAGGACGTCAATGAAATGGATGAGGTCTTTATCTTTGAAGATAGGCTGCAGGTCGCTAGGGAATGCAACGTCTTGTCCGCTTTAAACCGCGAGGAGTTCCTCAAGGTAGTTGTTTAGGCCCAATTTATTCAACTTACACAGCAGATCTGCTGCTGTTTACAAAGCTGCACCGCACACCTTTATGCTGATGACTGCCAGTTACATTTGTCCTATGAGCTTTCAAGCATGACAGCAAAGGCAATAGATCAGATCAACTCGACCTGGAAAACATTGCTAAGTGGTCTGTTGCAAATGGTTTAAAAGCTCAACATATAAAATGTACTGTTTCCATTAACCAAACCCTCAGTCTCAAATCTTATCTGCAACAATGCAACTGTCGAGCTAGATGGTGAGCAGGGATGCAACACAAAGTCAAGACTCTGGCGTTGTGTTGATAAAGACCTTGCTTTCTGATCATGTCACATACACCATTCAACGAGCTCTAGGAAGACTGAGAGGTTTGTACAGGTTCGTAATCCTGTTACCTGAATCTGCCATAGTTACAAAACAGTGCAGTCCATGGTATTATCAGTATTCAATTACTGTTATCCTGCATATGGCAATAGCATCTCAAAGAAGACATGGAAGAATCCAAAACTTCAAAAACTCAGCCATACGGTTGCTTGATCTGCCGTTTTGACCATGTCTCTCTTACCGAAATTTTGAAAGTTTTACTCCATGGATGCTGTATGCAGAGTCATGACCTGCTGCATGGTCCATAAAACTTTGCACCAGAGCCACCATACTTACTGAGAGATCGCATCGAGACGAGATATTCTAAAGATGCACCACAAAACAAAATGTTACATTTTCCAAAAGTAAGATTGAAGTCAGAGGAAGGGTTTGCATATTTCGGGCCGGTGTTGTATAATGGCCTCCCCTATTTAAATTACTGCAGGTCTTCAAATGGTTTTGTAAGTAGGCTTAAGGAATTTGTGTATACTAATGTATAAAGATACAGCCGTATAGTTGTACATATGTACAAATTTGCTTAGTGTTAATATTTGTGTTGACTTAGTAAATTTTGTAAAGCAGCTTTGTCCTGAAATTCGCTTGTAAATAAAGCATTTTATTTATTTATTTGTTTATATACTGAGAAATAATTCATTTTTTGTTTATTTGTCTGCTATAAAACATGCTTTGCTTTCATACGAGTCACAAGATAAAGCACATAGGTTACGGCATTACGCAGCTTTGTCTCTTGCTAAATATTTCGTAAATATAAAAACAAAATTATCAAAACATATTCTTATGAAATAAACGAACTAAAATTCTACTAGTTGCTACTGGGACACACTTTTGAAGTGTGATAGGCTACACAAAGCGTATATCCGTGCATGACTCTTCGTTCAAACTCGAACAAGAAACACAACCATGTGCATATTCAATAATGCCGGGTGGTCCATAAATATCTGACGCTTTTAAAACATCTGGTTCTAAATTGTTTAGTCGTTTACAGACGTCTTTGTTGTAGCATTTGATAATACAGGCTATGCCGTTTTAGTAAAAATGGATAGGGAGACGTAACATCGTGAGTTTGTTATTTAAACTTTCTTAAAACATAATGAGTCTGTTACTACACGACGACTTTTTCGTAGTAACTTCCACGTTCCGCGTCTTGGGCCTATTCCTTGTCGAAACAATGTTGAACAGGGTGTACAAATTTTGAAAACACGCATTTGCGTTGAAAATTAAACCAACTGGAAGGCCTAGGTCTGTTGATATATCTGAGAATATCGAAAGAGTGTGGGAATCAGTGCTTCAAAGCCCAACACGGACATTTCCTGTTTTTGGATGTCGCATGGCTTGCACCGTCTCCGGACCTAAACCCTTGTGACTTTTGGCTGTGGGCATACTTGAAAAGTAAAGTTTTTATCACAAAATCTAACAGAGTAGGTGAATTGCATTAGAAATGAAGTTGCTGCAATACCAAAGTCAATGGTCCGCAGAGGAATTTTGTCAAAAGATTGAACAAAAGGAGATCGGAGTTCATCTGAGCAATGTTATATTCCATAAATAAAAATGGCATACTGTTTTAAATGTTTCGGTTACTAATACAGTTTTTAAATGTTGTTTGTTACACTGTTGTTCGATTTTGAAAACTGTAAGTTTATTTTGGGTAAGTATCGAATTCAATACTTCCGACTAGGATCACTTTTTCCACTTCACTTTTTACTTTTTCTACTCGTATATTGAAAACATCCTATTTTGTCATGCTACTCTGTTTGATTGAAGACAACTATCCTTAGCACTGACACTAGGATGCTACAGTGATTTGTACGTATATTTGTTGGGCGCCTGTAGGCTGCCTCACATACAAGCCTAGGTCAGGAGGGGAGTAACATTAACGAAGCTCCCTGGGAATGCAATTATACAGAGTGAGTTCTACGTTTGCTTCCTCAAAACAAACTCAACCTCGACCAAACACCAGACATCACTTCAATCTAACCTACCTCTCACCACGGTGTACACCAGATACACGATATGTTCGCTTTGAACTTTTAGTAAACTACGTTTTAGGAGTTTTCTTTGTTGAAACAGTTCATATAACTTGCAAGTTCATTACCTTTTTTCTAATTGATATTTATAATAAGTACATTTTTTCATACTATTATACCAGAAGTAATAATAAAAAATTTATTTTGGATTGTACAATTTAAATGTTTACTTGAATCATCTTTGTTTCTTTTTAGTTTTATAATAGTTGACTTTTGTCCTTAAAAAAACTATAATCCCTTAATAATGCCTTTTTTTCTTAATAATTGGATTACAAAAAGAAACATCAAGAGAAAATTGGCCAAAAAAAGAAAACTTGTCACTTTTGTTGCTTAAAATGATTTGATTGTCAATTAATTGATAAATCGTTAGTGAACTAAATTTAGATAGTAATAAATAATGCCATGATGATATGAGTCGACCATAAAACTAAATTAGACTTAACAAATAATTAATTTGAGGAGAGTATTCCACAAATTAATAATCATTCAACACTTATTGAAAATTAAAAAACTTTAGAATAGCTTTTGAAGTGTTAAATTTAGCTTTAGATTTAATTTACAGAAATTCACTTTATCTTAATAACAGTTTCCAGCATGTAGGTTTTGCTTGGTTAATCTTGTACCTAGACCTATTTTTGTGAAAAAAAGTGCTACGTTCTTTCGGATAGAATAGAGTATTTTCTAGTAAGATACGTAAATATTTCAATACACAAGAAGTTTTGTAGGCTACAACCAATGTATAAGAGTGAGAATAATATCCAACAACAGTAAAATAAATACATACAAACTGGTTCTGGTGCAAAAAGGGCTGAGCTAAAAAAAGACACAATGAAGATATAGTATATTTCATCACTAGGTCCTAAAGTGACACTTTTTGACACGAGGTGAATTTAATGTATAAAGGTTAAATGACCGAGGGTCAAAAAGACACTTTCGAACCGAGTGATGAATGATATTTCTTGTCATGATGCAAACTTAGCATAATAATGAGAAAGAAATGTCAAAACCTTTTTATATTATAAACAATAATTAATTAAGTAAACATTGTTTTGAGCTCAGCAGTCTGAATTATAATGTTTTGTAGAAACAGCTGCTACACTGATTTACCATACGTTAGTGTTAAATTTCAAAACAATCAAAACAAACTCGTTGAACCAGCTGATGTCCATGCCACGAAAACATGGGCAGAAAAGATCATCAAAACAACACTTTATTACCTGGGTGTAAAAGTGACACCTTAGCACTGCCAATACATGTGTCTAAAGCAGCTGTTTTCAGATCAGAATGACAAAAAACCTATTGTGTTTATTTTCGGAGACATGAAATGTAAAAAAATAACTGTCCCATGTTTTATAATTCTTTACAAAAAGAGCTTCTTTGTCTTTGAAAAATAAATATTAAAGTAAGTTTTGGTTTGTTTTGTGATTAAGCTTGTTGGGAAGTAGAATTAAACAGTTAAACTGTGTGAAAGTGGTGTTTTCAAGTTGTTGGATTAATTAAAACTTAGAGCCGTGACATCTGCGCATTGGATGAGTTCAAGGCAGGGTTTTCACTCATCACACACTACGATATTTCTACAAGAACTTTCTATCCTACCTTTGGCAGCTAAAAATACAACTCCATAATAACTCAATAATAATCCAATAGGATCACGTGACAGGAGGTGTTTGAATCGGGACCAGTGGTTAGCTCGCTGTGAACCCGACATCGCTTTGATTGCCTCACGCAGCTGAGTGGACTGCGAGGGCAAATTTGAGGTTCAAAATCAAACGCTTAGAACGGGATTTGAACCCACAACCTCAAATTATAGAGTCCAGTAGATTAGCCATTAGGCCACTGAGATCCCTAACCTAAGGTAAACTTAGGTGTCCAACATAAATCTAGGTTAAATTCAGTTATGAATAAACCCATTATGGCTAATTAAGCCCCAAGAACGTTATTAAGTTCAATTTTATAAATACAAAAAGAAATTTTGTAAATAGAACGTAATTTTGGAATTTATTAAGAACTGACATTTTCACAAATTTAAAATACTAACGGCTTTATGCAAAACAAAAGAGATTAGGCTGTGTTAATATGTAGTAGTTGTTGCGTCCAACTGTGCACTGCACAGCTGGTTGGTGGTTGTTTCTCGTTTGTAGCACAATGCTTGGTAAAACCATTCCTTAAACAAATGTTGCTGCTTTAGACATTGACCAATTAAAGTAAAGGCGTCCAATGAATTCGCCCATTTCAAATTGTCTACTATATTGATAATACGATAGCGATCGTTCCGTAGTCTTTATTAAAATCTTAGTTGAAGTATGCAATTTCTTAGACGGTGGGGCTTTGGAGTACAGAACACCGTGATTTTGCGATAGTAAGGTATTTAAAATTAATGATTCTGTGCGATTCCGATCAATTAACGAATGTGAAAGTTTTAATGTCGGTCAATATTGGTTTTGTTGTGAAAATACAACAAAGGTTAGTTGTGTAAATATATACAGAACCAACACATTGACCAAAACAGTTCACTGCCAGTGTTAAGCATTTCGCAAAAAGATTAAAGTATCCGTTATACTGATTCATCAATATCAGGGAATTGGGACAATCAATAGGAGCTTATGAAGATCAGTATCGGGTCGCTATTGTGCCAGACAGTGTGTAAATGACCGTTACACAGAAGGCTTCACTGCCCAGCCTTACCTTCCAATATTTTGACAATTTCCATTGGAGCTATCCAAAAAGCACACTAAGTTTGCGCTATATTGCGGTAGAAAATAATAGCCCTATTTCCTATGAAAATATGCTAACAACAGCTGATGTTTTGCCGAGGGATTTCGTAGCTGTACTGCAGAGAGAAAATTAGAGCTTGCTCAGTCAAATAGACGAACTTAACAGGACTAAGGCCACCGACGAATAAGCTAAATTTTATATAGTGTCTATATAAATGATAAATGCGTTAAAAATATTCCATGCATGGCTATTTTAAAACACGGAGTAATCATTTGTCCACTCTTTAGGTTCCGTATTATCATTTAAATGATCTGTCAGCTTATGTTTGACTACAAGACTCCTCATGACGTCGGTCAAAACGTTCAGAAGACCGCCTGAACTGTCTAACATTATAATAAGAAACATAACAAAGAGTAAATAATATTACATTGTTATTAGAAATATAAGAATATAATAATAAACCGCAGTTGGGCCTGATTTAGACCACTTGAATCAAGACGAGTGGGTAGTTTTGACTTTTTGAACCCGACAATGTTCGTTGCCAGACGATACTCACTTGCCTCACGTAGCCTCAGCTGGGTGGACTGCGAGTGTAAACTTGAGGTGACGTGCTTATGTAAATAGAATTATAGAAAGGTCGTATTTAAAGATATTCTACCACTAGTGGATGTACTTTTTTCGGACATATGGAGATTAAGAAACTCAATAACTATTACCACTAGTTTATTTATGGATAAAGAATCGGTATAAATATATTATAATTAAACATACATAGGAGTGTTCACCCACAGTTTAACTTAATCAAACTATCTGATCAGGATACATGTTTTAGCTGAGCTCTAGAGGTCGCTAGTTGTCTACTGTACAGTGAGTATTTATGCAGTTCGGTAGCTTGTAGCAGTCAACAGTTAAGTAATGGTGATCTGTCAGAGTTGGTAATGTCGACAAGAACCCCTCCCTCCCTCCCACCACAACAGTGCTGCCCTCTGTCTATCCATCATACACACCTGATAAATCACTCCCCATTGTTCAACCTTTGACAAACCGCCTTCAAATCTTTCATTTTATCACAAACAAGATCATTTGTAGCCTGACGAGTCTTTGTAGTTATTTTAATACACTTAAGAACTATACATTCAGCCATTATTTTCAAAAAAGTAAAAACTAATATTGGCTGTGTAAAGTAATAATATGTATTGTACACTTTTTAATCTTAAAGCGCATAACCCTAATTAATTTGAATTTTGTTCATTTTTATTATAGTATATCCCAATAGACTTGACTGTGCTGCTACCTTTCGAAGTTTCATTAAAAACAAATCCAAACCCCCTGGCTGATTGGTTGAGTATTTAAGTAACAGCTGATAACTGTTCACCGATGGCCTATTTGCACTGACAGAGTTCACTGATTAAGATCAACACTGGTGCATGAAAGTCAAGCCATATAATCATTGGGATATACAGTATTTTTGTACACAAAGTATTATTTTCCAAAGAAACGCATTCCCACACCCCTTAACATTACGACTTTTTACCGTATCGTTTTATTTCAACAAACCTTGAGTACTGATTGTCTAGTTTTATTACGTTTTAAGTTGTAGTAAGTACGTTTTGAAAATGTGTTAATATGTACCTAATATGAACGTTTGATATTTAACGTACCTTTGAGCGGTACCTACTAACGTTTAACCAGCGATTAGAATTTAAGTAAATTGGTAATAGTGATTTTCGTTATAAGACAATCACTAAATCACTATTTGAGATGCCGACCACTCTCATGAGGGTATTTTAAGGCAAATATGTGGTAAAGTATGAGTGTGATGAGATGAGTGTGATGAGTAATGAGTTATGAGGTGTAGTCTTGTTACAAACTAAGGTCGACTCTTCCTTAGAATGGGTCATTAATTAATAGCCCAATGACCAATGGAAATACAAGGACCAACGGCTTAACGTGACTTCCGAACCACGCAGGTGATGGTCTGATATGTCTAAACGATGGTGGGAGTTGATGCGGGTATCATCAGATGATCACTTAGACTATCTGAGCCGCTTTAGACCTATATCATCCTCAAAACCTGACCTCCATGAAGCTGGATTACAGGACCACGCCACGAGTCCCAGTCATCAACTATCAACTATCTTTAACACTATTAGAGATGAAAGATGAAATAACATAATTTTCCAAACAATCATACTCATACGATGAATTAACATTGAATTGATTTTTTTTGTACACAGGGTGTGCCCTAAATTGAAGTTCATGGGTTGTAACCAAATTTCAGCATTTTAAATGAAAACACTATAGTTGAAATGTAGATAGTTTTCATAATATTTATTTTCTTGGCATTTTGGAGGAAAAATATAATGGCGGCCACAAAAGTAAATACTATGGGAACTTACGGAATACAATGCATCATCCTTTAAACCAACGGTAAAGTAACTATTTGGAGTAAATAGAGTCACAACCGATAGTATATGATGATGCCGATGGTATATGACTGTCACCACTTGCGGATCAAAGAGTCACTGACTGTCGTACAGAGAGTCACCACCTATGGTACAGAGAGTCACCACCTATGGTACAGAGAGTCACCACCTATGGTACAGAGAGTCACCACCTATGGTACAGAGAGTCACCACCTATGGTACAGAGAGTCACCACCTGTGGTATAGAGGTGGAGAGAATAGTTTCAGAAATGCCTCTTTAAAATTGTACAAGACTTCCAAATGTATGCCAAATTTTTTGAACCATATGTTCACACGGTATCAACGATCCAAAAATAATTAAATACCTTATATATTTTAAGTATTGTGAAGGTAGGATGAAATGTATTTAATTTTCAAGATTAAAAAAATAACTATTTATGCTTCGAAAATAGCTGTGTCTTTATATTTTATTATATTCGAATATATCCTAAACATACTTAAAAAACATTCGGTTTGACAATTAAAAAACCTGTACAAATCCCACCTCCAAGTACTTAAAAACAATACTTTGAATATTCTAAATAATGATTTACTTCCAGGAGTAGGCCTAAGTGATGTTTAACGTGCAAGTACTCGTTCTAGTTTTGGCCGTTGAACGTTAAAGACTGCTTGGAAGATACCTGGAAGTTAAATTACTATTTCAATAGCTTTGGAACTTGATGATTATTGAAGCAACAGCCACTTGACATATCGTTAGAAAGCTTGTTTTATTTTAAAGATATGCTAGAATAAAGTGTGTTTTATCATACTTTTTACTAGTGTTTACATTTGAAAACTCTGAGATTCGAACCCATGACCCTTAATTTAGTGCACACATATACTGTAGATATGATAATTAGCGTATCATATAGATATGATCAATATGATCTATAATTGATTCCAAGTTTTAGGAATTTATTTGGATACGATTATTTATTTTAATCAGAAATTACAAAATCCATGTATTTATTATGTAATCTTTGTAATTGAAATTTCATAGTCGTCCCACAATTTAACTGGAACGGGTAATTTTGTTTTCCCGGGGTTTGATGTACACGTGACACATTCTAACTAGGTTGGTAATAATTTCCAGCTTGTCCATTCAAGTCCCAGTTGAAGATCACATTTTTAGGATAAACTCTCAGATTAAAATAATATTGAAATTTAATAGGCATAAACACCATAAAACGTAAACCGACACAAAGTGTAATAATGCGTCCGTTTAGGTTCAATATCTTGTTTGTTTTATACAACTTTTATTTACAGTTGGTAAATTTATTCATTATTAATGAAGTTTGAAAATACTTATTCGTGAATAATTGTGAGTGAGTAATGCTGCTTGTTCCAGTAATTTCCAAGATAACAACGTGTGCTGATAATGTTAGGATGAAGTTGAAACAGCTGTTGTTACGCTAGGTTGAGTATGCGTGTGTTTTACATTAATTTACACAATATCCTACTCACACACACACGCGCACACCCATGTACACTGTAGACGGTTCGAACCAAATTATTTAAATTCTCGAAAATGTAACTGTTTGATTGAAATGCTGGGAAAACAATTATGTTGTGTCCAGTTAAAGATTATGCAATCGAGTAAAAAAGCTAAGCTCAGCCTTCAACTGTTAAACTTAAACCAAAATAAAAAATCGAAGATAAAAGTACAAAATATCAAATGAAGTAAGTCCACAAAGAAAGTTGAAATCAAAGTCCGTTTATGAAAGATGATGAGATTGAGAAATCGAGCGTCTCTTGAGGGAGAATCGACTTAATTTTCAAAGTCATTTTGTGTTAATGACATTCTGAGGACTAATTAGGTCTGAAAGTAATTAGCTCAATCAGCTGGGCTAGATTCATCAGAGAACACTCGACAGTTTCCTGACTTCCAACCCCCTCTCCTCCCATCCTCCCCACACCTTGCCACAACGGTATACATTATACAATCACTAATCGGTATACAGTAGTGAAAACAAACTTTGTGAGCAATGTAGCAGAATTATACAAATACAATTGATATAGCACACTAAACAAACATGGCGTCGTGTCGTTTGGTAAAATTATACTGTACCTAGTTTTATTATGAGTGTTAAAACGTCTTAAGTTAAGACTTTGAATTTAAATTAGTAAACTTTTATCTTTAGTATTAGCACAATTTGTTCAATAAACTGAGTCAAAATTTAACTTTATATGCACATTTTAATGTAAAGTCATTATTTTAATTAATAATTAATTAATAGTTTTACGCAACACTATGGACACGCCACGCCAAAATAATCTTCAATACAGTTGTGTCATATTCTCTGCATAGTATTTGTACATATTTTACTTTTATTTCATATCCATACTCCACAAATAATCAATTTCTCTTATCAATGCAAAAGTCCGCAATCCTCTTCCTAAACCACACAACCACGCCATCTATGCAAAACTTAGCTCCGTCCAAGCCTACAGAGCCCACCACGTCAGCAAACTGACCTTTGACTTCTTCCTATTCCCGCTACATCTGATTTACAAACCGCACGCACTCCTCACCGCCGACAATAATTCATCATAAATCTCAGTCATATTTTGAATTTGGCACATTTATATTTTGAACTTTTACCAATGGCAACTATAAGTAAATAATTAAAATTCGGGAGTGTCTTAGCTTAATCATTGAAGGTGCACCCAGCATCTCGTCACCGGTTCAGGAAGGTCAATGACGAACATGCGAATTTTTATAAACATCATAATTTATTTTTCATACAGTCCACTAAATTATCTACACTATTACATTGTTCACCAATCTAAACCCTCTTTGGTTAATTTTAAAACAGAACAGATTGGATAATATATACCCGATGTCATTTAATACGAACATGTACATCCCAGGCCAGTTTGCTTTACCTAAAACATTTTACTAGAGTAATTGGAATCCTCACACCGTCATTGGATGTGCGAAGATATTGTAGCCTTGGAGAACCCTAGCCTTGGAGAACCTTAGCCTCAGAGATTGAGTTGGCTTTATTTTACAACTTACTGCCAACTCGTAAACTCCCGGACACTCCAGCACCAATCGATCAACACTTGAGATGCTTTGGAGTTTCTATCAATGTATCGAACTAGTATTGTCTGTGAATCGCTGAACAATTCTATATGCAATTAACAAGAAGAGTCCTACATTTAGATATTACATCCTACTTATATGAGACAATACGTAACAAAAATGAAATTGGTGTAACTTCTGCTTATAAAAGCCCACGTTGAATCGAGCATGTGCCCGTGGATCTGACAATTCATGATTTATAACAGCAGCTTCATCACAGTTCTGGATACAAATACTCTTCCTAACTTAAATATAAATTCTCACGAAGTTTCCACCTAAAGCTACAAGATTGGGATTCCCGATTAGATTCATACTATACTCCGAAAATGAAGGAGTGAAGGCCACTCAGAAAGAGTGAAATTTCGCTCTTTTGGGTTTTAAAACCCAGCCACTCTCATTAAAGATTGGTTTGATTTTCACTCTTTTGAGATTGGTTTTCACTCTTTCATGTTTAGAGTGTAACATTGTATATTATGTTCTTATTTAAATTGTAAAAACATACAGTTTTATTTAATTTTTAAAGAAGTAATAATTAAGCATAAGTAAAAAGTAAATAAGTAATTTTACCAGATAATTGCGACCATGTGCCAGACAATGGCACATAAGTAAAAACTAAATTCAAAGAAAGTATGGAAGCCAGCTGTTATAACAGTAATTGTTCTTATTTTACGTAAAACAGGTATTCAGATAAAATGTACCCATTAAAAATACCTAAATATATAAATTTTCGAAGGGGAGATTATTGGCGAATAGTATACGATACTTTAAAACATTAAAACAGGAATAGCTAACGAAATATAATTCAATACACTCAATCGGTCTTTTTGTGTTTTATATATCATGTACCATATCATTAACATACTCGTATGTAAAATGTTTTGAAGACAACATATCGGGACCGAACCGGGACTCGAACCTGGGTCCCTCACTTGCCAGGTGATTATGCTGACCACTACACTGTCCGGCTTACCTATTTGTGCCGGATGGTGTGTAGGGGTCAGCATAATCACCCGGTAAGTGAGAGACCCGGGTTCGAGTAATCCAGCTTCATGGAGGTTAGGCTTTGAGGATGATATAGGTCTAAAGCGGCTCAGATAGTCTCAGTGATCATCTGATAGTACTCAACTCCCACCATCGTTTAGACATATCAGACCATCACCTGCGTGGTTCGGAAATCACGTTAAGCCGTTGGTCCTTGTATTTCCATTGGTCATTGGGCTAATAATTAATGACCCATTCTAAGGAAGAGTCGGCCTTAGTTTGTAACAAGACTGCACCTCATAACTCATTACTACCACTCATCCTTCATTACACATTTGCCTTAAAATACCCTCATGAGAGTGGTCGGCATCTCAAATAGTGATTTAGTGAGTCCCGGTTTGGTCCACTCATTTGGCCTTCAATTTTATTTAGTAATAAATTAGCCATTTAGCGTTTATACAAATTAAGATCTAAACATATGAAAACAAATATTTTTCCCTCTTGGGTTACAATCTCCTAAGCCCCTCTCGCTACACCTACACACTAGCGTGTGTGATTATGGTCAGTGAAGGTAGGCTGTACAGAGTGTACAGAGTGTGTTGCCACTACAGTGAAGCTCCAATATTGGCTGTGTGTGAGCGCCTTTGTCCTCGGCTCAGGTTCATACGCAATATGTCCGGGATTAGCGGCAAACAGCCACCACAAGTGTATTGTCCACTCACAACATTGCCCGTCTTCAACCTTACTTGAGCTTACTGCACTAGCCTACATCACTGAGCTCTTCACGCTACACCTACACACTAGCGTGTGTGATTATGGTCAGTGAAGGTAGGCTGTACAGAGTGTGCAGAGTGTGTTGCCACTACAGTGAAGCTCCAATATTGGCTGTGTGTGAGCGCCTTTGTCCTCGGCTCAGGTTCATACGCAATATGTCCGGGATTAGCGGCAAACAGCCACCACAAGTGTATTGTCCACTCACAACATTGCCCGTCTCCAACCTTACTTGAGCTTACTGCACTAGCCTACGTCACTGAGCCCTTCACGCTTATCTACACTTCATAGAAGCCCAAGTGATTGCTAATACTTGCTAAGTCTTGTTACATGGTGCAATTTTGATTTTTCAAAACAAATGAAGGTAAAAATACGCACCAGTAGTGAGCTACAGCCAATTTCCTCCGATTGAGATTCGATTGGTCCCGATTCCTTCCGGAGGTCCCAGGTGTCGGAAAAATCGGAAATCGGAATCGATAATCGAACATAGAATTGAGAATGGATATTATACTATTGGAATCGAGAATCGAAACAAATTGGTGTTGCCCCGACAATACTACAAACACATAATGGGCGCTTAAAAATGGTATCGAAATAAAAAATCGATAGTCAATATCTTGGTAATGTTATTGAAATCAAGAATCGAAAAAATAAAAATTGACCTAACTTTAGTTGTTAGTTTATTGGAAAGGAAGCTATAAATTAAACTCTCTATCTTTATTAATTTACGCCTTAGATTGATTATACAGAGTGACGACACTAACAACTCGACATCTGGTTTCTACTCGTACATGTTGAATTACACTTTTTGGGTTGACTTAGACACTGGATATTTGTACTCGTAAATAACAGCAATTTTAAACGTAATTTGCTCTAAAGTTATTAAATAAGGAAAAAAATATAAAGTACAAACATGTAGATTAGTTTTGATTAAAAACGGATCATTTTTGTCTTATTTAAGATATGACCACTAATTTTCATGCTGTATAAACCAAAAATAAATTTAATAAATAAAATAATAATAAATAAAATAAATTATAAACAAAATAATAATAAATTAAAATACAGTTTGCTACAGGGTACATGATGTTAATAATCTTCGGTGCTCTTTATTTGGTGTCATTAGAAAAACTAGGTTATAACTAAAACTGAAACAACTGTATTATTTTTTCAATAGAAGAGACACGACTAAAAGATTACTTTGAGTAATATTGCAAGGCAAGACTCGTAATGGCGTGTGACTGTGTAGTGTATATGTATACAGGTTGAACAGTGAGTTGTGACGTCAGTAGTGCCCCTATCTGTCGCGCCTCCAGCCACCATCACGGGTCAATACCACAGGTCACGTGAGCTGATAACACACTCACTGATAACACACACACACACACACACACACACATCTCGCGTGTTGGCTGCAAGAGTAGAGCCTTTAGAAGATTCCGTTTCATATTCGCTTGTCAATGGGAAATCGCCGCTAGCAATATCATTCAAACGAGATGGCCACGTTAGTAGCTACCGTACACTTTGACTATAAATAAATACTAGGATGACATATAGTTAGCGAGAAACGTGTTGATAGAAGTTCAAACGAAATTTTATTAGTTGGCTTACATTTTTAATTTACGATCATTTGACAATTTATTATTCTTTCTTACCCAACCTTACGTAAAATGTGCAGCAAAGCACAACAACAACAAAATGTCTAACGCATCTATGAAAATCTGTCATAGTTTTGTAAAACTACAATGTAGCTAATTGAACAATTTCAAATCCCGTTATGTTTAACAGTCTGTACGAGGTATACATACAACAATTTATCGAAAAGAGTGATACATTATAATATTCATTTCCAGATATTGATTCTCAAATCATCACCAAATACTTCAACACACAAACACACAAGGTGTCGTCTATTATTCATTACTTGTGTATGAGTGAGAATTTAGTCAGTGGTTTCACAGTGTAATCAAGTGGCGTACTAAAGATTTTTTTCGGGAGGGGATTTTCACAATACTACGACATCGTGGGAAGGGAGGTCTGAGAGGGTATTACGGAAGGACATAAGGGGGTCCGGGTTACTCCCCCTGAAGTTTGTTAAGTATTTGGTGATTGAAATAATGGTTTTAACTTAGCTGTTGATGATATACTACCATAGTTTTTTTCAAAATACAACAATTATTCTTTTCTAAAATTTTCTGAGTATTTTTAAAATAATTGGGATTGCCATTTGGTTAATGTTTTGGCATAAAGCATTGGCTGTAGATCTTCATCTGAGTTGCTCAGGCAGAAGGAACTGTATCGTGTTTAGTAAGTCCTTGAAATATAGAAATCTTCCATCAACTGACCAATATGTATAATAAATATTCTGTAATCGTCTTTAGGTGACGCAGTTTTCAAGTTTACCATTTTAGGCATAACGATTTTGCTCCCAAATTTTACAACCCTAACGTTTTACTTTGGAAATTCATCAATTTGTAAACGTGTTTACTAGCAATAGTACTACTTTACTTTAATAAATAAGACTTAAAAATATATTAGATATTCTTAAAACAACCAATTAGCAAATCAGTCTGTCATGCACATAGTTTTGTTGGGGAGGGGTATTGCCACTGGTGTAATCTCTATACACTATTTACGTTTAAACACAGGATGCTCACATCCTTCGTGCCTTACTTCCTAGTTACTACTTGCAGATGATACGTCGCAGACTGTGAACGATGCCTGGGGAACACTTTGACACTAATAAGTAATAAAGCGTAATTAGAACGACGTCTATCGTTGTACGTGATAATATCCTCAAGGACGATTAAGGAGAGAACTTACTCGATATCTGAGAGGTGAACGAACTTCTTCCTGCCTTTAACACTAATTAACCTGTTCATTAAAACCTTATCAAGCGAGCATCTCTCTTATCAAGTGTTTCAAGGTCTTTGAACACTTTTAGTGAAGTAATCAAAGTACACAAATATTGACTATCTGCGGCTGCGCAGTACGGGCGGGAGAGGGTGGTGTAGAAAGAAGACGGCGTCGTTGTCTAACGTTCAATTTTAAGTTTGAAGGTCTTAAATTAAATATATTTTCTAAACGCACCTAGATAACGATATTTTGACTATCTTAAATTTTTGATAACTATGCACTTAACAAATTTAAATGTACGGCTCCATCATTGATATTTTCTAAATTTAGAATAAAGGTAGCTTAGGCACAGTGGTTTCTTTTCTTAATATTTGAATAATTGGTTAACATTGTTGTCTACAAACACCAATAAATAATAATAACATATCTCCTCCACACTAAAGCTAAATGACTGTTCTGAAAGTGTTTTGAGCAGTTCTAATATTTAGGAATTAGTCTCAAAATATGGTGTAGTACTGTTAGATCTTAATTTGTATAACCTCTAAATAGCTATTACTAAAGAAATTTAAAGACAAAAATATGTGGACCGAACCGGGACTCGAGCCTGGGTCTCTTACTTACCGGGTGATTAAGCTGATCACTACTCTATTCGGCCCACCCATTTATGCCTTCAAATTAGTGAAGTACTTAAATAAGAATGTTGAAGACAAAAATGTGTACACCGAACCAGTACATGATGAAGTACTATTACAGTATAACCTTTCACCAAGTTTAAAGCAAGAAAAATAATATACTGTTGTCGATATGAATACTAAATTATCATTACTAAAAGTGACATATAGTTTGCTGGATAATTGTATAATCTAGTTATTTTAGTTCACACCGCTAACCTTGTTAAAACCAGTCCATGACTAAAGATGGTACTCCACAGCAAGACCGAAATATTTCAAACGGATTATTATGATGTTTTGACAAGGTGTGAACCTGAAGAACTAGATTATATAGTTGCAAAAGATAAAGCGTTGACTAATTTTTAAATGTTATGAATTTTAATATTAAGTTCTAATATAAGCTATACACGTTTTCTACACTTAAAACGAGTAAAAAGAAAAAGGGGATAACAGAAGAAAGTAATTAATAGTTAGCAGCTAGAATTGTTTTCCAAAAGTGGGTGAGAGGGGAGGAAATGAAATGTACAGGGTTATTAAGATAGTATGTCCTACTTTCAAACAACTCTCCTTCGTTAATTTTTACTTAGATATACATAAATTAAATACTAGTAAAAATAGCACTTTTAAAAGTTTGGCTTCCTTGGTACACTTCTATAAATTCCCACCATGTCCTCCCCTGACTGCTCGGCAAAAATCTAGCCAATAATCAAACTCTTTTCCCGTAGATCACGAAGTGATTTGATTTATGGATTGACTGCAGCTCTAAAACGGTTCTGCAGTTCATCTAGATTTTTTGTCAGAACCTTCACCCTTACATAGCCCCACAAAATAAATTCACGAGGAAACCACAAATCTACGACGAAACTGTCGCTGAACTGAACTGAGTAGTTTTGTGGAAATTCAAGAACGCAAAATATCTTGAGTTGAATGGGCGGTGGATATCTTGTTGGTAATCAAAAGCGGAAATTACTTCTCAGTACACGTAAACAAAACTTTGAAACTTCTTCTTTTCAACCATATGTAAATTATTCATGTAGCACTTACACTATAAAAGTTACAGAAGAATGAAAGTAGGCCAAAGTAGGTTTAAAAACAAGAAATGTATAACTTTACATCCTTTTTTGTATTAAAATGTGCTACATTTATGTGCAACAATTAAGAGTTAATTTTAAAATTAAAGCGCAATATTTATTTTTACGCGACTCTACATACATTTGAACTTAACCTTCAAATCTAACTACACATTCTTCCTTCATTGACGTGCCAGTTGGATCAAATCAAACTATATTAGTAATTACGTTCCAAATAATAACTAACAAGAGCTCCTCACCACTCCGTATTACTAAATACCATCAGAACGAGTATATTTCAGATGCACTTTACAGTTTACATGTTTAGTGTATATCAATGTAGGGATTATTGTATAAGGAAGCGAAGCAGTTGTCATTGTGATTGTCAACCACAGGACAAGCCAGACTCACCACAAGTCCACGTCTGACGTCGTTACTATAATTGGCCACTGTGTAATCTATTACCAATTAACAGGCAATCAACCAATCTGACCAATATGTAGGATTGACAACAACCACTTTCTGCCTGACTATTCAGTCTATTTCTATCTGGCATCAATCCTATGACCGACTATTGACTCAAGTGTCACTTAGTTCTTTTACGGAGCGGATCTGTGGCGGATTTTTATCGCACGCGACTCCGGAGCTCGTCACTCCGGTGGCGCGGGTTCGATCCCCGCAGTCACCACTTACATTTGTAATGTGATTAACACGGTGACGCTAGGTAAAGGTCGAGGTTGAGTGGTAGAGAGGACTTTGTAGTCCTAACTTCGCCTCGTTAAACGAGACAAACTTTTTTCTTTCCTCAACGCTTATTGAGCAAACGTCTTGATTAAAAATGTAAACTTGTACTTTACTTATGTCCCAGTATTTATACACGCGTGGGCAAAGGTATAACCACTTTTTCTATACTTTTACGTTTTCGATTTCAACTTTTAATTTTTTTTGAAACTAATGTTATAATTTTGTTATGGTTTTCAGGTGGTCACCGCCTTTCTAGGCGTGTTTTTAAGCGTGTTTTATGGTCAGTTGAGTATTTTCTCTTATAACAAAGTCAACTACAAATTACAGAGGCCATAAACATAAATATGCAGGAAAGCAATCGTTAACCAAAAGTTGGAGAAGGAAAGGGTTTAACGTTGTTCTTATAGAATATTTTCACTGAATTTTAAATCCGAACATGACTGGTTTATTTTTAGGCAGAGGTCCTTTGAAAGCTTTCCGCTTTATTCTTCAAGCAAACAAAGCTGATTTTCTGGCCTTAGCGGATCAAAGAGCTTAGGAAAATAAGGTTGTCTCGTAAAACTGATGACAGAAAATATATCACCAGGTTATATTTTGTTCTCACATGCAGTTTTATTTGAAAAGTTCTGGAACTGCGTGATACTGTTTGACACTAAAAGCATGATAGACATAAGTAATTTGCTGTATTATCGATTTGGAAAGTGAACTATTTTTTAAGATAGTTAACTAGTCCCATGAAGAACGTTCCTAAAGAAGGCAAAGGACAACCTTTGTGGCAAATTAAAAGAATAGTTGTTAAATAGGAAAGTACAATCCCACAAACTTAACGTCAATAATAGTTGGCTCTAGTCAAAATGGCGGTGGTGGTTGAACAGCTAACCACTCTAAATGTAGTTTTTTCGATTTTCATAAAATTTGGCAACTCATTTTTTGAAAGCCCATAGATGAAGTTCAAAAAATAGTGAACTCGGTCTACCAGAAGTGGTCTTTACAATTTCCCTTTGGGACATTTACAAGTTTATTACTGGAAGTTCACTAGATGTCACGTTAGCGCTTGGGGCTGAGCGTCGGTTGTTAGAAGAAACATTCAATCATTAATATTAGTAGAACAAATAATTGAACTATAATAATAGTACTGATTTTGATTGAAAATCATATAAAAACCAACCAGTTATCATAACCCAATAATTCAGTTTAGACTTGCCATGTCCCTAACTGTCATTGTATTAAAGGGTAAAACCTAAAATTAAAAATGATTTTACCTTCAAACATTTCGAAAAGAAACAAGCCATCAAACTGTTGTATTTGTTATTTATTGAACATTGTAATGTTTAAAGCTTTGAAACAACAAAAGTGCGGAGAAAAGCGTTCTAGACGGACACTTGTCTTTCATCGTTAAGTCAGACGGCGAAATTAATGAAATCCATCCATTATTCATAAGTGATAATCCATGCCCGGCGCTCACAGTTTTGTTCAGCCGGCCCTGTTTCACGCTTCAGTCCAATATCTGTCACAAATATCCATTATTTTACTTCCAGAAACGTCGACCTGTTAACATATTTATGTTTAATATATTCTTCAACGTGACCGTTAAGTGCTCAATGAATACGACATTGTTTTGATAACTTGGCCACGCACTACACGAGTTGCAAATCAGTTGTAACTTGTCAACTGTGTTATACTTGTTAACTTACAACCGAATATTTTAAAATACTTTGATTTGAGACACCGCCCACTCCTAGAGGGTATTTTAAGGTGAATTTGGGATGAAGGGTGAGTGTGATGAGTGTTTTTATGGATTATGAGGTGTAGTCTTGTTACAAACTAGGTCAGACTGTTGTCCACATTGGGTCATTAATTAATAATCCAACGACCAATAGAATGGACCAACGGCTTAATGTGACTTCAGAACCACGGGGAATGATCAATGATGGGGAATCGAACCCGGGCTGATTTGGTGCGAAGCATATATTAGTATATACTTAAAAAATAGGCAATATACTTTTTTTGTTTTTATATAAAGTCGAACGACAGTTTTGGTTTTTAATAGTATATACTTAGAAAAGGGTGAAATTCAAACCTTTTGACTAAAATTTCATAAATAAATATGCAACTCTGTCAAGACCTGGATATTGGTCGGACTGGTTGCTTCTCTTTGAATTTAGTAAAAGGTTTCGTGACTTGCATTCCAGCAGGATTCTAGACGTGACCTAAGATAAGCTTCCCATTTTTATCTGTTGCTCTGAAACCGGATATAATGTATTATTAACCATCTTCTAATCTTAAAACTGTTAAATCTAATAATATAGCGTTTTTTAATCATATGACTATCGTGCGTTTGTTTTATTTTGTGAATAAACATTTGTTTATTGGACAATTGGACTTATTTAAAAAATAACTTATGAATTTTCTCAAACATTTCAAAAATAAATAAGAAGAAATAAATTGGCGAAGTAGAAGTGAGAATTTGCCAAGTGGCGACTGGATTGATAACGTCTCATTGCTGATTAGTGACGGACATTAGGCAGATCGAGTTCCTACTTGTTGCCTGTCAGTCCTTATCAATCCACAGAGTATAATGCTACATTACTGTCAATATCCAGTTCTACTATGATATTCCTTAACCATGACGTTGAATATTACTCGTAACTACTCAAGTTATACGATATATTAGTTTTATGAGACATGTTTTTGTCATAAACGTAATGACTACAAGAAGATCACTAATATGTTGACGCTCACTTTTTAGCAATGTTATAAGGTAGTATAATTCAAATCTGTTTACGTATCAATCAAATCTGTTTACGTATCAATCAAATCTGTTTACGTATAAATCAAATCTGTTTACGTATCAATCATATCTGTTTATGTATCAATCATATCTGTTTACGTATCAATCAAGTCTGTTTACGTACCAATCAAACCTTTTTACGTATCAATCAAATCTTTTGATTTGTATATAAAATACCTACAGCTAATGAAAATACGTTGTCGTATGTTTGTTGCTCTTTCTATGAAAGTTGTAGACAAAATATTTAAAATAACTATCAAAGTACAGCCTAGGGCAAGTAACTTATTACAGCGTACTATAGAGTAGATTGGCATTGCAAGGTGCACAAAGATAATGCACAAAGATGTTTTTCACAGTAAGTTGTAGAACATACGTAGTATAGTTTGGAGAATCACAGATGACATCCTTCAAGTCTGGAATTCTATTATAACTCCCGACATACATTGTATAGAGTATCACTAGAGACTGATTGTGTAAAGATACTCTTTTAATGGTAGACTAGATAAGTCAAAACGCCCGGCTCAAAGCATTTGCTTTCAAACTGGCAATGGAGTTTGATCGGAGTATAATTGGGTAACCTAATAGAGTTCGATATGTTAAAAATTTCCACATTCGATATAATGGACTTGCAACCCAAAGACGTTTAGGTTTTGTACGAAACGACAACGACCGATGATAGGTTGTGTGGGTTAACAGTCTAACTTAATGTCCCTAGGTAGAAAAACACACAATAGACACTATGTAAAGTAAAATCTGTAAATGCACAGATCTAGCCTCAGTAGGCTATCAGTATCACTTTTGAAAGTGATACAACCAATGAAATATGTTCGGGTATAAGAACCAAACCCCTCGTTCTAAATAAACTAAGCATTTATGAGTTTAACTTTTTTTTTTCAATAAAATTAACGTATTAAAATTAAACGTAGCTTTTTAATTGAAGACAGTATTGAAAGTAAATGAAACTTTGCTAATTAGTGGTTAGTATAGCAGCCTTGTGTGACGCGGTAGTGCGGTCCAGCGGTCAGACCTCGACCTTCGCCCTCCCGGAGTGTGCCGCTCCCGGGCCACCAGCACCGAAATCTGACAGACTCATGATCAGGGCCAACAGTCATTATATCACACCCGCCACTGTTTATAATCAATTGTCCAACGAATCCACCCGACGCATTTCCCATTTAGCGGGAGCGTATATTTTGCTCAAACTAAAGCGCTGTGAAGCAAATACAGAGGTTCGCTATTGAAAGGTGTAATTCAATAGGAGTAATTTTTTTGTCTTGAAATATTTGTAATCAATTGCCAATAATCTTCACATTAATATTTATTTAACATGCAGTTAAGCTGATGAAATGTTAAATTCTTGCTATTAATAGACTAATATACAATGTTATAAAACACGAAGCGGGTAACTCTATGAACAAATTCTAAGCAAAGGCCAACTACTTATACATATGATTTTAGAACTACACTAGGCTAGAAGTACATTCAAAGTAGAAAGAGCAACACATATTGAGATGGATACAAATGCAGCACTTAGAGCTCTGTTGCATTTAAACCGGCTTCAAGTAGACGATGGTTTCAGCAAGTAAAGTGCTACAAGGATCCAGTCACAATAAAACACACACAGTGCTTTCTATGTCTACATTGACTGCAATTATTTGTTAAACATTTATTTCAGTTATAAATTTGAAAGTGGTTCTTCATGAAAACTAGGCTAAAGTACCGCTGGCTTGAGTGACACGAATTACATTTGCAATTTGCTACTTTAATTCGCTACGCTCACAGCCTCAATCAAGCAGTCAATGGTTTATTGCATACACATTTCTACAATGCATGGCAATCGTCATTTAAGGTGTGTAACTAAAATTTTCCATTCACTCAAACATCGAGAACTATTTTAAAAATACATTGTGTGCACTCATTCATTTTCATTCATACAAATTGTTCCTCCCTAGCTCTTTGATCAGATTTCCCAATTGTGTGCCAAAAACTCATCAACGCTGTAAAACGCTTCTGCGACCAAAACGTTTTTTAAGTGAGTTTTAAATGCCTTAGGCATATGAGCACTTTTTATTGAATTTGGAAGCCTGTTGACAAAATGAACTCCTGCCTGGGAGGGCAAACGTTCATGGACTACCGTTCTGTGTCTCCCAGTCCGGTTGTCATCCCTGCCTCTAGTGACGCATAAGAGTGTATATCGACACCTGTTATGCTGTCGCATTTTGATGTGAAAAAGAGAGAAGATTCTGGGATGTACAGGCAAGGAAGTGTAAACAATTTCAGATTTTGAATCCTGGCTTGCACGACTCCTTCCATTGAAGTTTTGCAATCATTTGAATTGCACTTTTTTGGAGAATAAACAGTTTTGCTTCCACTTTTTGCCCAAGATTTACGTGGTCTTTTATCGCAAGTCTTAAAACATATCAAGAAGGCAAAACTCCTTTCAAATTGTATTTAACTTGGAGTACTTATTCCGTACGAAACATTAATAGCTGACAACCAACAGTCTTTAAATTACCCAGTTTCCGTAACACTAAACGTATTTAAAAACATTAAGTCTGAAAATGGCGTAAGAATTAAACAAACAATACAGTTTATAGTATTAATTAATTTTAAATTATCTAATAAGATCATGCTCTGCCATGCATCAAAAATAATTGCATCAAATACTCGCATTGACTAGTAATTTTCTGTAATCAAGGGTTATTCAAGTACTCAAAGTGGATTGGAATATTTTTACCCATATACTCATCTTTGCATACTGAGAATGCAGTTGATTGCTAAAGTTATTTTGAATATTTTCAGATCAAATAACATTCATTAGTGTGGCGCCGAATGTTTGGTTCGAGCTCGCGAGTGCATCTGTATCAATTAACCACCTCGTTATCAATCCCTGTCTGCTTCTGTAATGGAATATCACTTTACACGCCATAAGCCGTTGAAATAACATTTCACAAATGTAACTCAGACATCGTTTCATTAAAAAGCATCAAGCGTAAAAATACAGAACTTGACTTAGAAAACATTGATTTATTGAGAAAAGAGGTTGATTGTAGATTGATTTGTATTTGGTTGATTTCAGCCTACAAATCAATCAGTAAATCGGTTGGGTTCCAATCCTAATGTGTAAGACACGTGCAAGAGCTGGAAACTTGTTGATTATAGCATTGCTTTGAGACTACATTTGAATACATTATTTTCTGAATTGCTTGAGATTTGAATGTATGTATTATTTTATCAACCATACGAACTATTTCGTTTTGGGAATCACATGAAAGAAGTTACGCGAGGATATTACTATATGGATGATCACCACCGTTAATTGACAAAGCAGGATTTGTAAAATAGTTTTAGATTTCCAATAGTTTATTTCTTTGCAAAGTCTAAGAACGTGTTTTTCCTGGCGAAATTACTCTAGTGATCCAACCAAACACAAACACTTGGGAAAACAGGTAGCAACTAATGAAGAATCTCACGCCACTGGCGAGCCTTCAACCTAGACCACAGATTCACTCTTGTCTGTTGCAACCAATGTTTCCTGTTAAAATATTTCTAAACTTTCAAAAAGAAATTTATTTTGATAGGATTTTAAGATAATTTACATTAAATAATGACATTATTTATTATGAGTATTATTATTCTGCGGTTGCTCGCATGTATTTTGATCTAACTGCTAAAATACGAGTGGATACGAAATATCTGCAGACTGTGTAAAGATTCAGCATCACACTCTACATCTTGTAGATTGGATCTACGTGGAAAATCAAATATCCTTAACCTTTTACATACATCAGTGCTCCTGCTTCGGTCCATTCTGCCACCAAACAATCTCTATGCAAAGTGTATACTAAAGGATTTTCCTGAAGGAAGTTTTCCGTTTTATGTTAAAGAATAAGTTATTCTTTATTGAAAATACTTTTACTTTTAAAAAACCTGCCCATTTTAAAAGTATAAAAGTAGCCGTAAAGCATCGTTGAAGAGAGAGCGGTGGTTTAGCATATAGCTTATACATGTAGCTTTACGCAGGCTAATTTCAAACGCTAAATACTAAGCGAATATGAGACAAACGAGTTCTGCAACTCATTAATCTACAAATAAGTTCATCAAAGTTAGATCTAAAATCTTCAAGTATTAAAAGATTAAAGCCATCTTTAACACTAAATTGTACCAAATTCAAAACTTACAAAGTTTATAGGTGTAATGGAGCAGTCACACTGAGCTAACAGCTATAGTAGCTGATACTGGCTAGAGTGTGAAGTTTGCTGCGTGTCAACATTGTTTACCACTAAACAAATCAGCTGATTCAATGTTGATGTAGCGCAAACTTCGCACACGTAACTAGTAGCAGTTGCTAAAGTAGCAGGTACTAGGTACTTGACTCGTCAACATTGCCTCAGCTGATTAATTTAGTTGCAAACAATGTTGACACGTTGCAAACCTCACACATAAGCTAGTAGCAGCTACTAAAGTATCTCATTGGGATCTTGGGATTTCCTTAATATACAATGATACATAACCCATTTCGGCAACCTCATGCCGCTATGCCTAATGATAGTGCAGTGTATCGATGAACTGTGAAGGAGAGACTTTAGATCAAGATGTAGTTGAGGAAGTAATCAGGCTAATAGAGCTTTTCCATATTTTCAGACATAGTAACAAATGTATTAACACAGAAAATGACAGTGTGGGCCAAACATTGGATACAGTTATGTTGGTTCTTATAATAACAGCACAACACTACACATCTTCTTCCTACGGCAAAACTGCGCAGACAGTAGCACGTAAGTGACAAATCCTACTAGCTCGAGGCTGTGTTGGGTTTACACGGGGCTAATAAGCAAGCACAGGTGGTCACGTGACCTCATACTTGCCAAAACAGTACTACAAGCCACTTCTGTTTTCATTACCCTTTTGAAAACAATAGCCTCTGGACAGTACAGACGTATCTCTACCTGCTACCTCTACCTGTTTGTGGAGTCTGTTCACGAGGCAAGTTCTTGTATAAGCTGCTTGCCATGTGTAAACACACCCCTAACATTGCCTTAAGAAGAAGTAGTGTAGCGTTTTGAGTGTGCTAAACTTAATCATTTTGCGAATCAGGATGTTTGAATAAAATTTGTAACCCACACAGTTGTCCTTTGTTGTTTGGTTGGCTACAAAGTTTTGCTACTGCATCAACTACATAGTCACCTCAAGTTTTCCTCTCTAAGTGCATGTCTACACTGGACTGTCATGTCCATAGCGCGATTACCACTGTTAGACTATGCATATACAAGTCGCATCCAGCAAGCGCTTATTACAAGCCTCGTGTAAACGCCTACTATCTCCGACCATCTGGAAGTACTCACGGAAACTAGGGGTTCGTACACGATGGCCTGTAAGTGGAAAAGCGCCTGCTACAAGTTCCTTCTCCAAGCGCCCTACATCTACAGCCTCTAACGCTAGAAATTAAGCCTACAAAATTAAGCCTAATGTAAGGTGTAAAATGTTTTCATGATGATAACTGCCACATTGTTTAAGGGAGAGACACTACAAGGCTCAGTTTTGATAAGTTTGATTGATTGTATGTTTATCATCGGTATTAATGATTACAATACCATGATTGTGATACAACATGCATATCAACACATTGACAAAGTTCAATTCCACGCAGATATTCATAATAACATGCCACTACAATATTGACCTTTAACACTGATATCACACAATATCATTAATGTTACACTGTAATGATAGAATCAGGCCTTCTCTTGCCACAAGCATTACTGTCAAGTGCGGGTTTGTTACGTGTGCCACACTAACGCGTTTAGACTTATATTATTTATATAAGAATTTGTAATATCAGTCATTTGACGCTATTAGTAGACACGGAAAACATTATGTTATGAGAACTAATGAACGTTTGATCAAGAGGACATCACTCGCTCAACGTCATAGCCTTTGAATACGCATTTTGAGTAATAGGTGAAATGTAGTTTCACATGAGAGTAATTTGGATTTTGGTGTTTATGTATAATGTAAAACCTTAGTCGGTGAACTGATGAACTGATGACCAATCAACTTATAGTTGGTGTTGTTAAGTGTTATCTACAAGCAACCGAATGATATACGAGTAATTTAATAGTTCCCGAATAATAAACATTTTGTAATAGTCCTATCGATGTTATTTGATTTGTCAGTGATGATAAGAACTGAAATATAATCATCCAGGATTACTTCAGTCTGTAAGACCTGTCAGTTTGTTCGTCTCAGTTCACTCAAGGATAAATGAATTATTCATTCAAGTGTAATTTGTACCCTTGCACCCCTCCCCTGCTCCGACTCTTCCACCCCATTTTATGCCGCCCTTAAAGAAGCCTTTCATAAAGCGCCATTCAAAGTACAATTGAAGCTTTTAGTGCAATCATACTTCAGCTCAAAGCAGGCTGTTGCAGATGTACCGAGTTATTGAAATCTTTGCAGCTATGTTTTATTTTCGTTTAAGTTTTGTTTCTTATAAAACTTAAACCTACAATGTTTTTTTCTGATTAACCGTAATTTAGCAATGAGCTTAATAAACTGCCCAAAACTAATATTAGGTCTTTCTGGGGTTATAGTTGTCACTTATCTCTTAAGATTACCTGTTATTCTCGTAAAACAACGCATTAAAACGAAGCTCAAAGAAGAGTGAGCCGTAATAATAATCAACCTTCGGTCAATAATAGATAATGTACGAGTATTATACGTCAATAACAATACATCTACAACACCTTTTCTTTCAGTTCCCCTATTCACAGTTAGTGTAAAGGTTTATTCTGAAAAAATAATAAGCTTAAGCGCGAGAGTAATGGAAAGAGCCCTGGAGATCCATCAATATCAATTAACTCTCGTGTAAAATCATCAGTCTCCGTCGACAAAGAACATTGCATTCTACATCGTTATTTAAATAAGGCTATCAACTCATTATCCATCAAAGCATTAATGAATAATGTGTAGCATTTGAAAGCTCTTTACCATTATTACCTAGCTTTATACTGGGGAATTAGAACACACTTAGCCGAATGGTACTCACATATAATCTATCCTAATATTTCACACATGTGATTATATTTTATATATGTATGAACGGATGTGTAGGAATGCTTTCATTACAGATGCGTACAATTTGGGTTTTGAACTAGTTCCCTTTACTTCAGAAAAAACCTATTTACTGTCTAAACTGTGCTGTACGAGTACATTCAATAATTATGTTGTAACCGTATTTTTATCAAGCTACAAGAATAAACAAGTTTTTGTCATTCTGCTCTGAAAACAGCTGCTTTAGACACATGTATTGACAGTGCTAAAGTGTCACTTTTACACCCAGGTAAATAAAGTACTGATGAAGTTTTAATGATGTTTTCTCCCTAGAAAGAAAAAGATCATTATAATGATCTTTTTGTGGCATGGACAAAAAACTTAAAACAACGAGCAGCTGGTCCGACGAGTTTGTTTTCAGTTTTAACACTGACTTATATAAATTAAATCAGTGTTACAGCTGTTTCTTCAAAACATTGTATACCAGACTGCTGAGTTCAAAACATTGTATACTGAATCATACAATGTTCTATAGTAAAGCCTCGGACGATAACTTAACCTCGTGTCAAAAAGTGTCACTTTAGGACCTAGTGATGAAATATACTATAATTATACAAATTAAGATTTCCTACAACATTTGAAATAAACTATGTCATTACATGATTTGTCATAAAATCACAAAATGTGTTGTCCATATTATGTCAAGCTCCCAAAAGCCGTAAATTATAGTTTTATAAAGTTGTAAGGCTTTACAAAAGCTAATGCAGTTTGAAGCTGTACCGTAAGCTCAGGCAAGCGCTGAACTCTATTGTGTCTTACAAGAGGTAAACTTTTCTTCCTTGCTTTCAAGGGATTAATGTAAGCGTGATTCTGCTCAGCTCTGTTTGCTCGTTAAACACTTAAAATCTCAACTCCCAGCAATAATACAGCTCTCTACCTAACTGACAACTTTGAGCCTATATACACGATACATTCAACCTGGCACTAAAGCCTTAAAGTTGAACTTCCTGAGAGGACTTACCTGTGTCTTAAATCGAAAACATTAAGGGGAGTCGTCAAAACTAGCAACAATTCGTTGCAAAAGACATATTTTATTAGTTTATTGTGCATTGATAGGGTGATGAATCGTAAATTAATATGAAACTCGGTTTAAGTCATAGCATAACAATATGAACACTTAGTTTACACCCATTTGTACTGAGTTTTGAGACACTCTTACACCCAACGATGGTAATTACTACGTACTTAGTAAATCACAATAGTACCGCCAAATATTAGTGTAGTTTTAAATCAATCTCAAGCTTACGTGGAGTAGCCAATCTATAATTTAAGTTATAGATTAAATTATTAGCAAAGGTTTATTTTTCACACACTGTCTTATTGAGGAATACAAACATAGTAAATTCTTAACGTTCAACGCCAAAACCATCTATTAAAATGGCTATAAGCAATCTGAAAAAAGAATACTTAACAACTCATTGTACTTTTATAGAACTTGAGTAAAAAAAAGTAACCCCATTGAAATTTCCCAGATAGAAGCATTCGTCTCTTTAAAATATCAATATAACAATAATGTATTAACGTTTTGTAAATTTGAAAAATAAAAGCTGAGTAGACATCCACATGCGGTCAAAGTGTACATAACGTCATTGTTTACCTTGAGGGTTGTTGCGGACAGTGAGCTCAGTGACGCAGGGGTAGATAGCACGACATGGATACACAGTGACACAGTGAGAGCAAGGATCTGCCGAGACACTGGGCCACAGGACTCAGGACCCAGGACTCAGGATATCCTCCAGGCCGAGGCTGCCAGAGTCACTGAACCGCTCAGTCTCGTCGTAAACTGCTCACAAACTCAACACAATAAGCAGTTATAGCTTAGTTTGTGGTACCGAGCTAGGCGATTTCCGTCGGCCTCTGCACACCTTGAGGTAATTGCATTGAAATTAAATATAAATAAATTAAATACGTTCAGGCAAATAAAAGTAATTATTGAAATATTTAGTAAGCTTTTACTATGTTACTATTCAAAACTTGTGACGAACTTGACATCTGAATGCAAACACGCAGCGATTTCTCAATAAATGCCTGTAGACTCCAAGATAAATAAACGCACAAGTTCGTAGTAAAAGCATATTTTCTAGGCGAATGATTGTATTATGTTTTATTGTTCATAACAAGTGGTAATATTTGGAGAGTTAGTAGCATAACAATAATTAAACCATTACCAGTAATCTTTAATACTGTACTTGGCAAGATACTGTACTTCTCTATTTATACTTAACTTGTATTTACTATTGCTGTTTTAAACACGTGTTTAACATAACGGGCTTAGCCTTTTTGCAGCTTTACAGAAGTAGGCCTAGTGATGCATTTAAAGGTGGAATTCAAAGGTGGCTTTCAAATAATAATAAAACTGCAAAACGTTATAATAGTGCAATCGTTCAGTGTAGAATATATCTCAAGACAGAATATACACAATTATAATACTGTTTTTAAAATCAAGTACGGTACACCATTTTATGTCTCAATATATATAACACACCTAGAGAAACAGAATGGACAGGGTTAATGTAAAACAAATGACATTTCCCTCCATTGAATGTGGAACAATGGAGACAGTTTGGCCACTAGTGTTCACGGCAGGGAGAAGCTAAAGTTGTCTGGGGAATTGGCAGCACTGCATCCGCTGACAGTGACATCCCATCACTTCCGCAGCACTTCCAATACAAGTGCGCTGTCACACCGATCACTTAATTGCGTCACTTGTCACAAATGTTATTGTTTAAATAAATACGGGATTTATATTTATTCACTATTTTACAAATCTGTAAAGATATAATTATTGTTAGTTGATCCTGTTAAAAATTGCACTGTTCAAAAACTTGGAAGAAAAAAAACCTAATCCTAAAATAGTCTTCTTTTACATAATCACAACACGCAAATGTTACGCAAAGTTACTAGTAAATAACTTTATCAGTATTAATAATCAAATTATAATAAGTAGACCATTGATCAGCACTAGTTTGACTATTATGGCCCAAGAGCTATTACTTACTGTTAGAACAAAACCTATAAAATAGTTTTAAGAAATTTTATTTAGTTTTAGTTTTTATGTAAAATAAAGTACACTACAGTACGAGCTTTGGACTATCGTGGTTTAACCAAAACTTCAACATCACTTTACGCTAGTCAAGCGGTAGAATGGGTAAAAAATAGGCATCGTTGTCTTTAATGGCCGATATTTTTCAACGAATTGCGGAACAGAAAAAAAGAAGAAAATAAAAAGCTTAATTTTGCCTGTTCCGTGGGCATTTACAAAGAGGCCACAGTTGCCATGTGGAGCATTTTTTAATTGGCTCTGTTAGGTCCAAATTACGCAAGCGTTTGACGCATCTTATGTATCAAAATTCATGATTGATTTAATGGTTTTTATACGTGTTTAGTCTAGTTTTTATACGGTTAATGTTGAACTATTTCCACTCTCTATTACACAATGTCTTACTTCAGTAATGTTAATTATTTTAAACATTTTGCCACGTTTGGAATAGTTTGGCGTTCTTATACAGGAATACTAATACCACAGTTGTAGTTAATGTACCGGTAACGGATAAGTTTCAAACTATGCAAACAGTTAACATATACTAAGTAATGCAACATTTCCCGATGTATACTCGTACATCTACAGACTCAAACTGTAGCTTTTCATCTATTGAAATGGATTAATGGTCAAAGAATATAATTCAATATTGCAATTCTACGTTGTAGGCTTAATTCGATCATCAGAATTGATAATGCGATATACTGCGATATACCATACGTATTGTAAAACTAAGAGATGTCATCGAGTAGGATTTCAATGATACTTTTTAATGCATCTCAAACGGAACATTAGATAAACAACAACATAGATTTGTTTGCAATCTTAATTGAACTTAACTTGTTCAACGTATGTGTACGTACGAGGTGTAGGCGTATTATTATGTAGTACCTGCGACTTTCTGCCAAACAACATCACTTACTCAATTTATTGACCGCTGTGAAATAACACCTATGTAATAACTGCATTTTATTAGGATGAGACCATTGGTATAGAATATTGATTAGTAACTGAATAAAAAACGTCTTTATTGGTGCTGAAGTCAGGACTTTAAAGTCCTCTCTTCCACTTAACCACAATACAAGAATGCAGTACATTATACAAATACGAATTGACATACAGTTTAAATATATCCATACAATTGAAACACATGATCATGTACATACAGTTGAAATATTTACCATACTATAAATTAAAAATTCTAGCATAAGGTTCTAGCATAATTTAGTGAAGATTTTATACAATACAATATAATTTTTGACTAAAACTTGAATTGCATTATAACTTGAACTTACCAATCAAAACGGCTGGTTTGCTTAAAAAATACAGAACATTTTATTTTATAGTTTTTAATTTAATAGGTTAACACGGATGAAACAAATAGAGGCAAAGGCGTGCACATACTTCCTAAGGCATTAACACGTGCATGTCTTATGAAATATAATGTGGGTGCTGCAACAGTTATAGTTGGTTGTATTTGGCGCTGGAAGGTCTGCTCGAAACCCCTCAATGCTCCATCCCCGGCCCCCGCCACGCCACCGCCGACAGACTCTTCAAAGTTATCTAATTAACGTTGTTGATTGCATTGCGTCTCAAGCTTACGATCTTTGAAAAGCAATGTTAATTCAGCGTGAAAGGTATACTCTGAAAAGCTAGTTTTCAGTAAAATAATTACTCGGTTTTGACAATCACACGCTAATTCTAAAATGTTATTACGGACACAAAATTTCAAGATTTGGAATCTCGATTTCAAGTGAAAAGAAACATAGCACAAAACATTAGAAAATTAGACAGCTGGCATAGAAAATAATACAACAGGCATGACATTAAAAAAAATTACAAAAACCAAGCACGTTCACAGCCGGTAAGTGACTGCTGCCCACCAGTTTGTTGTTGTTTTTATTAAAGTTTTTCTGGATGTTGAATTGTTTTCTAGGCTAGCTGCCTTACAATTAATAATAAGTTAAGGAACCCCCTCCAAAAAACTAACAAAGGGACATGTTATTTGATGGTACGGGTGACCTTTAGGTTAGGTTATAACTTTTAGGCCTGCTCATTTCCTAATGATTTTATTTTTTAGTTAATTTTCACCTCAAGACTGGATTAGAATCTATATTCCGAAACGTCATGTTCGTTTTGTCGCCAAACCCCGACGGTACATTTCCGTACTATATCGACCTCATAAATTCTAATTTCAACAACACACTTTAAACTAAGAATTACACGCTAACTTTATACTTTGTGTTTAATTTAGCCTTTGTGCTTTACAGAAAATTCATGAGGATAAGTAAAACTGTATAGTAACAATAGTAAATGATAAATTTAAAATAACCCTTTTAAATTGTGCCTATGGACATTCAAGAGGCAATTGTAACACTCTTTGACATATACCTGTTTAATGATGTATTAATCTGTAGATAACTTTAAACGTCAACATTGAGTTTAAACGTCAATTGTCTGTGCTAGTAAATTTCTAATTATAAAGGAAAGTTTGTGTAAATGAATTATGAAATGAAAGAAATGCGATGCTGTGAATAAAGCGGCTTTGACACGGGCACGGGGCAAGTACACGGCGTGTCGCACGCTGCTGAACACGAAACTTTGTTCCTCACTTCACCGCACTCATACACTGACATACACTCATACACTGACATACTCTTAACAGCACACATTTAACCTGCTTGCAGCTGTTATAAACTGTAGCTTCACTGAACAATGTCAACAAGCTGATTTAAACGTTTTATTTCTGATTTTTGCTGTGGTTCTGATTGTCGTTCATGATCAACCTATCTTTCTTGTAAGGCAGTTAAAAACACAGGTTAAAAAGGGCATCAATAGATCCTTAGGCACATTAGGTAAGAGGTAGGCTTAATAAACAACGTACAACTTCTAGTAAATCAAATGGTACGTAGATAGTCCGATAGCTTCAAAAGTTGTTAAATAATTATAATGATATCAGAACCGAGGGCAATACTCTCCCAACTTTTACTCTCCTCCAATTGACTTAGACATTTGATGTTTTTGCAGATTGCCGGTTGACAATATTATTGATATTAGCTGTTTAACTCTTAGTTCATTTGTAGTTAACTTGTATTTTAACCTTAAATTTTAATTGACTTACTTGACTTAACTCCTGTAGCCCCTATCTGGAGCAAAGGGCCTCGACAAAGACTCGCCAGCGGACTCGGTTAGCAGCCAAAGCCTTCACTTCTCCCCATGTTTTGTCAGCTTTAAACGCTTCATCCTCGGCAGTTCTTCTCCAGGTTACTCTTGGCCGACCTGCTTCCTTGGGGATTCCAGTCCAAAGCCTCCCTTTCAATTGCGTCTGGCTCTTTTCTTAGGGTAAATTTTAATTACTGTATTATTTATTAAATGTATCGCTGTAACATACATTATTGCTGTAACAACGGTTTCCATTTGTAATGTCAATTCATATAATTATGGCAATACATAATTTTCGCCTTCTATTGACAGACTATCACCAATAAGTGAGCATCTCGACCTCTCGTACTGTAAACTTTGAAAAATTGTAGTTTCCCCACATCTGCTTTTCGAGTGTACAAGAATCTACCAACAAATAATGTCAAGAATAGGTCACCTGTGGAGTTCAAGAGCAGTTTCAAGACGCTGGGCGAATTGATTGACTCAAACTTCTAGGCCTTCTCGTTGTAAATAGTGTACATTGAAATTTCTAATTTTGTTTACGCTATCCATTTAGCAGAGTTGGTCATTGATTCAGCAGGAGGTGATGAAGTAATGGTATAAACATTGCAGATCAGCTGTACCGACCACAGAGTATTTATTATATACAGAGAACTCAATGGTATAATCTGCGTCTATAGTTTTGAGCGATGGTGGCGCCTCTGTGAACGCGATACCAAAGCTCAAGCCGCTTGAGCTGGTTGCTGGGAACTTCCTGTTTTGGTTATGGCGGTATATTTAAATTATTTATGTTCTTTGTTTACTTGTTCATTTCAACTGAAAACATTTTAATTTTGCTTCGATTATACTTTTAGTGTATAAACACTGAAATATAACCACAAAAAGCAGTAAAATAGTTAGAGCTAAACAAAACAATAAACAATGAAAACATAACAGTTTTTATACACTGTTGTAGCTAAAATAAAACAATTTTCTTTATTAGACATTTTGATGTTTTAAATTTCTAAATCATCTAATAAGATCCAGTTTTCAAGATATATAACTAACTGTTGTAGCTCATAAATAACCCTATTATTGTTGTTACAACTTAAAATTTAAGTTATGTTGAAATTAATACCAAAATTATATTTGCTTTAATTAGTAGTATTTTCGAATTCCGTATTATAATTTAGGCTATATATTCTTTGTTTTTCTTTCTTGTTTGTTTGATAATATTTGTTTACTAAAGGGGATTATATCAAAGGTTTTCATTCATTCGCAATATTATTCATTCATTCATCATTCATTCGCACAGCCTGCACAGGTTTTGAAGCAAATACCAGGTATTATAGCCTAATGTATCAAGAGACAAATACAGTACTAAATTACAACTTCAGTAATGGGTTTCTTTTATTAACACTGAAAATACTTATTTAAGTCTTAATGCATTCACTGTTATTACAGTATCAGGCTATTTCAGCAGTTATAAGGTTTCACTTATCAATTTAATAGTCATAGTGACAAAAATAACACTTATAAAAGAATTGCTGTAGACTTTTAAAACTTTATGTCTTCAAATCAATTTTTTGTATATACTTTTCTGCTTCTATCCAACTTTCATTATAATATTTCTGCAGTGAGACATATTTCTCAGAGTTGTCATATCCTTTAGCTCAACATTTGGTCCAAGTAATCACAATACATTAATGCTCTGAAGTTGAATTCATGTAACCTAAAAATAAATACACAGTTTAATATGTTTATTAACCTTTTACCGTCTCATCTCAAACACTAGGTAGGCTATTATTTTGTTGTTATATTTTGTCAGGATCAAGAACCAACCATAGTGTATTGGCTTCACCTTGCCTGGGAAATGAGAATCATGCCTTGTTCAGGTGCAAGAGCTAAAAGGGTATCCCCTCTCTTGTCTGATGGTAAAACAAGGAAAATAAAATCCCTGGGCAACAAAAAGCTACCAATTTTAAGAATTTGAGTGTATGTTAAAATGGCTTGATATAACACTAAGCAAATTGAGTATTGTTTGTAGATTCAGAAAAGTTTTGATTTATTACTGGGAGGCTAACTTATTAACCTTGCTGCAGATTATTCATTAAGATCAGTGTTAGAATCTGTAAAAATAATTGTTTTCCGGGCAAAGGTAGGAAAATTGAAACTCTTGGCTGGTATTAGCTATATTAAAAGTATAGTTTGGTTTTATCTTGAGAAAGGTCATAATATTTACATTACTGGTTTGTACGTGGTTGATGCTTTCAGTAGAGCAAAAAACAATTTTACAGTAATCCTAAAATGCCTGTGCAGTCAGCATTGTTTGAAATGGCTTTGTTACATACTTCAATACAGAATTTTACAATAATTTAGTTGACAAGTATTTTGAATGCTGTATGCTATGTTAATTCCTTTGTGGTAGCTTCATAGTGTTGTTTATCCGTCATATGCAAGAATAATTGTAGGTGCCAGGTTTATGCCTAAGCTACATTTACAAACTCAAGTTCTTTATTTGTTGATAATACAAAATACAACATTCAGTACAATAATAGACTTACTACGTTTAAGGCACGGGGGTCAATATACTTAACACATTTTTTATGTTGATGGAGGTTGCTATATAAAACATTATTTCATTGTCGAATTGATATCAGGGGCAAAAATACATTTTATTTTAGACACAATTCGATGACCCATATTGATGATGATTATAGATATATCTTGGAGTAGGAGATGTCACCAGTATGCCAGTAGCTTGGTGTCTGGAATGAAGATAAACTTTGTTTTGAAACCCTGTAAAATATAAAATTTAATTATTGGATTATTTGCGGTACTTTCATATTATTTTGAAATTCCAATAAGAAGCTGTTTCAGATAATTATGCCAGTGATGTTCCAAGATGTTTCCAGATATTCCAAGATATTTTTTCCTTAAAAGATGCATTTTAAAAGGAACTGCACATTTGTTTATTAATTTATTCAATCTACATGCTTTTAAATAACATAAGCACTAATTCAAATAACGAAATGGATTTGTATGCTAACTTACCTGGACTTTTCATACACTTCGAAATTTTGCCCAAATAGAAAATGTTGTTACTAGGCTTTTGTTCACTATTAGCATGGTTTGAAACTTATTAATTACCGATATTTACATTTAATATTATGCATTTCCATACATGCAGCGAGGCTGTCATAATTATTTATGTTTAAGATCGGCATATTATATCAAACTAAACTAAAACTAATGTTTAAAATCTTGTACATTATACTCAAATGAGGAATTGGGTAGTAGAAAGTAAACATGTCAACATTAACCATATTTAAACAAGACCGAAAATGTATCAAAACAATCAAATAAATTGTCAGCCAGCTGTGTTTAAAATAAGAAAACTCTGGGCCAATCGCATTGTCGTCTCGATTGAAGCGTCAAACGCCAGCGTCAGCAGGACCTAAAACAGCCAATCAAAAGTACCTGCATGAAGGCGGTGGCGCTGTCTTTGAATGTACCGGAACTGCATGGTCCTTTTTCTTTTCTTCTTTTGTTCTGCCATCTAACACGTTTCGTCCATTAAGCCTGAGTCACACTTGGCTACTTAATAGCCGCTACTGGTTCGCTGCTAGTAAAATAGCTGCCACTAAAGTTGTCACACACAAAACATGGTAGCTGCTACCTAGTAGTTGGGATTGTGCTTATCAGTTTCATTTTGTTCTGTCAAGTGCAGTATCATCTCTGTTGGTATAAGGGTAATGATTTAAACCACTTGATATCGGGATATGTAACAGACGTTTGTGATGATTAGATCAACTATTTACAAACAAAAATAGTTACGAAATTCAAGCCGCACGAAATGAGATATTTTAAGATACATTGCAACTGTCAAAATATTGCATGACATCCCCTCAGTCCACTTAATATCACTCATTGTCCTTAACTGTTTACAAATACATGACAAAACTCAAGAGTTGACAGAGGCACGCGCAGTTGCAACTAGCCGGTAGCTCAGTATGTCACACTAGCCGCCAGGTTGCTACTTGCTAGCCGCTAGTTGGTCGCATGACTCACTCGCTCGGGTTAGTAGCACGGAAAATAGAACATGTTTGATTTTTTGATGCTGGTGGTTTTCGACTAGCGCGCTACTAGTAGACAGCGCTACTACCTATGTCACACTAGCTACCTAGTAGCCGCTACTTCGATAGCTGCTAGTAAAGTAGCCAAATGTGACTCAGGCTTTAAAGATAACTGTGCCTGGTACCGACATTTCAGCTGTTTGCATAGCTGTGATGCAAATACCACAGCCAATAGTCTAGTGATAGTGTAGGAGTACCCCAAGGTGACTCAGACAGACAATGTTTACTGAAACCTGACCGCTGATTGGCTGATTGCGCCGTTGATCAGCTGCGATTGATGCCACTCTTTGAGAGCAAGTTTGCTGCTGCTTCAAGTTTTGATCGAGTAAGATAAGTAAACTAAGTGACAAACAATTCAATTCTGACTGATGCTCTCATGTTACAGATAAAACTGTCTACTTTTTATTATTACTGATATAATATCCATTGTTTACGTAATGCTTTGATTAAATATTAATTTTCAGAAATTGGTTCTTGTAAAATTGTAATATTTTTCCGTATCTTTATTATTTTGTTACTTTTGCTATTTTTGATGTGTTGTAGGTGAGCGTTGTACCACACATAAAATGTGCATGTAAACTAATAGGCTAGTCAAATTAGACAGGCTAAAAGGAGGTGTTAGGGGAAAGTTTAGGCACAGTCCTAATTCTTTTGATCTTTATGTTTTCGAGGTCGCTGAACACAGATTTGAGGTTTGCTGACAGATATTTTGGCCGGAACCATTGTTTTTTGCAAAACAGTGAAAATGTTGTACTTGTTTTAGTTTTGCCTAAATCTCAGTAAATATGCATTTATCGAAAAATGTGCTATATTAAATTAAAGGTGGAGATTTACCACAAGTTTTATTTTTGACACTTTTTCTCCGCCAGTATTACGTATAGAACATGGAAAACCATGCAAAATATTTCAATTATGAAAATACGCCATACTGCTTTTTATCCGGCTTTCATGGAAAAACCGTGTTACAATAATTTTGACTATTTATAAGCAATTTTTACAGGTTGGACATGAAACTTTTATTTTATACTATAATACTATAATATACAGGGTGGCCCATAAGTCAGTTGACCGACATGCATTCAATGAAACATGATAGCAACATAAAATCTCGTAGGGATCAAATCGAGAACAAAACGACGTAGTAGTAAAACAATGTCAGATTATTTTTGTCTACTCAATACAATTTTTATTTGGAAAACATTGAACTCAATAAAATACACTTAAAATACTCTGTCTAGCACAAGCTTTACCTATATTTGACTTTAATGGTAGAGAATAATTAGAACAAAATACAGCCCTCTTTGAAGGTGGACCAGAGATGGGAAATACTTATGAAAAGAATAAATATTATGGAAATAGTTGCATACTAAGAAATTATAACATATTGGGAATGTGGTGGTATTTATATAAGTAAGAGAAAATGTAATAGCAATTGTTGGAATATTCAGGTAATTGAGTATTTAAGTATTTTCACATAGCCTGGCAGGTGTTAACCATACGGGAATTCAGGGAAAACCAGGAATTATACGAACATTTTCAATATACGGTTAAATGCAGATTATGCGGGAACGTTGTTTTCCTGACGCTGGACACCCTGTTTGAGTACCCTGGTGTTCCTCGTCTTCTTCCTATCTGCCAGAAGCACTACGCTCTAGGTTTTACCGATGAAGAAGTCTTAGCAGCATGGGAAGAATACGAACACAAGGCTCTATAAAATGTCAAAAAAATTCTGTTTCAATTACAAAATTCTGCATCAAGAGATTATTTCTATCATTGACATATTTACTATTTTAATATACTGCTTATGTATGTATGAAATAACTGATCTTTTGTATATAAAAAGCAATTTAATAATATATATACTAATAATTGTACTAATTTGAACAAATATCATAATTGTACAATTTCACTAATTTGTTCTAATTATTCTCTACCAATTAAGTCAAATATAGGTAAAGCTTGTGCTAGTCAGGTATTTTTAAGTGTATTTTATTGAGTTCACTGTTTTCCAAATAAAAATTGTATTGAGTAGACAAAAATAATCTGACATTGTTTTATACTACTACGTCGTTTTGTTCTCGATTCCTACGATATACTACAGGGTAGCCCATAAGTCAGTTAACAGTCGTGCATTTCATTGAATGCATGTCGGTCAACTTGACTTAGGCACCCTATATATATAAGCATATAGTATAAAATAAAAGTTTCATGTCCAACCTGTAAAATTGCTTATAAATAGTCAAAATTATTGTACACGGCTTGTTTCCATGAAAGCCGGATAAAAAAAAGAAAGTATGGCGTATTTTCCAATAATGAAATATTTTGCATGGTTTTCCATGTGCTCTAGCGGCGTAAATATTGGCCGGAGAAAAAGTGTCAATCAAAATAAAACTTGTGGTAAATCTTATACCTTTAATTTAATATAGGGCACATTTTCGATAAAATGCATATTTACTGAGATTTAGGCCAAGACTAAAACAAATACAACATTTTCACTGTTTTTGCCAAAAAACAATGTTCCGGCAAAATCTGTCAGCAAACCTCAAATTCGTGTTCAGCGACCTCGAAACATAGAGATCAAAAAATTAGGACTGTGCCTAAACTTTCCTCTAACTTTGCTAATTTGAAGCCTATAAACAAAATGTAGGCTGTAGGGTCACATTTATGAACATTTTAATCTAAACATGTAAAATAGACGTTCCATACATAAGTATTTTTGAATAAAACTATATTTTACATTGGTATGATGACAGCGCTGTCCAATAAATTAAACATGCTGGACCATAGTACAAAAGTAAAAACACCTACGCCTTTTACTAAATCAATGTAAATACAAAAAACGCAATTTGTAAACTGAATTACTGTGAACTAAAAGTATAACTTAAAGCGTATTTAGGTAATATACCTGAAAAAGTTCACTAAGTAGAACAATTCTTAGTACAGAAAAACTGAGCAATAGAATAGTTTTACTTTTGGGATATTTAAATTTGTTATTTTCAAAACTATTCATGCAACAAATAGCTTTGAATCGAATCTTTGTTTGAAAAGTTTTTTTTTTATAGTTAGTTTTTGTTGTAGTTTATTTAAGTTGGATTTTCTTCAGTTTACTCTGAGTAGTAAGTACTGTCCTGCAAAACTTGTGCAGCTCAAAGCACGTTGTCTCAAAGGTTAAATAATCTGTTGATGAAGAGATGATTATTATTCAGAAAGTGTATTGGATTTACAAGAGATTTGCCTCACGTAATGGTCTCCTGAGTCGCTTAACAGGGAAACTCTGAATACAGTTAACCCTGCCAGCTGTTCGTTCCTAATCTTCTGATGACATCACCAAATTACGGTTTAACTTTGATTGTTTTGTATTTACTTAAACTATCCTAACTTTAAAACGTATTAAAATATCGATTATCGGAACATAAGAATGCTGATAAATTAGCTTTTTAGCGTTTATACAAAATTAAGATCCATAAGAATACTAATGTTATAGGCATTCTGATAGTTAATGAAAAGTTCAAACTTCCATGTATTAAAGAGTCTTTTTTATTTTCAGAAAATGGCGGAAAGAAATATCCAATAAGGTAAGGTATAGTAATCTAATATTTACCATTTAAAGGACGCAAACACATAATATTTTAGTGTAAATAGAAGGTACGTTCCATTAGCATTATTTAAACTTTATCACTTTTCATGCAATAAATGTTTAAATCAAGTAAATATACGTGTGTATTTGTACTACGCATTTTGATTACAGTTGTGTAAATAGTAAAATAACATTTTAGCTTCAATTTACACGTCATTTTCCACCGTTGACGGACATGGACTATATAAATCCTCTAATAATTCAACTACTAACGCGTGGTGACAGAAGTTGAGAACACTCTGGAAATGATGATAGTTGCACAGAATAGCCAATACACATTTGCATAGTTGTGGCAGATGATTGCATATTGACATACTGTAGCTGTTGAAACATGTTGGCCACGTCAACCAAAGTAGCCTACCTACTCTGTGTGTGTGTTTCACATACTTACACAATACAATATCGTCCTTAACAAAGAGCTTGACGTCCGTACCAATTACAGCGTCAATTTAGATGTTTAGATTAATGTTGATGTGTAATAAATTGTCAAACCCCTAAGGTTTCAACATACACCCCAACGATTTCTTTTCTTGTTCATTTGGCCACCTTTTAAAACATAAGTGTCTCCTCCCTCCTTATAATTACGGTTTGTGTTTTCCTTATGTCTAACTTTCTTAACAACAGCTTTGTTCTATTGCTGTTACATTTGATACAAATATTTCTACCCAACATTTCAATACGATTTCTATACTAGTGTGCTATATTTGTATCAAATAGACCATGTTTAAAAAGTAATAAGTTTGCGTTTCGCGTTTGCGCAGTTTGCATTTTTCTTTTCACCTGAAGAAAGAATGAAATTTCAGATCCCGAAACGTCGTTTTCTTCGTGTTTACGAAAACCTGTGAAAAACTGTCCGTAATAACAAATGAACCTCAGGTTGCTCTTATACCTATAAAGGAACTTTTAACTCTGTACAATTTAGAATCTTAAGTTATGTTTTGGGGAATTGAATGAAGGATATATTTTGAAGCAGGAGAATAGCGGGAGAAAGCTGCAGCAACGTCAGTATTTCTCATTTACTCAGAAGGAACCCTGTCGTGGGATGATGCTCTCAAGATAGCAATTCTTGAGATATTACTCTCAGGCATTTGTCAACTTTCTCACGTCAAAATATATTTTAGTCACCTTTTCTAGGTATCTTGTCGGTTATTCATTAGTTTAAATGTCGATTTTTCCGCTGTTGACACAAGTAAAGGTGTGTGAAAAGTGGAATATTCTAATAATGCTAACTATTGGAGACAATCAACACAACAGTAACTATGCGTCCCATCATGCTTTTAATTACTTATTTGGAAATAAACAAACCATGTGTGTGTTAAATCTATGACGTAAGGAAACTGTTACCATATTGTGTGTTTACTAATCTTATGTGTATTACTCATTATGTGTTCAAATGTTCAAACGGTTTTTGAGTCACAAGCTGTTTACAATTGAGTGGATCGCGCGCAGAGGACTAACACCAAGTTTTAGTTGGTATATTTAAACAAAATAGTATACAAAGGAGATAGAACGCGCGCGCCACCAGGTGATGAACTCCAGGTCACGTGACCGATCCGCCACGGATCCGCTAAACTATACTATACGTATACTAGATCATCACTAGATCATAAAGTGTAACTTTATCATTCGTGTTAAAGTTTAAGACCTATTAAGTGTAAAACACTAAACTTGGGTTTGTATCAAGTTAAAACCAGAATGTACAGATACATTTAATTTTATTATATTATATTTGGCATAAAGTATGATTCGTCATACGTCCCTAAAAGTCTTGCTCATTTAACGCCAAAGAAGACTAATAACGTAACAATACGAATAACATAACAATTTTCTTTAATGACTCAGGTTCCGACTAAGGTTGTTAAGTAAGGTCTATTGCTATTAAAGTTATGATCGCACATTAATGTTATTTCGTTACCACCCTCCTCTGTATACTACGAGAGAGTGGAGGAGGCAGGGGTTGTCTCGCGGCATCAGGGTCCCTTCAGTTTTATCTCATGTTACATTTCCCAGGTTTAACATCCAATTACAGGTTCTTTATGTACATTCTTATACAATTGTAATCCGATATTAGTTTATTAAAACCAAATTTAAATAACTTCTTATTTGATATAGCTTCTTAGAGTTCCATGCATTGCTGACGTATAAGCACAATAATTTCCTTTAGTTTCTTTAGAACTTGGAAGGTGACATTTGCAAGTAAGGGGTTTTCAAGGTTTCATGTTGAGTTAGTAACTTCTGATAAGTAAATGAAGTAAATGATTTTTTACGTACGTACTCTACATACAGTTTTGGCGTATACTGTATTTACTATTACATATATAGTAATAGTGGTGTTCCTACACCACCATATTACTGTATTAAGGTTTAACTACACTATTTTCATACATCATATTTTGTTTATTGGTTGATAATCATTATCTTCTGCAAGAAATGCCACGATATTTGCTTCCATCAACTCTGAACACTGGTTGAAAGTGTTATGATGGATATTCTCCTCGGTACAACACAAACACACCTCTCGCTGTGGGGCCAACAAAGTAAAAACTTCATTGTGGATACTGGCCTGAATGGGCGCTCTGTTTGGAGAACCATTGTTTTATTTGTGTTTGCAATATCCTTTTCTGTATTCACATCAGTCAAATACATTTCTCTATTGCGTGGGACAGAGGTGGCTGGTTTTCGTAGAACTATCTCTGTGTTGTGTATCTGTCTGAATCATTGGAAGAGTTACAGAACCATACTAGTCTTTGCATCACTAAATACCTAACCTAACCGAACCTAACCTAACCTAACCTAACCTAACCTAACCTAACCTAACCAGAACCTAACTCAAACAGACTTAACAACTGTTCGCGAAACAGCATTTTCTCTGATGAATTTAATCTCGCTTCGACTGCTTTGAATATAAACTATTGGGGCTACAGCTAAATGATAACCGCGATAAAATCATCAAATAAACTCAAATCAAATCAAATTCTTTATTGTTGCCGTAGACACAGTAGTTATATTGCATGGCATCGTCAAATTCATTAGTTTAAATGTCGATTTTTCCGCTGTTGACACAAGTAAAAGGTGTGTGAAAAGTGGAATATTCTAATAATGCTAACTATTGGAGACAATCAACACAACAGTAACTATGCGTCCCATCATGCTTTTAATTACTTATTTGGAAATAAACAAACCATGTGTGTGTTAAATCTATGACGTAAGGAAACTGTTACCATATTGTGTGTTTACTAATCTTATGTGTATTACTCATTATGTGTTCAAATGTTCAAACGGTTTTTGAGTCACAAGCTGTTTACAATTGGTGGATCGCTTGCGCAGAGGACTAACACCAAGTTTTAGTTGGTATATTTAAACAAAATAGTATAAAAGGAGATCGAACGCGCGCCACCGGAGTGATGAACTGGTATTATCCGCCACGGATCCGCTAAACTATACTATACTAGATCATCACTAGATCATAAAGTGTAACTTTATCATTCGTGTTAAAGTTTAAGACCTATTAAGTGTAAAACACTAAACTTGGGTTTGTATCAAAAGTTAAAACCAGAATGTACAGATACATTTAATTTTATTATGTTATATTTGGCATAAAGTATGATTCGTCATACGTCCCTAAAGGGTCTTGCTCATTTAACGCCAAAGAAGACTAATAACGTAACAATACGAATAACATAACAATTTTCTTTAATGACTCCAGGTTCCGACTAAGGTTGTTAAGCGTAAGGTCTATTGCTATTAAAGTTATGATCGCACATTAATGTTATTTCGTTACCACCCTCCTCTGTATACTACGAGGAGTGGCAGGGGCGGGGGTTGTCTCGCGGCATCAGAGGTAATCCCTTCAGTTTTATCTCATGTTACATTTCCCAGGTTTAACATCCAATTACAGGTTCTTTATGTACATTCTTATAAATTGTAATCCGATATTAGTTTATTAAAACCAAATTTAAATAACTTCTTATTTGATATAGCTTCTTAGAGAGTTCCATGCATTGCTGACGTATAAAGCACAATAATTTCCTTTAGTTTCGTTAGAACTTGGAAGGTGACATTTGCAAGTAAGGGGTTTTCAAGGTTTCATGTTGAGTTAGTAACTTCTGATAAGTAAATGAAGTAAATGATTTTTACGTACGTACTCTACATACAATTTTGGCGTATACTGTATTTACTATTTAAGGTTCCTACACCACCATATTACTGATGATAAGGTTTAACTACACTATTTTCATACATCATATTTTATTTATTGGTTGATAACCATAATCTTCTGCAAGAAATGGCCACAATATTTGCTTCCATCAACTCTGAACACTGGTTGAAAGTGTTATGATGGGTATTCTCCTCGGTACAACACAAAGCACACTCTCGCTGTGAGGCCAACAAAGTAAAACTTCATTGTGGATACTGGACTGAATGGGCGCTCTGTTTGGAGAACCATTGTTTTATTTGTGTTTGCAATATCCCTTTTCTGTATTCACATCAGTCAAATACACATTTCTCTATTGCGTGGGACGAGTGAGCTGGTTTTCGTAGAACTATCTCTGTGTTGTGTATCTGTCTGAATCATTGGAGAAGTTACAGAACCATACTAGTCTTTGTATCACTAAGTACCTAACCTAACCCAAACAGACGTAACAATTCTGTTCGCGAAACAGCATTTTCTCTGATGAATTTAATCTTGCTTCGACTGCCTTAATTTACTTTTCTTAGTTCTTTATAAAGTCAAATGTAAATTATTGGGGCTACAGCTAAATGATAACCGCGAAAAAATCATCAAAAATAATATTTGCTGAAACATTATGTACAACGGGTAAAACACGGAGACAGGTTGATAACTTTTGAACCGTTCAAATAAACAAATTCGTTACTCAAATTTGCCGGTACACAAAATTGAAGCTCACCTTTCGGCTTCTAAATGACCAAAAGACGCCGATGGGGTACGGCCTAAAGGAGTCATAAGAAAACCAGAGCATAGGTTATGTAGCATGGAGAACTAAAAATTGTTTGTTAGTAGTTTATTTAGAAACCAAACTACACGAAATGTTGGCTGTTTTAAGTTTAACAACTTAAAAACGATTCCATAACTCGAATGGTTAGTGTTATAATAATTCGTATTCCAATTCGATATTGACTCTAATAGAGTGTATCGATGGAGAGTGGGTTTGTGGCATAGAGCTCCGTTGATTGAAGCTGATATAACAGACATAAGACCTTTAATTTAATACCATTAACGTGGTCTCTTGCAAAATGTTTTCCTCTGAGAACCGTGAAAAGACTGTAAAAGCCTTTGAAAGCCTGGATTTAGTTTGGTTTCATATTAAAGATCTTATTAAGGCGGGTTCAATGCTATAACAAAGAATCTCAAAACGTCAAAAGGTGTTTAACTTAGTCGTCGTCAACTTAGCTGTTTTAAACTTATTGTTTAAACAGCCACCATTTCCTGTAGAAAAGATCTAGGAAAATTCTGTTTGCGGTATTGTTGTACTAACAACAACTTTTGATATGATATGCCACATCATATACACGACCTTTTGTCGTTAATAAAATAAAAATTTAGTCTTAAATTAATTTTGTTCTTAAAGATTAATAAGATATAAGACTTTTTCTCATGTAATTCAAAAGTTATCAAGCCGTTTTGAGACTGAATTTACTTTGTATAATATAGCAGATGGAATCAAAATAATATTATTACACCTCTTACACTTGACACTTGACCTGACTTCATGACTTGATCTATACATTTTGTTTATTTATTTCCAACGGTAAACACCATTTTACATTTATAATTACATAGATCCGTGCAACAAGTTACAATATTTAGAAGGTTTACAATAGTTTAATAGCATGCTGATGAGATGATTATATACAATGTCAATTGAAGTAATGACATGAAATACGTTATACTATAATAATCATTAATGAGCCAGCTTTAAAGTGGAGTTCCAAATAAAATGTATTAGAATATCTAAAAATCGGGTTTTATATTAAAAAAGTAAAATTGTATCATGAAATATAGCTTAGATCTACAGACGTGTAAGAGTAGAGTTGGTATTGGTGGCTAGTCTCGGTCCAGGCGTGTAGTGTTTAATAGCTAGATTACATTCAAGTTGGGATATTGCCTTTGGTCTCTATCCCATCAGGCTGGGGTTTATCATAATAGCAGTTTCATTACAGCCCCTCACACTTTGCTGTTGACAAAAGTAAACTCTATTGGAAACCAGGACTTTAAATATGTTTTGAGGTTACAGTATAAAGTCGTTCGGAAACTAAACTGTTTTATATTATTACCTACTTTTTTATTCTGGGTACTGTCAAAGGGGCCTTATCAATGAAAACATGCTAACTAATTTGCAAAACTTAATTTTAGTTTACTTACAAGTCATTGACGAACCGAAACTATAAATAAATACATAATAAACTAAAACGGCCAAACGTCCTATTTTTGTAAAATTTTTCAGGTGATACACTTTGAACTGGCATGCTAGTCCAACTCAACCTCTTCATTAAAGGTGAGCCTTAGGCTCTGTTAATGCCAAACATAACTGAGAATATGAAAATTTGTATATACATAATTATTTATTTGTATACTAATAGGCACATTAGTTTAAAAAATAGTTAGTTTCGAAAACTTAAAGTTGATGCCGTAATAACTGGCTTACGAAAAATGTCAGACTCCTAAAAATAAAAATTCTTAAGTTAATTTAAACCTGAATACTCGTAACACCTGAGGTTCGTTTTTTCAGGTTAAATGTGTATATTTCTTGTAAATTCCCTAAATAAAATTTTTGTAAGTGATTTAATTCTATGATAATAAAAATAAAAATTATATACATAATAAACTGTTACAGAAAAAATACACTAAAATTTGCCCTGAAAATACTCACTTTGACAGTCAGAACAGTTCATACAGCCTTCACTGCAAAATGATCAAAGACTCTCAACTAATTTCGTATAGTGTTACTCTAAAGATTTACGGCTGACAAAGCAATAAAAGAAGGACGCTAAGATGACTCACTCACGCCAGCGAGTGTCTGACATTCTTTAGAGAATATTGACATTGCTGCAGAGTTTTCTTCAACACTTCCCTTCTCTGCTGAGAGAAGTAGAATACAGTCAGGGTTTAAGATAGATTTATACGTAAAATGTGATATAGTTTGCGTATTTAATTTCAATGAAATTCAATAACTACAGGTTGAGTGGCCAATGTAAGAAAAAAAAAAAAATATTTATTTTATGGCATACAAGATGATGCATAGGAAAATAAAACGTTTAAAAAGAATAAATCAAATAAATAAATAACCAAGTAAAACCAAGCTAATCTATGTTTATTTTTGAATGTAGTCTAACTCGTTTTACACTAATCTTGCCATGATTAAACAGTAAATGCTTTGGTTCATAACAATACAATTGGTTTTATGTCATATGTATCATGAAGAACGCTCGTATATATGACGATTGAAAATGTACAGTTCACTGATGCTAAAAATTGAGCTAAAGGAAAACTAAAACCCATCGAAACGCTGGGTAGCTTGGTAATTAATATTGCAAAATAGTGGTTGGAGTATACGGTTGCCTACTAGTAGTTGTATCATCACACAGCAATAGAAGTCGTCTTGGGCAGCCACCGATATATATCCTATGTAGTTGAAGTACTTGTGAATACAGACGATATGGCATGACGATAGTGTCACAGCAAATGAGAACATCTACGGTTAGCATCCCTGCTTCATTTGACGGGTACTCCACAGCGAGGACGAAATATTTGTTTATTTATTTATTTCCAACGGTGAACACCATTTTACATTTATAATAACATAGATCAGTGCAAGAAATTACAATATTTAGAAAGTATACAATGATAAATAGCATGCTGATGAGATGATTATATACAATGTCAATTGAAGTAATGACATGAAATACGTTATACTATAATAATAAATAGACTAAGAAATAGATAACAGTAATGATTTGTAATAAATAATAATGAATTTGAAAGGTTAACAAAGATAGACTATAAGATAAAGGTAACAATGAGATAATATGATAGCATGCTGATGAGATGATTATATACAATTTCAAATGAAGTAATGACATGAAATACGTTATACTATAATAATAAATTGACTAAGAAAAAGATAACAGTAATGATTTGTAATAAATAATAATGAATTTGAAAGATTAACAAAGATAAACTAACATAAAGGTAACAATGAGATAATATCTCAATCTAATCATGAAGTTTGCACGCGGTGTGAACCGGAAGAACTAGATTCTATTTGTGAATACCCCGGATGGTAGTAAACAGGACATTACCAAATTAAAGTTACCATGAAACCATCATTAAAAAATAGACATAAAAATTGAAAGTAATAAATCGTTCAACAACACACACACCAGTTAAGAGGGCAACAACAAAATGAGGAATGAAGGAAATGTCATCGCCTGGCCGGACCTTTAATCAACTGACTGAATGTGCCGTAGCTTCACAGCTCGCTGAATGCTGAGCATTTCATGTGTCCTGCCTTACACACGCATTCACAACTTCTCAAACTGAAATCAAGCACATAAACAATAGATCATACTGTAACTATCACATGCTTTACTAAGAGAGTGTTCAGTTTCTAATAAATACTAACTATCAACGTTACAGTTTTCAGTTAAAGCCTAACGGTTTCAGTGATTGTTGGGTAATTGTGTGTAGATTAAAGAGTAATTTGCAAGCTATTTTTGCTGATTATAGGTGAATTGTCAATGAAGTCGTGAATGTTCGATCCACTAACAGTTTTATTGAAAGACAGTTTTTCATTATATTTACACTGTTTCCCAGTCTACACGAACACGATTTCATTGCTTGCTTTATGACGGGTTACTCGTATGAAAAAGGGCACCAATCTCCAGTGGCAAAAAAAATCTAAAATTAATGTTGTTATACATCAATATACCACAAATTATAAAAATCCATCAAGTCCTTTCAAATAACAACGGCCAAACGAAGAACTTTTCTCTGTAACAACGGAATGAGTGGTCCGACTCTATTGAAATTTAAAATGTCATTTTCTTTCATGATTTGTAATGTAACTTTCAGTAAAAAAATCCAGAAAATCTGAGTGAAGCGAGGCTGCGAGCGCAGCGAAGGTTGGTCATCAAAATAATTAGAAAACTAGATGCGACACATTAATACGCGTATCACAAAGTTTCTACAAGTCACTTCAATTCACGTTGGCGGAACTCATTTGAAAGGAGGTTGACTCAATTTTTTATGAGTAATTAACTACACAATCTACTTGAGTCAACTTGAGATAGTTGATTTAATCCAGTCAACTATCAATTAGCTGACAATCAATCAACAAAAAACATTCAACTAGCTGAAAAATACATTACTAGGTGAAATTATACACGTAGGTATCTAATGATTATTCAAGAAGTTTAAACTCTTACGTAGGTGGGTCGCTTATTTGGAATATAAACGGTATGTTATTCTTTTAATATTTTCAAGCAATATTTTGAAAAGTCTTATTGATTTATATATTTTTATTTTATACTGTTAAAACCTGTGTTCACCTACACTGGCACAAGGTTGTTAGAAAAACGGGTGTTTTTGGTAAACAGGAAACTTCAAAATGGATTTCAGGCGAGCAAACTTTAAATATGTTTTCGTTTATTAACTATACTTGTTGTACACACAGTGTATAAGGAAAAGTAAAATGAAATGGCGGCAAGCGAGTAAACTAATCACTTTCAGGCTCATGTTTACAGAAGTCTGTTTCATTGTTTTGCAGACGGAATCTACCCCCACAGTTTTATTGGTCTATTTTACAATTTAGCCTGAAGATGGCTGGCAGTCAGAGATATAATATATTAAAACAAAAGTATCGTAGTTAACGGACCGGGTGATTCCGATTTAATTAACGATAATCAATGCTGAATCCGTCGACACCTCACCAATGCAGCTCCAATCATCCAATACTGGGGATTACAACACTCAATGAGTCTAATCCAATCATAATTCCTGCCGCTGTAATGAAAATTTTACTGTTTTGTTTAATTAGTCTTTTATTTTTTTCTTTGATCTGAAATACGAGTACGAGTTATCGGTTTTTAATTGGAGGTTTGACTCTAAAACATAAATCCAATTTCATAATGTTAAGACCTCATCGTATAAGAAACTGAAACATATGTGTAAAGACAGTTAGAGTCTATATATTTTATTCAAATCTATGTGTATAATGCAAAGTACGAGGAATATTATTCCCTCAAGACTCTGTCCTCCTTGAGCTTGCCTGGCTTAGATTGCTACTTCGGATTGTAGCTGTGTGTTCAAGAACTCAATACTGTAGTTTTATTGTTACCGCATAATATGATTCAAGGTATCTATTGGTAATTCACGGAGGGTGCTTTCTATCATGAACCTTCAATCCATTGAACTTACGAACATTACGAGTGAACACACGAGGTTTATAAACTCTCCATGCCTGAAATACATTACTGTGAGATACATTACCTGATGACCGATAACAAATCAACAGGAATATATGACTTTTGACTACAGAATGAAATCTTGATGACTGTGAGGGAGGTTCAAGATCTTGGTGTCACATTTCTACCGGATCTCCATCCCAATAGTCGTCATGTGCTAGAGCCAACACATTGCTGGGATTCATCTTTAGATCGACCAAGAAATCTTTCTCCATCACAACTATAAAGACCTTATACGTGACCCATGTACGCTCTATTTTGGAGTACAATTCTACAATTTGGTCTTCATACCAGCTTGCAGTGATTTCTGAACTAGAAAGAATTCAACACCGCATAATACGTTACATTGGTCTCAAGATGGGATATGCCTACATCGAGGTGCCTATCGAGGTGGTAAAGAACTCACTTGGTCTTTTCTCTCTAACTCACATAAGAATACTGAATGACTGTATTTCTGCTCAAACTCGTCAACGGCAACTTAGACTGTCCAGAGCTGCTAGAAAAACTGGACTTCCATGCCCTCGTCAGTCGAGGCGTCCCCAGGTGTTCGTAGTATCTCATCTTGCAACTTCGTACCAGCAACACAGCGTCATTCCTCGTCAGTTGCGAACTGGGAATAGGATCTGCAGTCGCGTTGATATCTTCAGCTATAGCACTTCAACACTCAGGAGAAAAGTGACGGCCCTGCTTACAAACGATTGAAACCCTCTTTGAATTTCGTAAGTTATTAAATTATTTTTGTTGTGTACCGTTTTGTTTATATATTTATAGATTTATCTATAATTAATTACTAATTATTCTTGTTTTGTTGAACTGAGCCTTGTTGAAGTAATTTGTACTCGTTACACCTGTTTCTGTTTCTTGTTATAATTATATAGTTTATTAACGTTATCTCATAGCGAGCTTTTTATTCAGTTTGTAACTTCATAGATTCTATTGTATTCATTAATGTAAGAACATATATTGTAAAGTGGCGAATTCCGTGGAAATAAATAAATAAAATAGACACGTTTTACAACTATTTAACAAACGATAAAGAGCACGTGTCACCCTCTTTTAGTTTCAATTATTCATTTATGCAGCTTAAAACAAATGTTTGTTAGCTATGCTTTGTTTGGTGGAGTGATGCAGGGTTGAAGCTGGCCCTCTCTTGACACAAACATGACCGGATATTCAGTATTGATCATCATTCAGATGATTGAATGGAAGTTGTTGGCGTTAGCGCAGCAAATAAATGTCTTAGTTGATTGGATTCGATATTTTGGGTTCCATTCAAACTCATAATAACTCATTGTATGGTTTTAAGTTTAACCTTGCAATCGATATATTTATCCTGAAGCGTTACGTTTGCAAAAGTACAAATGCAAATGTTGAAATAACATTTGCTGCACACACTTCCTGTTAGGAATCAATTCTATTGCAACATACGATCGTACTGACTGGGAACATATTAGAGTGGATTCCAAAATCTTTCTTTCCAAATCTATATTATCATGAGAGGTTACGGGTCAATTTCAAAATAAATATTCAAGTTGCCAACAAACTCGGTAACAGAGGCACCTGCATGAAAGTTTACTTTTATTAATGTTCAAACTTTGCGTTTCTCAGGCACAAGACAATTATTTTTTCAACTTACAATTTAATTAAAGGACAAGGACAGTGACACCAAAGTCTTGATTAAAATGTTCTTTAAATTGGTTATTTTAACAATTTACATCTAGTTCTTTGGCTTGGGTACTAAGCGTTTTACGACAACACTTAACAATAGTTAAAGATCCAGTAAAGGCAGACAATAAATATTTTCTAAACCCAAATTTCGCTCAGTTACTCTTTTAGATGTACCATTTACGAAATTTGGACGCTCTTAACTCAGCATAAGGCAGCACAGGGACTAATAAGTTCCTATATGGTTCGATTTTACAAGTTTGCAGGAACTATGATATGTTGTAGACTAAAATGCCTAGTTTCCAATTAAAACATTGGCAAGCCCTTTTGGTGGGACCAACATCATCGCATACAACGTTTAAAACCCAAATAGCGGAAATAAAAGTATTCTCTTAAGGTAGCCGAGTTAGGTAGTGGCTTTCTGCAGCTATCACTCAATTATTCAAACAAAAACATGGCAGATACCGTATTTATCCGTGTGGATCAAGAAGATTTTGGCACTCTTAGGAAAAAATGGTTTAAGTAAACTTTACACTAGAATGGTGGTCGTTAAATACAATTCAAACTCCCAATTACATGGTTTGATTTGCTAGAAATTTAAGGTTATAGCTGGCGATTGAGTTGGCTAAATGTGAAGTTTGTTTAGTCTATAAAATAGTTTATTACTTAAAGAAATCTCAAGCTATGTTATAAAATAACTATTTATAAACTAATCCGATAAACGATAACGCCGAGCCATAGTGTTAATTAAGAAGGTCCGGCCACTTGGATATTAGTTGGAAGCACAAGGGCTCGCCAATGTAGGGTATCAGGATCCTCAGAGGAAGAGATTAGGTCTCTATACAGCAGCTGTTTCATTTTGTAAATTACTTGCAGCCAATATAAGCTCCACACTTTATACTCCATAGCTTTGCACCGTATATCTTAGATCAAAGTGTCTGCTGACTAAACCTGTGTAACCGCCTACATCTCTTGAAACTAGTTATCGAATAGGGCTCGGTAATTATTTACAGTAGGTATCTTAAAATAGTTAGGGCAATCATTAGATGTAACCGTAGAGTCGACAAATCAAAAAATGAATGAAACATACGTGTTTTATTATTTGGTGAATTTGTTACAGATAACAGGTCAGATACGGTTTACAAGCTAGCTCCAAACATGTGTCCTATATCATATTTAAACCATTAATCCATGTCCAATCAAACTAATTGCTACCCACACTCTATTTCATGAAACGAGCCTAACGATTTTACGTATTTTCCCGTGCTTCCAGCACAACGTGAATACGAGAAACAAAGACAGCTGGTAATTGGCATCAGCTGGTTCGCTCGGTTGACCTAACGATGCTTCCACACCAGCGCTCCTATCAGATACCACTTCGTGGCTTTAGTTTCCCACCATACCTCTGACAAATTAATTGGTTTCAGAGTTATTTCTATGTGTTTGTTTGCCAGGCTATCAATTAGAAATTTTAACCCTAATTTTAAAAGTTGTGTTATATTAAAGGTATAACACTACTCAATTGCTACTATTTTATTACGTTTTATCACATGCTAAATTAACTTCTGTATGAGATTAAGGTACCTGGTAATTTTATGTGTAGCAAGCATAAAATAACCCTAAACTCATCTTTACGCTCCAAATAAAGGATAATAATTAACGTTTTACTTGGAATAAAAGGTAAACCTAACTAAAACTTTACAACCCGTTAAGTTTCAAATTGAAAATATTCAATAGGCTTACTTTTTTCTATTAATTACTGTAGATGTGGTTTAGAATGAGTCTGAATTTGTTTGGTACTTGAAATTAAACAAAATTATTAAACGTTTAATTAAAAAAAAAGTATTTTTATTGCACACATAATTAGACACCCTTTGTGTAAGAATAGCTGACACCCTTATTTTGTACTAATTTGCCAATTTAAGTACACCAAAGTATTTTAAAACAAATTAAGTCGCGTTCACTCTATAATAGTTCAAATAGTGCTATTGTTATAAATAATTGTTGGCTAAGGGTTTAACTAGTGCTCGGTGCTGAGGGGGTAGGAGTGACCAAGCAGCCAATCAGTGAAGGTCTGCTGGAAGGTTTAATTAAATCGTTGTGACCATGTCAAACCACGGGCAGTCTTGCCAACTGACCGCCACAAGTTTACGCCAATCTGGCCAACCCCGGCGATGTCGGCCACTGGGCTGCTAGGATATGGTTAATAAACACTGTGGTTCTAGGACAATTTAACCAGGCTTCCCACATAAAAATACCAACAACTACCGTTTATAGTATAAACAAAGGAAGAAATTACATTTTATAAACCGTTCAATGTAAACAGTTTCACGTTTACTGACTTAAACTACATCGTTTATGAAAACATTTATTTGCATTTTCAAATTGCATGGCGCTGAACTTGAACTCAAAGTTTTAAAGTTAGATGTTTTTAAGGTGTATGATTAGACGTCCTACATGATGTATAATTTTAATTCTAAAACTATAAATAGAAACTTCTTAATGTTTAGTTAGAAAAACATATTCCATAAGAACTTAGTTATGAACATCACTGTAAATAGAAAACCCCTTGAATCGTCTTCATTTTTACAATCTGTTCTAGTCTCAATCACTTAAATAATCCTTTAAAATGAATGTTCTGGTTTCATATATTTGTAAACTGTATAAGGACAAATAATTATATTTCATAAGATATGCAATTTAGCTTTAATTTCCTACCTCCGGTGTAATAACTATAATGGTATATCACATTAAAAGTTGACCATAATGAGATAGTGCAGAGAGATTGAAGTGCGGGGTGAGAGAACACCTAATTGGATAATGCCATTACCAGATTACACTATAACGTCCAGTCATCCCCAGTCCAAACCATGCCTCCCCCTGGTGTCTCCTTCACTGGCTTGTGTCACAGTGCCTTTAGTGCGATCTTGAGCGAGTTGACCAAGATTCATTTGAATGTGATTATTTAATCAGTGGTTTCACTCATAAGTTAGGATTTCGTTACCCGCTAAACTTAAATATTAGGTTGCTTGTTCTTTTTGGCTTGACTTGCTATGATACTACAGATTCAACTGGTTAATCCAAGTTCTTCTTGATTTGTGTGGATAAAGATAAATGTTGGGTTTACTAACGATACTATAAGTGATGTAACTATCACGTATTTATAAAAAAAACATTATACTTGTAAATTCTCCATTATACGGACGTAAAGCATTCGGTGAAAATTAATTTTTTTTGTAGAAAATATCAAACTATACTGGACGTTTAAAGATCACGTCTTCTTCTAGTCTAAATTTTTCGAAGCTAACTAATTTTCTGTTTGTCTTAGATTAGTTTCAAAACTATAAACTTATACTGTTACAAACGGTAATATGCAAAATATCATCTAATTGAAACAGATTTGTGGTCTTTGTGGTCTTCAGGCACAAATACAAGGTATTTAAATTATACCAAATATGCCCTTTGACTGGGTATTAAAAAACTTCTCTTAAAATTGTTTTGACTCGTAAACTTTCTCCAGCTTCAAAGCCCATTGTGGATTTCCTCTGTAAACTTGCAAATCCGTCATCCATCATTGACTGGTGGGAGTCAACAGCTGTCTCTCCCAGGAACCAATCAGAGCCATGAATAATCGACAACACACTCTGTGGTACAAGTGCGCTGCCAGCTGTGCATTGACTGCAGGTGTACCAACCTTAGTATACAGGACGGTAGGATCATTGAACATCACTTTATAGAACCTTAACTAAATGTTGAGGCCTGTTCGCAACCAGTTTCCATTATTCACGAAGTTCGGTCTTGATGTAGTTGCGCCTCTTGTTTATTTTATACTTACTTTCATACTTGAAGGTGTCCAGCTGGTAACATCTCAATTTTGCTGTGCTCAAATAATAGTTTAATGTCGTAAATATCATACGCCATCGTTAAAACTCGTGAAAGTAATTGGTTTGTGTGTTGGACTACATTCTCCGTTTTTGAAATCTGAAAAAGACTTCTGGGATTAGTGAATATACAGCTTGTGGGAAATACTTAGGTAATCAAATTCCCATCTTATAAAAGTGGGGTGAACGTAAGTCAAAATATCTCACAGGTCAAAGTCAAGTTTCATTCATTGCGTGGATTTTAATCCTCCAAGTATGGGGAAAGTACTGTGGTTTGGCTTAAACTTCAGGCGTGGCCGAAGAATCTAGCAATACACCGTTTTAATGTTCTATTAAATGCTTTTAAAATGTGGCCAAGCACACTCATGATGTTATTAAATTTGATATTAAAGTTACAAAAAGAATTATTAAAACTTTCTGTAAAACTAGCAGTTTACAAGCTATTGTCGTTCAAAGGTTTCAAACGGCTACCATTTTAATTTGAGCACATTTTTCTAAACTTGATGATTTTATCAAGCATTTTCCTAACTTATACACTTTTATATAAAATCGTTGATTCCTAAGTTAAATTTATAATTAAAAACGGTTATGCGAATCTTCATAGATAGGACTATAGCCGTGTTCTAATCTTTTAGGAAATATTAACCGAAAACCCGTTTGAGGCATAATTATAAAGGGTAAAGCCAAGTACGCCGTGAAAACGTGTAATGGAGCAACTGACAAAGTTTTACTAAAATAGATTTGATTTCAATAGATAAAAAATTGCAAATATTGTTAATTGCATCTTTGCAAACTTTTAAAAGATATACGGTTATATCGCTGTACCAGACAGTACGTTGCTTATCTCTATTCAGTAATATATTAATTTGCTAATCTGTATATACACATTTGTAACAGCTGTTAAAGGTTTTCACAAGGGGAGGGAGGATAATTATGGGACACCCAGTATAATGAGCTTGCTATTTTAAAACTCGAGAAGTCGCTGAAGACAAAACAAAACAACATCTCGTTACTCATTATTTCACTTTTCGGACTCAATAAATCTGTCTCACGCTGTCCTAGAACTTGATAGTTTGAAACGACATAGCTCAGCAAAACTCAATTTTATCTATCGTAGTTCCTGGGGTAGGAACATAGATATTATTTTAAAGGGCTCAAACATTTGTGTTATTGAATTTCTTCAAAATCCTTTTTTTAATTAGTGTTTTTTTTAACTAGGTCTATATGTTACAAGTAAACAACAGTAATAAATATCAGCTAAATACCTTGGGACGCTTAGCATGCATATACTAATCATTAAGGAAAAGCACTACACAACTGTGATATTTTTAGGAGCCATTTTTGATTAAAACTTGTAATTAAAGGTTTAAGTGCACTAACGCAAACCAGGAAAGCAGAAGAAAGTTTTGAACAGTTTGAGTTTCGGTAATGGTAGAGTAAACAATGAACATCTGGTTGGCTTGATACATTATAAATTATGTATGATTCATTTCATAATCTAGTTAAATCTAGGCATGAACTTTTCCCCTCTTTTTCAATTTTAAACTGAAAATATTATTTTAATACCCTTCGATTTTGAAATCTGACAAGGACAAATCCTGAAATGCCTTAGACAGAATCATGTCAGCTCCCAAACATTTTTCTCAACTACATTATTACACAAAGCACTTGCAATAACTACTCCTTCAATTAAAATGCATGTAAAGTATATACCCTTTGTAAACAGTCAAAAAAACAATAAATTTAATTAGGAAATATCTCCGTCAGTATACACAAAATACACACGTTTTAACGGGTGCTTCATCCTAAAACGTTTTGATCCGAAAAAAAATCAATCAGTCTTACATCCGTCTCACTATGTTATTATCTTTCTTATCTGTAAAGGACATTACAAAATAGTACATCTGTTAGGAGATTAAATAAATCCATCTGTTGCTTCTTTATAAAAAAATGAAACATACTAACACGATACATTACAAAACATGAAATAAATTAACATGGCTTGACAGTTCGCATCACATAAATCTCTGAAAGAAACAAATTAACATATTTGTTGATTTATTAGCCCTAAAGCCTCTCAGATATCTTAATTTATTTGCGTGTGTTTTATGTGTCAAGAATTATATACTTTAACAATCAAAACATCAGGCGGATTTCTCCAAACACTGCACGTCAGACGATTATTTTCACATCTAAACACCCCTGGGATGTAATACATCTCAATATTTTTTCCGATACTAATGGACAAAGCTTTTTGGTAGCTACAAAGCCTATGTTATTAAATTATAACCAAGAAAAACAATGAAACTTTAATTAAAACAAGTTAGTTGTTAAGTTTGCGAGTGAACTGAGACGCGCGGGAACTGAAAGGCAAAGGTGGCAAGTGCTCACCCGACTGAAGCTAATACAATATACTGACTAATTGTTTGCCACAACCAGAGACAAACTGTAATCACCTCAACCTCTCTCCTGCTGAACCCTTCACAGTAGTGCAGTAGGCCTACAATCAATCCACACATACTTCCTGTGTGTGAACTGAGAGGCAAAGGTGGTGCTCACTGACTGCAGCTAACACAATCTACTGACTAATTGTTTGCCACAACCAGAGACAAACTGTAATCACTCCTCAACCTCTCTCCTGCTGAACCCTTCACACAGTAGTGCAGTAGGCCTACAATCCACACATACTTCCTGTGTGTGAACTGAGAGGCAAGGTGGCAAGTGCTCACTCGACTGCAGCTAACACAATCTACTGACTAATTGTTTGCCACAACCAGAGACAAACTGTAATCACTCCTCAACCTCTCTCCTGCTGAACCTTCACACAGTAGTGCAGTAGGCCTACAATCCACACATACTTCCTGTGTGTGAACTGAGAGGCAAAGGTGGCAAGTGCTCACTCGACTGCAGCTAACACAATCTACTGACTAATTGTTTGCCACAACCAGAGACAAACTGTAATCACTCCTCAACCTCTCTCCTGCTGAACCCTTCACACAGTAGTGCAGTAGGCCTACAATCCACACATACTTCCTGTGTGTGAACTGAGAGGCAAAGGTGGCAAGTGCTCACTCGACTGCAGCTAACACAATCTACTGACTAATTGTTTGCCACAACCAGAGACAAACTGTAATCACTCCTCAACCTCTCCTGCTGAACCCTTCACACAGTAGCAGTAGGCCTACAATCCACACATACTTCCTGTGTGTGAACTGAGAGGCAAAGGTGGCAAGTGCTCACTGACTGCAGCTAACACAATCTACTGACAATTGTTTGCCACAACCAGAGACAAACTGTAATCACTCCTCAACCTCTCTCCTGCTGAACCCTTCACACAGTAGTGCAGTAGGCCTACAATCCACACATACTTCCTGTGTGTGAACTGAGAGGCAAAGGTGGCAAGTGCTCACTCGACTGCAGCTAACACACACTACTGACTGTTTTGCCACAACCAGAGACAAACTGTAATCACTCCTCGACCTCTCTCCTGCTGAACCCTTCACACAGTAGTGCAGTAGGCCTACAATCCTCACATACTTCCTGTATGTGAATAAGAAACAGATAATAGAAAACATTATGCGACAATGTCAATTACAGTGGGATATAAAGGTTTACAAACAATCCAACCGATATAATTTGTTTAAACTTTACAATGAATTTTAAAATATTCAAATTAAAATAAATAATCAAATTGATAACCATTTTCTGCAGTTGTAATAATTAGGTTTTATTAAACTAGATATATTTATTTGTTTAAAGTTTTTTGGTAATGGGTTTTAACGTAGCGTTAAAATATTATTGCGGAAATTGTCCACTGTTTTTAAGAAGTTTACGACGTTTGGAATCTGCAATAGGACTCCGTCTTCAGGTGAGGGTGAACCTAAATCATAACAGATATATTATAAAATGAGCAACCTAGTCACAACCAAACGAAAACGTGTAGCTGTTAAAGTCAAACGAATAAAAACTTGAAATTGGTTCGGATAACAAACGATGCTCACTAACCTAAAAGGAGCTATCCTAGAGAAACAAGTAGTAACACGCTGAAACCAAAAACAATGTTATGGTAGGTAGAGAGCGCGTAAATGCTGTATGGCTGAGGCAGGAAACTCAATATAGGTGAGGCATCCCACGCACAGAATGCGTTGCGAGCGCTGCCGTCTCTTGTCGTGTTTCTCCTCCTCGGCTCCACATGCTCCAGTTTATCCTTTGTCGATGAAATGTGATGAAGACGTGCGATTACCGAGAACAACTGAATTTGCGTGTGCGTCAGTGGCTCTACTTGAAACACTTAAGAGGACCTTTTGCAGCGCATTCTGTGTCTGGGCTGTCTTAACTATGTTGTTTAAGGCTGATTTACGGGTAGGAAGTCAAGTGTCATAGTTCAACTGAGGTTATATTCTGGGTTTGAAGCATTGTAGTCTGTTAGCGCTATTTTAATCGTAGAACTGCGGCTGGATACAAGCATCAATGTATTCAAAGTTTGATCGTTGGTGCTGTATCCCCATGGGATTTGCAGCCACAACCTGCACACAACCCTTACACGTTCTAACACCCTCTATTCCACTGAAACCTACCCAACATAACACCGTATTGAAATATTGTAATCAATATCTTACAGGCATTAATAAAACATACAGTATATAAATCATTAAAGATGTAATGCTGTTTGTGTATTAACTATTGTCGAAAGAAAGCATCTTGTTAATCATTATTAAATAAGTGATTCTCCTCACCAGCTCTTGGATTTACAGTTTGAGACTTCCGAATCGCAAGAGTTATCAGTAAATTTGTTATGATTACATTGCCGTTTCTCACTCTGCTCTAAACATTTTCTTTTAATGGCCAAAGGTATTCTTGAACGCAGAAAGTAATTTAGACATGTTCAGTTGTGTAAATACTGTGTAAACATCTCACATAACACGTATAAACGTAATGTACGAGTATAACGCTATGGTTACTTGTAAAACTTGAATATTAGTCGAATAAGCTTGTTCACTGGCAACTCACCTGCTAGGCTGGTAGCTCACCCACCCGGCAAGTGTGGGATACGGGTTCAAGTCCCAGGACGGTCCAAGAATTTGCTTTCAAATTTTTCTTTAGTATACATAAATACCCTTTAAGCATTCTACATAAATCCTAAGAGAATTATTAAGCCTACTTGTTTCACATTACAAAACAAACTACAACCAGTTGTTAAAAATTCAAACTTGCCGAGAAGGATGGAAGGATAGAGAGTATAGATGAATGACATGCACAGCACAAGCCTTGATTATAGGCCAAGTATTGATTATCTTGACCGCACTATTCATCTGTACTGCTCGGTGCGCCATCTCTAAACAACTCATCCATGTTATGCACACTGTCGAAAACCCGTCTGCTAAAGTTGTCCGTGACTACTGTCAATAAAGTCTTCTGATGTAGCAATCTACTCAGCTGTCAACAGTATTACGTACCTCTTGATATGGAGGCCAACGGGCCTCTTGAGGATAACGGGCCATGTTTAATAAAACTAGTTGGACTAATAATATGTTTTACAAAATAACATGGTTCTAAATAGTAGATGGGAGAGTTCTGTTTTTAGGATTAAGTTTTATAGCTAAAATGTTATGTGTTGTTCATATAAGTAGATAACCTTTTATTTACAATCTTATTTAGGAGTATCAGTTTAGGAGTCATTTTCTGCAAAACTTAAATAGGAGATAATACCTAACCTAACTTTTAGCCTTAGCCTGTTGAAGATAAGTTGACGTTTTTCAATCATTAAAATCAATACTAACAGGGGATTTTCTTAGCTATATTTTCTTATGACATCAAGCCAAAATATTAGTGCTATATTTAGGACTAGAGAGGTCTGCATAGCCAACTTGACTGCCTTCTAATATTGTTTCCAACATGGCTGCCAACAAAATCCAACAATGTTATCTTCCCTCGCAACTACCCTAGTGACTATGCAATGCGAGTGAATTTCCGCTAAGACCGCTGATAGTAGGAAGGAATTTTAAGAGTTCTTAATTATTGTTATGAAACAAAATATTCTTACTTCTAACTAAATTTATTATACCTAATTATGTTATATATTAATAAATGTATAGAAATTGACTTAGGTAATATTGTAAAGAATTGCAATATTTTACAACATGCCGATGACACAATTTTTAAGTTTTAAAGGAAAGAGCTTTAATGAGCTTAGAGAGCTTGCTAATAACAAAACTAACTGTTGTGTAGACTACTTTAGTCATCTGGGTTTGAATACCAATTTTTCTAAAACTTTTATATTAACTTTAATAACGGTGTACATGTGCAAGACAATACCCATAATCTAACCATCAATGGCACGTCTCTTCAAATGACTGACCATTTTAAATTCTTGGTCTTTTCATAAATAAAAAGCTGTCTTGGGATCATCACGTTGATTTTGTCTGTGGCAAAGTGTCCAAAGGACTATTTTTATTAAGAAAACTTTCATTCCACTGCAGCCAAGATGTTTTGATGATGGCGTATTATGGAATCATTCATCCCATTTATCTTACGGATTATGCTTATGGGGTAATTGCTCTGAAACAAAAATCCAAGGGATTTTATCCTACAAAAGAGAGCAATTAGAATAATTGGTAAGTAAAAACTTAAAGAATCCTGCAGGGAACATTTCAAATCCCTATCCAGCATATTGCCTTTATCCTCTCTGTACATTTTGGAAACGTTGTTTTTTAGGGCTAAGTGTACTATTATCGAGAACATTAATCAATACAATACAAGGAATCAAAATTGTATCCCACCAAACCACTATAGGCTTCAACTGTACGATAAACTTCCTTTATAAAGCCGGTAGAAAATTATATAATAAACTTCCCGACAATGTTAAAAGTTACTGTACGACAAAATTCAAAACAAACCTTAAAAACTACTTGGCTCAAAGTTTATTTTATATCATTGCGGAATTTATGAATATTTAAAATTGAACTACTACTATTCTTTAGTTACGATTCGAGATCTTACTTGTGGCATATAGTATAATTTATTATTGTGAGAAAAATTTTATTGTTATAGTTTTGTCATTAAACGTATTGTTATTACTATTACTGTATTGAAATTAATTTTAACTACTAATTTTAGCTGTTCAAAGTAGTGAATGAATTCATATTAGTAGCCTACAACTAATTTTTCTCATTGCCTAGGATGAAAAAGGTTATTTTAACGATCTGTTTGTGTCATAGACATCAGCTTATTCAACGAGTTTGTTTTGATTGTTTTGAATTTTGACACGGAGTAAAACAATGTTTACTTATGTTTCTTTATATTATTAAAGCACATAGTGACATTTGTTTCCTATTATTATTTGCATCATGACAAAAACGTATCGTTAATCACTCGGCCCGAAAGTATCTTTCTGTCATTTTGCTCTAATAGCAGCTGCTTAGACACTTGTATTGACGTGCATAAGTGTCACTTTTAAACACAGGAAAATAAAGTATTATATTTTGTGGCACGGACATCAGCTAATTCAACGCTTGTTTTGAATTTTAACACTAACTTTTAGTAAATCGGAGTTACAGCTTTTTCTTCAAAACAGTATAATTCAGACTGCTGATTTCGAAACAATGTTTACTGTAGTTTTTTTAATTGACAATTTGTATTATGATTGACATTTATTTCTTATTACTATTTGCATCACGACAAAAGTATCGTTTATAGCTTCGCCCGAAATGTCTTTTTGACCCTCGGTCATTTAACGACGTCATCTGCGCCTCGGACGTTAACTTGACCTCGTGTCAAAAAGTGTCACTTTAGGGGTTTAGTGATGAAATACACTATTTTCAGTGTTCCTTTTGCATTGCCTTTTGTATGACCTTCTTTTTTTGTCAGGAATATACTGAAAAATATAAACTACGTTCTTAGTTGCCGAATTTTCGGAGCATCTGAATAGAGTTCGACTTATTTCAATTCTGCTTCCTTTTTAGCCTGTATGGGCCAATTGACCTTAATTGATTGACTATGAAACCTAACCTTACAGATTTATTATGAAAAATACATTGCAAAATAAGTTCTAATTAATAGTTAACAACTACTAAATAATGAATAAATACCAGACTAAAACCATTATATCCACTCCACTTTTCTCCAATATAGGCTACACTTTTAAACCTTTCATGCAACGGTTTTTCGAGAGCAGTAACAGTTTCTTAGGTTTAAGTCCCCAGTGGCAAGAAGAACAGACGAGTTAAAGATAGACGCGTTTTCATCAGGGTTCCAAGCAGTGAACAGACTGTAATCCTTTTGCAGAGGATTTGCCTGATCCTTAGCAAGACCTCGTCGAATATTACTTTGTTCGATTGACTTGTAGATTGTCTATCACACTGTCTAACAAACACTGGAAATAGTTATAAATAATAAAACAGTACAGTACTACTATTACAAGAGATTCTCTGTCTCTCGGCAGTATTTCTTAAGTATTTTACACGATCTAATTATAAGAGTTGAACAATCAAATAAAATAGACCTAATTTTCCAGCTTTGGTCTATTAGTTTTGCACATATATTTTAAATAGTATTTCACATAGTTGTCAAATTAATAATATCATCTTCCACTGACTGAATTGTCAATTTTAAATGACTATATATCCGCACACTTTGACTGAAATGACTGAGATTCTTACTTTGAACGATAGGATCTAACTTGGCAAGCACCTGGTCCCTCCAAACCTAACCTCAATTGCATCTCAATCCTCGCCAAACTGACGCTTGGCCAAGATTACTTCACTTAATGTACTCACTAACCAAATTTTGGAATTTGAGTCTTTAAATAAGAAAAATTTAACCTTTCAACTAAGTATTTAAATAATTAAAGCTTATGGGCAATATTTTGCCCATTACAGTCGTAATTTCAGTAGTCATAGATCTAGTAATCCAACTTTCATGATATTATTCCAGCTGTAAATGTTGGTTTTAATATTAAAAGTTGACATCATTCTTGTCTTTTGTGGAGGAATTCAATATTTCACATTTAAAGCGCAGTAAGTAAATTCGTTGATTATAAATGATTTGCTGAATGCTCACACTAGACCGAGGCGGTAAGGCTCAAACGTATCGAGTTGCATCATTAAGCCAGGATGCACGGACGTATATAGATTGTTAGTGGAGCATGTATGCTTGCGTTGCGTCATCCCTTATAATCAACGTATACTACGTTCCATACACTGTTTCAGGAACATTTACTTTTGGGTCGGTTTTTTCAATAGCTAGATGAAAAAAAACACCTTAACTGTGTTTGAGCCGCATGAATTTTTAGTCTTCCACTTTGTAGTTTTCGATTTGAATCACAATTGTTTTTAATACTAACAAATAATATGGTAGAAAATCAGGTAATCTGAGGACTTTCTACAGTATTTTTAGCTGTTAAATAGCATCCCACACCTCAACAGCGGTCTCTGCCAATTTTACGGATATGTACATACGTACACCGCTCAACGTCGTAATAACTTGGTTTATACAGGATGAGTTTTATATGCCCCCCCTTAACTTTTGAAAGAGAAAGAATTTTGCTTTAAGGAATGTTTTATAGAGTCCTGAAGTTTTGAAGTACTTTTAGTGTACACCCACTAAACCGGAGGCCAACACCATCAAACTCAATAAAGATTTTACGACGTTCCTGTACAATGGCGGCTCAGCAGATAATGGACGTCAAACATTTGAAAAAATTACAGACGTACTCAAAGCTTTAAAATGATATGTTACGGCAAACAACGTACACTGTTTATTGCGCTGGTTGTTAGGGTGACACTGTTCGTCATCCTCAGTTCAGTAGATATTCACTTATGTGTGGATCAAAGTGTGTGTTCAGAGGGCAAAAGAGGAGCAAGAATTATCGTCTTCAACACTAAGGCGAAGAGTTTTGGAAGAATTACATTCTGCTTTAGGAATGTCCAAAATGAAAACGTTGGCCCATGGAGATTGAAGATTGTGAGAAGAACCTGTACATTCAAACAAATCTCTCTCATGGCCCCAGCTCCGATTGTGCAGAAACTGCTTAACCTTGCACAATTCCAAACAAATCCTCAAAGGCACCGGATCACCCTTGAAAGAGGATCCATTTCAGAGTTGTTCATATAGACCATGCTTTTGAAAACCCTTTGGAGGTAGTGCGGAATACGACTTCAAAGAGTACCATAGAAAAGTTGAGAGAACGTTTTCTCGCTTTGGTTTACCAGCAACCTTGGTCTCTGATAATGGTACAAGTTTTACCTCACAAGAATTTGAAAGTTTCTTAAAAGAAAATGGTATAATCCATAAAACGATTGCTCCTTACCATCCGTCCTCCAATGGACAGGCAGAACGTTACGTCAGACTCTTAAAAGTGCGTTGAATAAAATGATGGATGAGAAAGGTGACATAAACCTAAAGCTGGCTTGCTTTTTAATGGCGAACAGAAGAGCTCCTCATACCACAACAAATACAACTCCGTCACAACTGATGTTGGGAAGAACAATCAAGACAAGACTGGACTTACTTCGACCTTCAGCACTGTTAGACAAAGCTGGTGAAACAAGAAAAGTTGAAAATACCATGAATTGCAGAAATATCAGATCATTCTGTTCTTGCGAGAGTCTACAACAGTACATACCAACGCTGTGGTCCTTAAAAGGCTTGGAAGAGTCATGTACTTAATTGAGTTGGAAGATGGCAGGAAAACACAAAAACATATTGACCAACTTAGGAAGGGACCCTTGAGATCTTAAAAATAAGCGTTGAGGATTGTTGTATATTTTATACTGTTTATTGCAAGTATTTTATGCCAGCTGGTTGTTAATTTGTTTTAAAAGGCTAACAATGTTTTGTAGACTTTGTTTTTGTTTTGTAAATCAGTTTCAGATTAAAGACAAATATGAATTTGATTGTAATTCAGTATTTTATTTGAATAAGATACAATAACTGGCGACGAGATAAAACCGTTTAAAATGAGCCACAGAAGAACTAGAAAGAATCAAACAGAAGTCACTAGTGAGTCTGAAAGACAACCAAGCATACAAGAAGACAAAAAAGGCCCATGGTGCAATATGGCGTTTGAAAGATTTCAGGAGGATACTATGGGACACATTCATTGGTCGTCTTGAGAACTACTAGGGAGAGCATATTACTAGCAGGTATTGATCAATACAATGGGTGTGACTTACCAGCATGACCATCTTCCAGACAAACCAACATCAAGATGGATACGGTGGATAAGCTACTACTAAACCCAAGGCCGAGCCCTATCACTGAGCAGTATTTTGCAAGAAAGCAGAGGGAAGGTGAGTCTTACATCAGAATTTGTGTTAAAGAAAGCAGAAAAAGGTGTAAAGCATCAACTCAAAGGCAGTTTTCAAGATAAGAGTATTCTGAAGGAAATTTGAAAATCCATGAAAACAGTTTGCAAATATCATTTATTTGAGTATCTAAAACTAGATCTGTAATAATGGTTTTTTCAAATTTTGAAAATATAGCGACAGCGTTCATTTATCTGCTTAAAAGTGAGCCGTTTTGAGCCGCCATTTGTACACAGGAACGTCGTACAATTTTTTAATGGTATCAATGAGTTTGTGTTTCCATGCCCTTTCAAATAAGGTGTCACAAAGGGGTTCGTGTGTAAAAGATTTAGGGGCCCTTCCCCAGATTTTGGGTGGGGTGGGTAACGAAAACTAAGCCAAAAGAAACTTCAGGACCCTATAAAACATTCCTCAAAAGGGTTTTCAAAATTCTTCCTCTTTCAAAAGTTAAGGGGACATATAAAACTCACACTGTATAGCCACTTTGAACTAACGAAAAATCATTGTGCATCTAAGGATAACGTTTTAAGCTACTTTTAAAGGCATCCAACCTAACCTTTAATGTTATTGGGAATAATAATCTATAACCATTAGACAAGGTTTTTAGGAATGCACATGTACAATGATAGTTTGGTACCGTATTTAAATACACTTTATTTTTTATTCATTCATAGTATTAACGGTTTATTGATGCAACGGTATCTGAAGCTTAAAATGAAGTATAAAGAATATTTCCCTTTAGTAGTTTCAATACCTATTAGTGTTTTAATTCTCCGCTAGTAGTATGAATATTCTAAAGAACAAGCAGATATCTACTGAGAGTAAGTCTGCATGTTCCAGGTTTGGCTTGTATATTCCAAGTATGACACAGACTTTAAATCTCTTGGGAACACTTTTGCTTTAAAATCTTTGCTCTGGTAAAAGCTTTCTCTTATTGCTGGGATTCTCAGCGGCGTTGTTTTAGCTAAAAGAGGAAAGACAAATCACCCAAACACTTTATTCTACATTCAACCACAATTAACTTAGGCTACGTTGCACATTACTTTCCATACAAACTTCATTTGAAATTATTACCTTCTTTATTTGGATGAATTTCATAACTCAAATTAGGTTTAAATTACCTCATAGTTACTAATGCAATGTTTCTTTTAGAAGACATTACGCCCCATCGTTAGACATGCAACGTCTTCAAAATCTTGATAATATGCAGCTTTCACTTCTTACCTCATATCTAGTTTACCTACACACTATCAACAAGACGCTGTGGGTCTGACGATGGGGGTGAAATAACCTCAAAAGGACGGTACCTATCCAGAAAAAAGTTGGATTACGGACTGAAAGGTAATTTTAATATTATTTGAACTCAACAAGAAACCCAGAATCTATTATTATGAAATTTAATAACATTGAAATGTTTCCACGACGTTAAACAAATTTAATTATCAGTTTTACGAATATAGTTTGAATCAGGAGACACTTTCAAATACTTCAAACCCCTCCAGTAGCAAATAAGTCTTGACTTATTACTATAAATAATTTTAAATTCTAAAAGCGTAAAGTATCAAGGTTTTCGTTCAGATAAGTTTATAGAGTAAAACGCTCCAAGGGGAAAACTAAGAAATTACACAATAAATTGTGACAGCTCTATGACAACAAGGAATGTTTGCCGCGAAGAAAAATGAAATGGACTCGTTCTCTCTAAGTAATTGAGTCTTTTCCCGGACAGTCTCATTTACTTTCATTAAAGTCAACTTTAGTAAAACCCAGTTTATTTAGGTTGTCTCTAATTGGTTCAAAAATAAACTTAGTTTTTGTTTATTCTTACATGTGTAGTATAATAACTTATCTAACAAAATCTACGCTTTGGTAAAACAATAACTATAATAATAACATGTGCTATGTTCGAGGGTGTAAGATTACTTTTTTTCTGTCAGCATCAGTTCTAACCAGAGGTGTGCTCAGCTAGGCCGCGTATCAGGATGAGCGAAAGTGAACACTCGCTATGAACAGTTTAACAAGTTCACTATATTTAAAACATATGTTTTGTACGGGTTTGCAAGTTTTTAATCCAATCAACGAACACGTTAATTTCTTTCTCGCGGCACTCTAGTTATTCATAATAGCAAACCTAGCATATAGAAAACAAGCTATTCGCATGCGGAGAACTGTCCCTGACAAAATAATATGTTGGGACTAAATTCAAAATAGGCTAACACCAAAACGAACGTCGGCATCAGAGATTTCCAATTTGAAATGATACACTTTCCTTAAAACACAATCATACGATTTGTCTTGAATGTTGATTATGTGCGTCAATTGATACCTGTTGAATTAAACTCCCAACAACCGCAGCGGTTAGCTAGTGGGCAATGTGAATCAAACATCAGGAGCTGTAATTAATAAACAGCTGTTGTTCAGCCCAACTAACTTGATGATGCTTTCACAACATCCTCCCCTCCCCACCAGTACCGATGGCACCTGCGGCTCTCGGTGCTCAGCTGTCCATCAGTGCCTGTACAAATACATTCAATATCAACCAGTAGCCGTATCATATACCTTTTTCTGTACCAAAACCTCCCAAATCATAAACCTTTTCTTATAAATGTAAAAGAATTCCTTATACGTACTTTTAAATAATTTAACTATTAAATACATAAGTTTAAAGGAAAAGTTATAGACATAAATATACATCTATTAAACATTTATAATCATAATGAAACAAAAATGTAGGCATGATACTGAATCAAAAACTAAATATATGGTTTTGCCTTATCAGATTGTTAAGTAAGCTAGCTCGAACATTAATGAAGTAAACTGAGCTTACTCAAAATCTGATTTTGCCTGACCAAACTACAAAAATACCAAAAGAACAGTGTCACTTAATTGTCGCAGAACATGTATTGTATTGTCGTTCCCACTGACATCAATGACAACCAGCACTGTGAAACAAGGAAGTCAAGGACAAAATAATGTAATGAAGCAAACTGTTTGGTTGAAACTATGTATTTTTTACTACTTTGTATATTATAAGAAAATCTCTCTCTCTTTCCATAACAATAATGACATTTTCAAACAGCAAACAAGAAGAATAACAAACCACATTGGGATTTAAAAAATCCCGTTTATTATCTACATTGGTGGACTGTAAACACATATAGCAGCCAGGTTAGGGTAATGTAAGCTCTAGGGTGTACCAGTGTCAGGACAAGTTAAGGAACGGCAGACTTGCGTGACACGTCTTGGAACAGAATGTTACAATTACTCAGAGTGAAAACCATTTAATCCTTTTTACAGAGTCCGTCTCGTGCACATTCCATCCCTATGACACGTTCTAAGTAGAGCACATTGTAAAATATGGATCTATTCTGGGTTTACTTACAAACTGCGCTTTTGTAAGCTTTGATAATTGTAACATACACTTTCCTACCAAACGTAATGTGTTTAATGAATTAAGGTAAATTTTCAACAGATAAAGTTCTTTTTCTTAAATTTATATTGTGCAGATTTAATTGTATGTGCAAATTACCTGTTCGTTACTCAATCTTCTTGGAACGTAAGTAGTTATGTACGAGTATATTCACTTTAGTGTACGTACGTTGTCATACTGTACCAACAAGAAAGTGTTGTCTGAGTATCTGAAATCTAAAACCTTAATGTTATGTACATTTTAAAATATGTTTTTAAAAACTAAAATTATCGTCGTATAGCACCTTCAGATCAAGTTTGAATATTTTATTTTTAGGCGTGGGCGTGTTTCTTAACTATCTAGAATCTGAAAGTTGTACACAGTAAGTTCACAGATAATAGTCTAAGTAATCCAAAGGTATTATCAACCCACTTACCCTTAAACTCATTCCTATAGCAAGTATAAAGGGCTGAAGCAAAATTCCGATCTAAATGTTAATTGAGAACAAGCGAATGCACATTAATATACAATAGCTCACCGTATAAGACTTAAACTTGCTAATTTCCTCAACAAGTTTACTTGTTAAATCAACTTAAATACCAGGAACATTTACGACGGTGTAAAAAGTGCTGTAACTTTGCCTGCGAGTTACGAGGTGCTTGAGAACCTCTCCGCTTGGATTTTGTTTCTCCAATCATCGCTTGGGTCGATATGCTGTTATGTTTTACGTGTCATCAGGTCAGCACACAATGTGTCAACAAAGGCCTCATGTTCCTCAACTCAACTTTCCTAAACCCTATTTCCGGTTATCGCTTAGAGGAATAATGGAATATTGTCACTACCCATCCTTGAAATATTAGTTCTTATAGTTAACAGAAATGTTTTATTTATTTATTTTATTACTAGCTAAGAGTACCCACGCTTTGCCTCGGGGTTTTGTTAACATAGCTGTGTGTATATTTTAAGAAGACTACAAATTTGAAGACAAAACATTGTTTTCTGTGTATTTTTAAAAACATTTAGTTTGCCTGTTAGTTCACCACCATCTCCTTCCTAAAAATATGGCTATCCAGTCTCGCCACGGGGAGGCCCTGGCGCATCATGAGCCTGTTTCTCCGCACTGAAGCAAGCTTTCCGAGCAAATTGTTGAAGATACGAAAGAAATGTTCAGAACCATTGTTGAAGAGGATTAAATTTTAAAGCTCGTCAACACTTAAATATCTTTTACGGGTTTGCTAGAATGCCACGCTACAGTATTGCGCTTATAAATTTTCACATGTAATGAGGTCTTATCAATAACCGCCATCTTGAAAATATCAAACATGTTAATAGCCTATGTGTTGGCCAGGTATATAAGCCATATTCCTGTAAAGTTGCATACAGATTGGTCCAGTGGTATTTACGTGATTGAGGAACAGACACACACGATCTCATTTTTATATATTGGTAAGGATATGAACGTAAATGAGGATTTCACCTCAGCTTTGTTTGATATGGTGAAGAAGTGTGATAAATTGGAACTACCACATTTGAAGATTGCACATTTTCTGATTAATCCATCGGTCTCAAAATGTGTACATTTACAGCGCAGTTTTCCCGTTCATTGTGAAACTTAATAAAGCTCCGTCACACTGTAAAACGTAACAAGCCTTCCAACCTGGCTATACTGTAATCACCTTTACATTGCAAATCATACTAGATGTTCTGTATGCTCAGTAATATAATGTAACTGCTTAGTCAATTAATGTCCATTCCTTTACATTAAATCAAATTGTTGTTAAGAGGTAAACTAACTTTTCAAATGTTGTTAATGAACCGGTATACATTTGTTCATGGGAGCTCTTCCATGGACCTACAACGAGTCATACAACATCTGTATCGTGCAGTTAGGATTATGGAAGAACTGAAGGTTAAATACTGGGCGTATTTATCACAACATAATATTTTCAGTAAAAACATTTACACGGATGCTTCTAAGACTCTGACAATACTAGCAGTATGAATTCTATCTATACATCATAGGAGCAATAGTGTACGAGTAAGGATGCATTATACAATCTTTATCAACACAAAGAAATGGCACATCGACAATGCTCGACTCGCAGGTAACCTTTATCTTCCATCCCATCAATGAATCCTTCTATTAAGAAGCCGTCAGTTGCTGGAGCGAAACTCTAAAAACTCCTCAAGACCTCAAAATGCCGGTCCAAACCTTTTGAAGAAGAATCTTTAGAGGTGGTTGCCGAACATAGGCTACGTGAAAAATCGGCTGTAAATGATTGTAAGTGTAGACTTCTACTTGTTTCAAAAGATAATGTAATACAAAGTTGTCTCTTGTCTTGATTATCGCCAAGCGTACAGAAGAGTTTAGCGTGGAAAGTTAAGCTGCCAGGGAAAAACTTGATTATCTAGTTTGGTTTGGTTTTAATAATTTTTGTTCCTAAGTAATCATAACAGAAATTAAGCTGTCATACTTAATTCTAACGATTCCGTGTACCGAGATGTTTGAAGAAGAGATAATGTGTGCGTGTGTGTGTGAGAGAGAGAGGGAGGAGAGAGAGATGTCTGTTATTGGGTTCATTACAGTATCTCAGCCTCTCTCCGTGTACGTCACAACCTACGAGTATCTTCAAATGCAGCGTTTCTCAAAATACGTGATTTAGTTGAAATCCCGACCGAACGTTTATAATGAAACAGTTACTAAACCATTACAAACTATCAATAGGCATTTAACTTTGCTATGCGTACAAAAACTCTTTGCTTTGCCCAGCGATCATTTTTTTCTAATACAGATGAGTTTCATCTGGAAATCATTTACTAATTAAGGCAGTTCTGAATTTTATACTTACGAACACAAATGTGTAATACACAAGTATTACAAACACGTAATTTACACGTACAAACACGTTTAATTTAGTTCGATTGTTTTACAACAAATAATTATACGAAAAATAGCTTAAAATTTGCAATTGAAAGAGAAGAAAGAAGTATTGATAAAGATGGAAATAAATAAACATACAACAATTGATAAATAAAGTATAACGTTAAATAAACACAAATTATAAAGAAATTGAGCAATTTACTCTTTGAAAAATGTCATATTACATGAGGCCATAAACTCAAAACTACTAGTATTGTACGAGTTACAAATCAATGCATGTATAAACATCATGATCATGAAATTAATTTAGGCACAGTCAACCTATGTATATCCGTTATTCACTTTGATAGCCTCGTCTTCACTCATGCGTAACTTCGTTATTAAGGCAACAACTGAAACACGTTGAAAATTCAAAACACAGTTTTGGGAATCGACCTAATTGGCTAGTTTCTTGTTATTTCATACAGTTGTAAATGAATGGTTCGATGTTGGAACTCAATAACGCAAACATTTTAGTTAGTTTTAGTTTTATTTTTAGTTGAATGTAAGGTTTGAAAGATTTTCCAGGGATATTTTACCGGAGTCTAATTATATGATCTGAGAGAGTACTATGGTTGTTAGGATTATTCAACAACAACTCATCAAAACATTTCAAAACTTCAACTTTTGCAAAATTTGAAGTGGTTAGCTTCTCTGGGCCTCTTCCAATAGATTGTTCACGAGAACGACTTTGGAGGTATGTTTACTGCAGATCCGTTGTTATAAATTGGATTCATTACTGGAACTCAGCTTTCTGTCTTGCATTAACTGGGAGATGTCTCGTTACCTGAGCGAGAACCGTCAAGCGATCATCAGTAGCCTTTACCTGTACGAACCATACGTTCCAGCTGGTATCATAGACGTAATTCAAATGCACGGCTATGTAACAAATAAATCAGCAATTTGCAATTTGTCCTAGTTTTGTTTAGCCTATACTGAAAAAAACATTCAATCAACTCAAATGTAAATATTGTCTCGCCCTAATAGTAATGAAAGGTTCAACAGATTTGTGATTAGGTAATTGCCTGTAATAAAAGAGAATAGAAAAGAAAAAGTATGTAATAAAGTGTTTGTAATGTTCTAAACAACGATTTAAGTAATTTTAATACATGTTACTTTAGTGGCCAGACTAGTGAGTAGTGAAAGAAATTTGTAATGGATAATTTTACCTGACTATATTCTACAATTCTTTAAGAGAAAAATGTAATGAATAAAATGAGTAATCAGTATTTTCCAGTTAATTGTGCTGTGCTACTAATGTTCTAGAGCCTCCGATGAAGAGGGCCTAATCAGAGCAGGACGAACTGTTATGAATACTAATAAACCTAATAAGAGTTATAATTGTCACAGCCGTTAGAAATAAACGAAAAATGTTTAATATTCGTTATAATATTAAAATGAATGTTGTACCTATTGAATATATCTTTGGTTGATTATTAGTATCTTGTAGTGTATGGTTTATTTATTCTTTTCTTCTTTCACATTGAATTCTTCACGTAATAGCTCGATAGAACAAAATCACTATAACAACCACATAGACTTTTAGTTTGGTTCCATATATGTTCTCGTTCTTGTGACCCAAGTGTTCTAACAAATGTTTTATTCTTAGAGAGTTATCCCGTAACGGTTATGTGCTCCATTCTTATTAAATCTTTAGGTTGACAGCACCGGTTCATCACCATTTCTGTACCAGTCCCCCTTCCATAACCTCTGGAACTCTGGCTTTGACTGTACGTCCGATAGGTAACATCGTTATGACAAAATCCTGGACACTGAATAATTGCATAATGCCAAAAACTTAAAAACAATGAAATAACCACTTAATTAGATCACGATTTTAATTATTTTAAGATGATCTTAATAAGAAGCAAAATTCTTTTCAGTGTTAACCAAATCCCTTAGGTAGTGTGGGATATAGAAATAATAAGTTAACGAAGCAATTACGTACCAATATTAATTTTAATAACTTGTTCCATTGTTTTGGCACGCAAAAGCCCAACTGTGAAGTTTGACGCGAATCACCCTCTATGCTTCAATTACAGCTTTTAGCTATTGGTAAAATCTGTTCAAATATTTGAAATAAATAGACGATGAAGTCTTTTTAGGTAAAAGCAGAATATCTATTTGAAATGAAAAATAAACGTTTAATAACCTTTGAGGCTTGGATAGTGCACCACTGGTCAGGACGAGGAAGTATCGCCTTACACTGGATCTTATTGTTGGCCGGTCTGTAATCTAAAGCTGTTGTTTCAAAGGCACCGTTTAATTAATACCGAACTCGTTTAACAAGCTATCCGATCTTTTAACCAGCTTCCAACTTTAGAGAGTCTGTGAAAACTTGGACCAACCTTTTCACGATACACAATCTTTTGAAAGAAGAATGTTTCAATTAAATGTGAGGATTTATAAAGAACAATACTGATTTGCTTCTTTAGTTCATGTAGCAATACGTTCAATAGGAATAGCTCAAGTAGCGAAGATGTTCTAGTTGCATAGACATGTATTTTTCTTTTGAAGAATATATTGAATGCTACGCTTAAGAACTAAAACCTCATTTTCATCAAAGTGTTTAATATACTCGTATTTACAATAAATTTGAGTAAATGGAACATGCACATATAACTGACGTTGAGAGTAAACCTAATAATGAATGCTAATCAGCTACATGATTTAGCAGACAAAAATAAATCATACAATCTCACTAGTAAGAAAAAGAATATTTTCCGTCGTATACTGATTTGAAAACTAGGACTTACGAAATAACTCATTCATACTACTGACTATACATTTAATCGTATCGCGTTACATTGGAACCCATAATTAGTTGTCTAAACTTGTAACTGATTTTGCTTATGAGCTAAAATTTAGCCTTTTAGAGATCAATTAGCTTTTAAAACAAGTCTATTGGGTGTTTCATACCCACATTCATTCAGTATTAAGATGTCCATTGAGCTGGTGTTGCATAGGCCATTGAATATATAATTTTAACCTTTTATTCGGTCATTAGCTAATAACAAATCATAGTAATGCTACACCATCAGTGATCTTTTGTTCTTATTTCCTATTTCATCAGAAAATAGACACATTCACTAACACAGCACAACAACACCTAACGTCTTGGTGAGAACGTACCGCCGCCGTCTTAATACGCAAAAGTGTATGTAAATACTAAATAGGAACTAAAAATTAAGAGGAACGCTGATGACGTTGCACAAAACGCTACAAAATGTACGTTTGTTTGAAAATCGCCATCTAGTGTAGCATCTAAAGGCCAAACCAACAATAATAATAATGGTTTAAAACTGATTGACTTTAAATTAAAACTAGTTTTGGACTATCAGTAGTCCAATGAAAACATAACTGAATAACTGACCGTTCAACAAAATAGTGATAGATTGTTCAGCATTGTCGATAATTTCATTGCCTTCCTGTTGACAGGTGGCGTGATTCTATAGTAAAATAAAATTTTCGTTGTTACAGATGACATTTTTAATTTAACTAATGATAAATAAAGTCAGTTTTAACTAGAGCCGTTAAAACTTTAGTGCGTTACTATAACAGAGCGTTGTAACTCAGAGTATTTTAGTTGGACGAACCAATTATTAAATATAACTATTGTTACACCACGGTATGTGGTGCAAACCAAAATGTATTGAAAATCCAGCTGTGTGGATTTGTTGTGTTACTAGAACAGCTGTAACACAGAGTATGTTGGCTGGACGAGCTAGTGAACAGCTGTTACTGTTGTTACACCTCGAGCTACTCTGTGTACGGCTTCGCTAGATGTTTTATTTGCACAATTGAGCATTTCATCCCTCGTGTGGTGTTCAATGTAAAATTTCATTCAGCTACAAAGCTGATCAAGTAACTATTTAGAGAATATCAGCATGTTCTCATCCGATTTCGCAAACTTTATATCTCACTACACGCTCACACCATTTACCATTTACATAATATTATCCAAACAATAAATGGGTGGAAACTGGAATTCCCTAAACAAATTGCCTGCAACAATAGTGCTAAACATTAACTGTTTAGGTTCAAGCTACCTCTGTTTCCGACGATGCTACAGTAGTGTTGCTGTTTGTTTTCCCGCCTAAAGCTAGGGGTTCCTAGAAAGCGGTGAATGCCATGATATGACTGTAATAGGACGGTAAATTGTTGTTTATATTGCAATCATATGGAAGCGGCTAACGCTCTCTAGGAACGCACTCTAAAATTACATTGAAAACTAAAGTTCGCCGTGATAATTACGGGCGTAATAAAGAAACATGGTAGCAGCATTAATTCGTTCATCACTTTCTATGAATCCATAGCATTATATGATGGTGAATTTTGTTTACAATGTTAATACGGGAGTGTTTAATTTAAAATAAAAAGAAAACCAAAGCCAATAATTGTATGAACATAAATTGCAAGGCTTTTGTTTTCTTTTCAATTTTAAAGTTATATTACCCAATACTACGACTGAAGTTTTCTACGGGAGTGTTTTCCCAAGGGATGGTGACTGCTTCCATATTATTGCATTACAAGAACATTCACAGTGATATTACGGCCTAGCTCATGGTAGTATAAGTAACCGTTATATACAGATACACAGTGGTCCCCGCTTTTCTAGGAAACCATAGCTTAAGTTCGAATCATTTGGCACAAGACATGTTAGCAAAACAAAGCAAAACTATATTGCCTTACTTGTGACTGTGATTACTCGGTCGAAAAGTAGCAAACTTGACAGTTTTTTTTAATTCAACAAATAACTGAAAACAAATAAGCCTGATTTAATTTGAGTTGCATAACAGTTTGAGGTACTTTAAGTAAACAAGTATAAATCAGTGTAGTTAGTTTTATACATAACTCTAGTTATTGATTTTTGTTCTAATAATGTTATGTTATTTTTCAGAGTCTCGACTCAGAACATAAGCGAAGGTGAGTGATCCTTTTAGTACTTTGGCAAGTTTTCTACAAATATATTTGTTAGGCTACGATTAGATGTATTACGTTTTGTACTTTTTGCTGTACTATTAGTGTTGTTACAGATCACCGATATGATCATTCAATATATTTTAAGTAGTCTTATTACAGCTACCAACTATAGAACACACTCAGCCATCTTTTAAGTGGTACTAAATAAAGAGGTCACAATTGACATTACATGTACATTACGTAAAAAGGTAAAGTTTGTCTTGTTTAACGAGGCGAAGTTAGGACTATAAAGTCCTCTCTACCACTTAACCTCGACCTTTACCTAGCGTCACCGTATAGTCACATTACAAATTGTAAGTGGTGACTGTGGGGATCGAACCCACGCCACCACAGTGATGAGCTCCGGAGTCGCGCGCGATACCAATCCGCCACGGATCCGCTTTCATTCTATTGCCTTGAACTATTATATCTCTAAACATACGTCTACTATACTATAGTAAAATGAGGATGTTTTTCAATGTGGGCTAAACATCCTGTATATTGTAACTTGTAATAACGTTAAAATAAGTAAAATTATACAGTAGGAAACATTTTGTTCAGAGCGAGAGCAAAAGTTGTCAACGTGTGTGAAGTGTCCAAACACGCTAGTGTAAATTAACGATATTAGTTTTCTTTTTCTAAGAGTATACAACTATACAACTTAAGTTAATGTATGAGTACCTAATGTATGCAGTACGGTGTGTATTTCTAAGCTCAAGATGACAATGTTATCGAAGATTGATTAAGTAGTATTCCTTTACTAGACACTAAATATCATTTTGTCATTCTGCTCTGAAAACAGCTGCTTTAGACACATGTATAGACAGTGCTAAAGTGTCACTATTGCACCCAGGCAAATAAAGTATTGTTTTGATGACTTTTTATTGGTCTTTTGGTGGCTTGGACATCAGATGCCTCAACGAGTTTGTTTGTTTGTTTTGAATTTTAACTCTGATTTTTAGTAAATCAGTCTAACAGCTGTTTCTTAAAAATATTATAACTCAGACTGCGGAGTTCAAAACAATTTTTACTTAATTAACTCTTTATACAATTTAAACATGTATCGAAATTTATTTCTCATTATTATATTTGCATCATGACAAAACGTATCAGCTTCATCACTCGGCTCAAAAGTGTCATTTTGACTCTAGGTCATTTAACGTCCTCGGCTGCACCTCGGACGTTAACTTGGATCTCGTGTCACTTTAGGATCTAGTGATGAAATATACTATTTTGACATTTTGCTCTAACAACAGCTGCTTTAGACACATGTATTGACCCTACCTTGGAAAAATATATCTTTGATGATTCTTTTGTGACAAGGACATCGGCTGTTCTACGAGTTTGCTTTGAATTTTAAATAGTAAATCAGTGTAACGGCTGTTTCTTCAAAACAATATAATTCAGACTGCTGAGGTCAAAACAATGTTTACTTAAGTTTTATATAATATTAAAACATTTTTGGACATTTATTTCTTATTATTATTAACAAAAATGTTCGATCATCACTCGGTTCGAAAATGCCTTTATGGCCCTCGACATGTAAAATCCTCGGCTGCGCCTCGGACGTTAACTTGACCTCGTGCCAAAAAGTGTCACTTTAGGATCTAGTGACGAAATATACCATTAGTCATAATTAAATCTGAACTAAGGTAATTTACTTTATTGATAAAAGTAAGAATAAATTAGAACAGGTCCGCCAAGATTGATATTGTTTTAAAATTATATTTGCTAAATTGAAGTTTATCTTCCATAACTGCGGTGGGAGTGATTGATTAGTTTTTCAAGTGTTGGTGTCAGAGAAAATGGATTATCAACTTAACTGTACTTTAATATAACAGTATAATTGACTATGCCTATAGTACAAATTAAAATTAATACAAGGGGTTAATTGAAGTTTAAATCAACAGATTGTGTACATTTACACAAATTATGAGTAAAATGCATTGTAAATTCACACGAACTGATAAAGCTTTAAATTACTACATCGACCTTAGTAAAAGTGTATGTTTCAAAAGACCTTTCTAAATGTATATCGTGGGTGAATAAATCTTCCTTCTTCACTAAATGTGAAAGGGCGACTTCATGGGAAAATTCCATAAACGTCTGTTTCTATTAAGTTTCAAAATGAAAGGTAGTAACCCTGTACATATAAAAATACTAAAGCAATATCGAGTTGTTCTCAAATTCCACGAGACATGGCACAACATTGAATATACTCTAGATGTTTTCTATTAGTTTCGAAATGTATACATTTCTAAGAGAAGATGTACTGTTTACGCAACCAATAGTGCGAACGAGGTTGTTTCTTTCTTCCGCTTTAATTGAGAGTGGATTACTTGTCCTCTCTGACTCTGTTTCAGTTCTTAAATAAATACACCAAGTTTATGTTATAAGCAAATAAATGTGCATGCATGGTACAAAACTGCATAGCACTGAACCCTTCTTAATTTCCGGAGAGAGAAAATCTGATTTAACCTTCTAGTGTGAAACACATTATTTACAGAGATTTATGCATGTCAGACGTCATTTATAGACTTGGTTCCAAACCAGCTGTTCACGTTGAGCTTCCTTTATTTTTAGCATGGCTTTACTAAAAAAATGCACTTTGACACAAGTGAAATTTATGAACAAAATAAATAGTACAAAACAAAAATCCGTATAAATTAAACTGTGTAAACAAATTTTTGGGCTGATAAAACCCCATAACTTTGTTTGGCAGTTTGGGCAAACCCAAAGTTCAAAACCCATTTCCGTCTTACATTTTGAACAGGTATTTGTTTAACATTTAATTAAATAGCAACTAAGAGTTTGCATGTTATGAAAAATAAGCCACGCCAACGGTCTTTAACAGTTTTGTTTATCCTTTTGCTTCGGCAACGAATATACTTTCAGCTCCTCAACCAAAAGCTGCATCACACCTAAACTCTTTAACTGTAGAAGGTTAAAATAAAGTTTCTGTTCAAACACGGTTTCCGCAAGGGTGCGCTGTACTTTATCGTCAAAATGGTTGAAAATTCTAACATTACTGTTACAACATTGTTCAATATGCTCAACGTTATGGTAAACATATCTGCACAAGTTGTGAATATTTGATCGATACTGCAGGTTTGCATTAGCAAGGAATGTAACACACATTGTGATTACATGTAAGTCAACATTGAGTTTTGCCCTTCAGCTTCAATTACAGGATTCAATAAAGCCATTTTCAGTCTACCCAATGGAACGTTATTATCAAATGTCCAAAGGAATACTGTAGAGCTATTTTATTTGTACCACTGTACAGAACAGAACGGAACTACGTAGTTGAGTAAAACGAAAAGCAGTTTTGAGTTTTCCAACACATACTGAATTAAAGAACAAAACTTTACAATTGTATTTACATATACAGAGTGTCACAGAAATTTAGCGCGCATGCAGAACCGGGTTCTGCAAACAAAAGTAAGTCGAAAATGCCGTATAACATGTTTTTGATTTCCGCTTAGTTTAGCCATAATCCGCCATTTTTTAAATTTGAAAATAATTAATAATTCAAAAACTTTGTTAAGATATTTTTGTGAAACTTGATATAAACTCGTTTTGTTTTCCTAATAACATTTTCCAACAATATTTGTAATCTAACTTATCACATTTTAAACTGGCGGACATTTAAAAACTTCAAAGAAAAATGGAATCAAATTGGAACTAGACTTTAAAATTTTTAAAAGTCCACCTAATTAAAATTTGATAACTTAAATAAAAAATATTTTTGGAACATGTTTTTAGGAAAGCAATAAAGGTTTATATCAAGTTTCACAAAAATATCTCAAAGAGCTTTTAAATTATTGTTATTTTTAAAAATTTACTAAATGGCGGACTACGGCTAAACTAGGCTATTACGGTTATTGTTAGAATCCGGATTAATGTTACATGCAAACAAAACATGTTTCAGTCAACCCAGTAAAAAGACATTTATCCAGCCTGGCAGAACTATGTGAAAAAAGAAGTAAATAATTTATTCTTAACTTAATATATTATTATGTCAAAACTTTGATGAATTTCTTCAAACTTTTGCATTATTATTGTATTTTATATTTTTTGTCATATGGTTTTTGTATCTGTTCATGTTTATTATTATTATCTTGACTGATGAAGATACCAGACATTTTCGATATCGAAATATATTGAATTGAATCTTGAATCAACAGGCGTAGCCTTAAAAGAAATAACCATTAGTATACACTATTTAAGCCTTCAATAACTACGTTTTTAATAATTGAAACAGTAACTTTAACATTTTACCTTTAATTCCAATAATGCAATTTACAACTACCTATATACACTATTATAAGTTCACAATTCTATGTATTAGTGTAATTATGTGTATATCTTCTGTGCAAAAGGTTTAGACGCGAGAGTTGCAATCTACAATGAATAGAAGGTTGAAGCGAGGCCGCAAGCCTCTTTCTCATCTCACAACAATGGTTTATTTCTCTTATTACTTTGAGTGAGAAGTAATTTCTCCTCGTTTTGTGCTTTCAAATACCGTAATCTTTGGTCATAGAAGGTTTCCAGGTTTTGTTAATGTATAGTTTTGTAAAGTGAATAACAAAAGTGAACTTTAGTCCTCGTATTATTTTAAGAGACAACTTTTCTTCGTTTGGACACCCCCACACTACAATGGAATTTAACTCTATCTAAAATAACCTTTCACAATAAGGTTAAAACTAAGAAAACACTTGTTTTAGAGAGGAACACTTGTAGAAGATATAACAATATTTTTATTGCCTGATTCCCATTAGTTACTGTACAGTTTGTCTGATTTAATTGCCTTTTAGCAAATTGATTCAACCTCATTTGTTTTACTAACGCCAGCGGTGCTTTAGAAATTGGACTATCTGACAGTAGAGAGAGGTAAAATGAATCTTTTAAGTATATTGGTATAGTTTATGCCATGATGTCTATTGGTTTATTAGGGTAAATTGTTTAAAATATTGACTTATGTTAAATCACTTTAAATTGTTCACCAGCACTTTTTGTTATTAGAGTACGCTTCACAGACGCCACAGAGGACAGCTTAGCTGGTAGTAAACATTGTCCTCTGGACTCTGAAGAAGTGATTTATTGTGATTTTTACTGTCACTGGGACTTGGAAGACTGGTCAGTGTAATTCCAAAATAATTGACGTATTGTACTTGAAACTGCCAGATGCTGATATGTACGATTATGTTGGAGAGGCAAAGACACGGTGAGTGCTGTGGCTTGCACCAGCAGGAGGGAACTGCCTAGTATTAGGTGGTGAGTTGCCTGGCAACAGCGTGCACAGCGGGACATCTTTGCAACACTCAACACTGCTAGAGACCACCTAATACAGGGTTTATATGCAGCTTTACAACCTTAATCAATTTCTGTCTCATTTGTTATTAGAACCAGAAATGTATAGTTAGTTTTTTCCGGAATCGTGATTCAAAAGTTCAGTTTGATATTGAATTATCAACTGTTATTTTGTATATTGTTGCATAGTGAGCAAAACATTATAATTTCATTATATACTTGAATAAAATCTTTTGGTTGGATATCAAGATTACTAAAAATAACTTTAACCGTTATATGTATGTTCTATTAGACTTAGATATGTATAAATACTACCCTTATTCAATAGAAAATTGTCCTTGCTGTAAAGAAACAGCACTAATTATACATGGGAACAACACGAGGTACGAGGCCTCAAGATTTAAACTGTCTCACCTCACCTTCGAACCACGTCGTTTGTAGGCTGCAAGCTCCTTCCAGAAGAAGTGAGAAGCCTCAGTGAAGCAAATCTGAAGACAGCATTCACTTATTGACTGTGCATCCATCCTTTCAACAGCGCCCTTTCTAAAATTTCGCAATGGAGAAAGTTTGATTACAAGTATTGCTACTTATACAAAAGAAGCACAATGTTGCCATTTGTGAATTAAAACCTCTACTAATCTGCATATTTTTGCAAACAAAGGTTTTCTTACTATCTATGACGACTCTTGCACTCGAAAAACTGTACATTTTCCTACACAACTTATTTGGAAAGCATTATAGAATTCTTTTATACTTATGAATAATGTATATATTGTCACCCATGGCACCACCAACGTTTGTTTCATAAGAGAACTTGATGGAGTGTTGATTTCGATTCGTGCAATATGCAGACAGATTTGTCAACAATATTACATTCGAGTTCAGACAGAAACACTGTTGCCCATAGCAACGCTCTGCACACAACCATGTAACAACAAGTAAGCCTATAGACCGACACGTATCTGGCTTGTCCCTTTAGCGCTTCTTTATACAACTCTCCGATACAATGGTTCAACACTGTTGTCATTTGTTGTGTGGTTTTGTGCGTGATTAGTGAGTAATTATTTCACCTATTAAGATAGCTTATTAGCTTAGTTTTAACATTATCAGCTATTCAAAAGTTACGAGGGGCGATAGTTTTGGAACTCCAACTCCTAGTACGTTTGAACATACGTTAATACGGTATTATTATCGAATTTCCTTTGAAAAATGAGATATTCATGCCGTCAGCATGGTAGGACCCAGACCCGGGACCGTGAAATGAGCACCGATCATGACCAACAGAACACGTGTTGAGCACTTTTACAAGATAGCACTTATAACTGTATGCACTTATATGTGTGTACTCTCTACAGGTCGCACTTTTGTCCGATTTTCATGAAATGTTTTACAAATATTTCTTTTGGAAATATCTCGGTCAAGTTCGTTAACCAGCAAAATTGGGCTACCGGAATACACTTTTGAAGGAGAGTTTTGGTCAAAAGGCGGTTTTAACTATCTAAAACAGTAAATATCATCCAACTTTGATAAAATTTGAAATAAATATGTAGGCCTATTTTAAATATATATTTTAAAAGCTCTGTACTAAAATTTATGACAATTCATTGAGCCGTTTCAACATTTAAAATACGTTTTACCTTCACGATACGTAATAAAACTTGCAATACAAGAACACGTCTGAGGCCGAAGGCCGAAGCGAGGCTGTGTGAGGCTAGCTTTTATTAATAATATGTATTCACCGCACAACGAGTCGCATGGGATAACCAAACTAAATAGGTAATTCAAATAAGGAAATAAAATTTAAATGACTAATCGAGAGGTAAATCTTCAAATTAATATAAAGCCTTTAGCTGTGAATTCTCCAACGTCTGGTTCAACATCACATACGCACGCAGACACAGACGTAGGCATGTAGGCTACTCGTACACAGACGTGATTCCACAAATTCAGTGGTAGCCTAAAAGTACGGTATAAAGTATGGAATCCTCCCGTGGTAATGGTACCAAACTTCAAAGCAAATTGCTAAGTTTTAGACTGAGCATCTGATGATTGCTACAGAATCATTCAAGTGTGCCTGATGTGCAAAGGAATTGTGATTACTTTTACTTACAGCTCACCTCGTCAAGTAATTGAGAAAGTTTGCGCCAAAATATTTATTTCATAAAATACTGTTATTTGAAAAGGTGATTCAATGATAACGTAGGATGTCATATCACAGAGACTCGACATAACTTGCCAGTCATATGACGATATTGTGAACGCTTTCTCCATGCTTTATACTTGTGAACTTAAGTGTAGCGTATCATTTATTGATACGATATTACTGTCTCTCGTTTTCCTCTTGGTTTCAATACCGAATTATTTATCCAACAACAGCATTCACGATCAAACACCTGTCTCGTATTGTATAAGACCAATCAAGCCGTAAAAATAAATCAAAATCGTATACATAAAACGGTATGGCCTGTTGTGAAATCTAGGATAGAACATTATGCTATTGATTGTAGACCAACGAGTAAAGTTAATTGCATTTTAACGTTTGTCTTATGAGTTTTGTGAACAATTTCAAAGTTATTTACAAACTGTGTATACACTCAAATAAACTATTATTGCGGACATTTTCCATCGTTAGTGAGCAAGATGATCACACTGATAAAAGATATAGCTCATGGTGTGTTGCTATTCTAGAAACTACAGTCAGTATTTGTGTGGGAAGTTGGTTAAAAAGTAAGTCGTTATAGGTAAAAATCCACAAGATTACGGATTATACTCAGAACGGAGATGGGTAACGTAGGAGGTATAATGGATGTCTTTGATGGGTTTTCCGTCTCGAACAGCGTATTTTGCTCTGAGATGTCGTCTTCTTCTTAAACTATCTGAAACCAGTAACCCAGGCCAGCACTTATACAGAATGTCCCAAAACTAGACGGTAATAATTCGGTATATTTTCTTTAGGTCCAAAACACATAATTATTTTACCCATACACATGAGATCAGAACGCTTTGTTCGGCCTCTTAGCCGGCATCTTGTTTTTCCTCTATGGGGCTTTGACCGATGTAGCTGAAATTTTGTGTGGTGCTTTAAAAATAATTATTTATATGTGTTTATAAAAGTCTGCATCTGTGTAAATTTGAAATAGCAGCTTTTATAGCCGAAAATATGGAACACAATAATTTAACGTAGTACAATTTTAAAATGCAGATTTTTTCAACCCAATTTTACTTATCAAACCATATAAGGTTTAAATAATTTAGTATAAAAATAAACACTGCAATAATATTTTGTTTTTTTTCTATAATGAGTTATTTATAACTTCCAATAAGAGTGTACTTCAAGAATGATCAGGTTTGACAAAACCGGTTCACAAACAACGGCTATATGACAGATACAGTGTCAAGAGGTCTGTTCATGTTTTAAAAGCTGTTGCAACCGTTTTGGTCTTGTGGATTAACTGATTTTGAATAGCTTCGTATGGTCGGATAGGTCAAATCATTCCGAAAATATATACGAGTATTCTATACAGCAGTTGGAGTTTCTTTACACGTACGCGTACTGTTGAAAGCCCGCACCAAGTTGTAGCTGAAATTTCGGTCTAAACACCATAGATCAATTAATTATTTAGCGAGAAATAAAATGACGGCTAGGTGACAAACAAAACACTTCCGAACCCATGTTTATAGGTAAATTAAACAAGGAACTATATCCCAAAATGTCATCGTCTAGATTCGGAACACCTCATACCTGAAGAAACTAGATGAACCTTTTCAGATTTTGATCATCGCATGACGTTATAGTATCATGGTATTCATGGCATTTGAATGTATTCAAACTCATGTTTAAACTGCTGGCGTGGGGGTTGAGTAGGTAGCAAGACTGTGGATCCGAGGGTCGCAGGTTCGAGCTCCGTCTCAGCCAACGGTTGGTAGTTAATTCGTCGCTAGGGTCACCGCACAGGCTGCAAAGACCCATGGTGACTGGTAAATGCACTTTTTAAAAACATAAAAACTTAAATTCAAAATTCATAGTCACTCGGTTTTTTCTCCGGCTGCGGATTTCAGCTTACAACCAGCACTTCAGCTATTCATCGGACAAAGGGGTTTTATACACCTAAAACGAAATAAATCCGTGATTGTAGGTCTATTACGTTTTCTGCAAGACCTGGGAAATTGTATTGTTTTTAATCGCAAATAGTTCTTGCTTTTCCGTACCTTTAACCAGCACTATAGTTGCAAAGTTCAAAACTGATAGTGTTATACAGTACATATTTATACTATTAACAATGTATTTGCTACTGCATATAAGTCAACAAGATGACAAGTACACAGACAGACGATCTGTTGCCTAGCAACCGACAGCAAGCACAGCATTACACTAAGCCTACACTCGATATGGCTCAGACAGACAAGGTTACACTGTGTAATCGACAGAACGTCTTGGAAGGTATCACATTCACATCAGTTAATGATGTTTAGTAGCTTCCTCAAGTTACCGAACCTCTCTGTCAACTTAGGGATCCATTAGACAAACCTCGTAAAATGACGCATTAAAAGTTTGAAAGTTTCATTATTTCTAAAAACAGGATCATATGTATTTTGAAACTGTATTACCATTTACGAGAACCAGCTCGTATCCACCAAACAAGCTGCTCTTCTTTCTCATATAAATTAAATCTTCAAATTTAGAAAATTTTAAAACATCCGTAAGGATAATGTGTTGGCTTCACGGCATTCTAAACACAAATACTTCATGTAATGTAGGTTTAGGAAAAACAATTCAGTTAATTAAGTCCTCAGCTATGAGTTACACATAACACCAATTCAAGTATAAGAAGGTCCTATATATTTACTATAACCATACTATTATATTACAATATAATAAAAAGAGATCATCAACTGTTACGTCAAAAGAAACCTATCCAAACACGGATTATTTGATTACCTATCCGTGCTCTTACTTAAGCCTGTAAACATTATTTACCTCAAAATCGAATTTTAAAAATCAACAAAAGAGGAAAGGTTGTCATTGAATTGAACTACGGTGTCTTCCTTACTACCTATGGAATGGATACGTGTTTGTTGCTACTTGTGTGTGCTTGTATGTGTGAATGCTTCCACGCAAACCGGGGAAAGTAACTAACAGATGCGTAAGTATAGTTTTAACATGGTTTTACCCCTCCTTGTGTTCTTATTCGGAGCAAAACTCTTTAATTGTCTAAACTATGAGTTTATAGATTTAGTAGTATAACAGTATTATTAACTCATAGAAAGCATGTACAATGAAGGCTACATCTTAGGCCGAGAGACGGAGCAAGGTAGGTTTAAGCGTAGTGAACAGCCTCGTTACCCCGAGGTAGTAGGGCACGTTACATAAACAATCAAGCGTTAAATCGTGATACGCGACCATAGACTTGACTTTACCCATATATTTCACAGCTATATGCCCACAGCTATAAAGTCTTACTTTTAAATATTATGTTGCAATATTTTTAAAGAATTAACATAATATTTAAAAGTAAGACTTTATAGCTGTGTCCTGGTATCTGCAATGGCGGAATCCCAGGACTTTTAATCACTAAAACTAATACACATAATGTAACGTAACCTAAAACGAACACTGATGCTAATGATACAATTTCTGGAGCTCTTCTTCTCCGTATCCTTTCCTCCTTTCAGCGAAAAAGTCAACTTGTATCGTCCTCTGGTTGATTGGTCCTCTTGAATGATTCCATGATGGTTCAGCCGTATTTTTCAAGAGTTTTTGTTGTTACGATGCTGTACTTTTCAGATTTGTTCCGTAGTTCTCAAGGTCAGTGTTCCCATTAATATTATATTGTTGCCATTGAAAGTTTTTCATTACTCCAATAAAACATGTCCAAGACAACACGTGCCAAATAGACACTTTGCAAATAAAATCTTTTTAAAACATATTCTAATATTCTTTTGACAAATACGAGTCAAATGCTTTACGAAAGAAGCTCCAATTAAAAGTGGGCCCTATATTATCAGTGTTTGTAAGTTGTGATTGTGATTTACGATTGTGACAATCAGGTGCAAACCGACTGGTGATTTATCTGTGGGAAAATATCGAGGCGCGTGAAGTAGAGCGCTGCCTCGCGGCTGTGTCCTGAACCCTCACAATCCCAACATTTGCTCAACCCTACCTTTCCGTCAGCCCCTACCTAATTCGACTCAACAAATACACTCATGGCCAAAATTATGGAACCAAATGGGTTTCTTTCATTTCATCGCCCCTTTTTGTTTAACCCTTGTATAATTTTGAGCTTTTGTAATCGTCTAGTTGGTTTTAGCTTTTATGTTCGCTTTGCTAAAGAAAATTCCAAAATCAAACGAAAAATGGGCAATGAAAGAAAATTATTTGGTTCCATAATTTTGTCCATGAGTGTATTTATGTATAATTCGTTTGTATTTTAGTTGTATATTTAACGTGTGTGGTTATGCAGGTTAAGTATTTTATAAAGCCAAATGTTATTTAATTTGTATGTGTTTCAACACAACACATTTTAAAACAAAAGAATGTATTGGTATTGTTGATTTATTATGTACAGTATAATCTCAGATTCACTGGATTAGCGGGTCACTAACTATTTCCTCTGCATAAATTATAAGTAAGCTAAACGCCACGAAATGCTTTGCATTGAAGATTTTGTTTGTTCACTTTGGTATCGTTACAATCGAGTCGTATGCACAGTTTACGCTTATTGCGCTCGACACAAAGGGAGGGAAGGTTTTGAGCCCGATCCGTGCTTGTGACATTTTCAAGCACCGTCTGAATCGCAATTTATACATAGGATGGAGTGTTACCGATAAGATTAAGAGACCGAAGCCCGAGTCTCATATAAGGATGCTCAGTTTACAAAGAAAACATCCGTTCTTACATCAAAAGAGCTGAATTATAATAAAATTCTGCTAATGTGATTTTTTGCCCAAACACATTTTAGTTCAGAAATTGCTCACTTAAAACTCCTAAGGCAAATGTTCCTTAACCTACCTATCTGTACCCTGAAACTATCGTATCCTCCAAGCCGTTTTTTCAATTGCCTACTAACCAGCTGGTTAACGTTCGGTAACGTTTACTATTTGCATTATGACAAGAATATCTCTCATCACTCGTTTCAAAAGGTCTTTTTGATCCTTGCTCATTTAACGTCCTCAGCTGCGTCTCGGACGTTAACTAGACCTGGTGTTAAAAAGCGTCACTTTGGGCCGGCCTACCCGTGATATATACTATTGACAAATTAGGTAGAGAGTTGACTTGGCGAAGAAATCTGCCAACGACAACTGTTTTGTTCAATCAATAGAGAAAGAACAAATGTGTAGATATGTTCGCAGCGCCCGCTGTGGCGAACTGAAGCATATGTACAGTGATGCCTTGGGCGAGCCAATAGCAGCGACACAATATCGTAGTGTTTCACTGTTGTTTGTGTCGGTTTTGTATTTTGAAATCCACAAAACTTTTAAACTTTAATGGTTTATCATTTATGTGTTGTTAATACTAGCAAAAGGCCTACAACAAAACAAAATTACGCATTAAAGGTATTTAGCAGTGAACCGTGTCACAACAGAAATTTTAACTGCTGTTTATATTTTGCTTCGTAAGAATTATTTAGTGTTTGAAATACAAACACGCATGCGCAAGAACCAATCCAGTAGCCGATTCTTGGTTTATTTCCTGTTACAATGTCCACTGATGCCACTGGCTCAGCTTCAATCAGCCTCATTGGCGCCGCTCTGAAAGCCTGCTAATTCAACCTATGTAATCTCCTTCTTAAAATTCTGTTTAACACTTTCACAGCGATCGACATGTTGAAACATGAAAATTGCATATGTTTACATGCAAATTGCACGGATCCCATAGGCACCCGTAGCAGTGATAGTGTTAAGTTCCTGAAATATCGAGTGTCAACTAACACTAAATTCAGGTTTAACCAAAGATTATGTTATAATAGGTAGGTCACGCAGAGATTGCGAATGGCTGAGGCAAGAAAATCAACATAGTTGCGGCAGCCCTAGCACAGATAGCGCCGCCGTCTCTCACCGTCTTATTTCCCTCTCGGCGTTACATGCTCGAGTTTGTCTGATATCGATGGCTCAAACATGTGATTTTCGAGAATGAATGAACTTTTGCTAGCGTCAGTGGCTCTGCTTGAGACGTTTAAAAAATTCCCGCAACTATGTTTATTTTCCTGCCTCAGTCATTTAGTCATCAGTCATCTGTGTGCCATCTACTTATAATAACATAATCTGTGGTATAACAGTGCAATGTCGAATATGGTTTGAAACTGAGATGAGAACCTGACAGCGTCAATCTCACGTAGCTAGGAGTGTGAGACTTGCGGCTAAATACACTGACATGAGCCTCACATCCACTCCGTGTAAACCTTGCTCTCAGATCAATATGTAACTGATAATATACTAGCTAGTGCTGTATCTGAATCCACGTTCAAGAGTGATTGACCATGTTGGTTTTATGTCGATAAAACAAATCAATCACTAAATCACTATTTGAGATGCCGACCACTCTCATGAGGGTATTTAAGACAAATATGTGGTGAAGGATGAGTGTGATGAGTGGTAGTAATGAGTTATGAGGTGTAGTCTTGTTACAAACTAAGGCCGACTCTTCCTTAGAATGGGTCATTAAAGAATGACCAATGGAAATACAAGGGCCAACGGCTTAACGTGACTTCCGAACCACGCAGGTGATGGTCTGATATGTCTAAATGATGGTGGGAGTTGATGCGGGTATCATCATATGATCACTGAGACTATCTGAGCCGCTTTAGAACTATATCATCCTCAAAACCTGATCTCCATGAAGCTGGATTACAGGACCACGCCACGAGTCCCAGTCAAATGTCCCGTATTAAATGATTTTCCAATGAAACCGGAACGTGTTTCAAGAAGGTTCAAAGCGGGAAACTATGGCGTCAGGTTTTGAAGGTGAGGAAAAAGACAATACAAAGGGTGCAGATTAAATTACTTTCAGTCCCGAGGATTTCAATCATTATAGGTTTCTTGGACACAAAGGGCCAACTGCAAAGCTATGAACGCAGTTCAACAAAATAGATAGCTCACAATTTTTGCTGGCCGAATGTCAAGAAGTCATTCGTTATTTGAGACGTCAAATATGCCAATTATCTAATTAGAAATATAGAGGCAACATGTTTTTGCTAAAAACAAAAGAGTTGACAGTATACACAACCACATTTTGGAGCTGAAGATCTGATACAATTCTAGTGAGAAGAGAGGGCGCCACATTGAGAGGGAAAAGAGAGCACATTGAAGGTAATGTTTACGGCCAGTCCGTTCATGTCACTGTGATATTACATCTTACTCCGTTATTACATCGTTCTCCTCGCAACAGTCTCTTGTCGAAATAAACACTTGAAACAAACTTTCTCAGTCTACTTATAACTTGACGAAGTAAGTTGTAAAGTAATCACAATTCTGATACAGTAACTTCAAGCAGTAAACCCATAACTTCCCGGGAGGCGTTACTTTTATATTTAACCGCCTAGTGTATTATTTATTTGTTCCCAACGTTTTACAACTTTTAATACAAATTACTTTAGATGTACTTGTAACAACTACAGGATGGTAACTTAAAGCTAGGAAGGTTGAGATGACAAGAAGAGAAAATTAACTAGCTACTGGGTGCAACTAACGATAATAGCCTTAGTGGCAATAAGTAACAATTAGGTTCGAATATTGCCTAATTCAATAATAGTGAATAGTAACACGATAATAAAATAAATAATTGCAATCTCAAATTGAGAAACATGTGTTTTGGATGATTAGGGATAAAGCGTGCGTATAATATGGACAAAAATGCGCCTTTTCGTTATCTTTTCTAAACATAAGATATTACTATTATAACATACTATTATTATTATGAAATGTTTTCATTATCATACATTTCAAAACTGAACTAAATAAAACCTGTCTAACTGTCGTTTGAATGCAGTAAACGATACTTTAATAAAACTGAGTTTTTTAGCTGCGCTAAATGATATTCTTGTTGTTTCCCGGAGTTAAAAATAACTAAATTATGTTTTAAAAGAACTTATACAAATACGCTGGATGGTTAACTGTCTAATGGCGGATAAGTGGAAAGTTGCTTGGTTTGAGAACTGTTGTCAACCTCATCCTGAGTGTCAGACTGTCTTGACACATCTCCTAACTCTGTAATTTGTTCTGATTGTTGCACTGTATAAACTGTTAGCTACACGAGACTCATCCTCTCACATTTACCCAGTACTTTTCAAATAATCTAAATCTAGTGTAGCAGATGTATCAACCTTTATTGCCTATTGCGTTCTCAAATCACATAGGCTACCATTATTTCTTCATGGTGCTGAAGAAATGTTCCCTACAGGTGTTTCATTGCCTACTTTAGAGTGAGATACGCTTATTAAACTGGGTGGCTTCACACAGGTCTAAACGTTAAAACCTATTCAGTATTCACCCAACAAGAAACAAGAGTAGTTTTCTTTATTTTATTCGTATTTTCAAATTGACAACCAGGAAAAATACCTCATCTCCCTAATTTGAAAATCCTCATCTGAACTTTAAAACAAAAAAATGAAAGCTTTACTGCATTTAAAACACTTTACAACACTCAACGTAAAGAAATTCCAATATGTTTTATAGTAAAATTTGAGAATGAGGACACTAGAAAATAGAGATAGTAGAAAAAGTAATAGAGAAATTATGATAAGTCGATTACGGGAATTATGGAAGATTGGAAATTACAATCAATGATTTGAAAACAAGGCCAAAGCTCTCAAGACCTCTAAAAATAAACACACCACATTACAGATAAAATTCACAATCTGGAAAAGAGTGATTACAGTGGAAGAAAGAAAAGCACGGTCCACGTGCAAGAAGGAATATCGGACAAATTAGAAACACCTAATTGATGGACTCTAATATTGGCAGTAAAATGAAAGACAATTGAATAGTATTAATTCACACTTTGCCTCATTAATAAAAGCATGTTCACTTCATAACTACAATGTCTTTACATTTAGAACAACCAGGTTTTCCTGATACACAACAAGGGAAGTTGTACGCATCGAACCCTGGTAATGACCGAGCTTATACTGCTGTTGTTGCTAAGTAGTAACTGTTGTTGTTGGCGAGTAGTTACGTAACTGGAACCGTTACAGAGAGAACGTGACACTGAAACAGCTGAGCGTTACCATCTGTTGTCGCAGCACTAATGCTTGTGCAATCAACCGTTGTGCACAGGTTCAGGAAATATAACACTCGTTGTACATTTTGTATTCGATTTGAGGTTAATTTCTTTGGGTGGTTGATCAGTCGTTATGAAAACGTTGTAACATAATTTCTAAGTTTAAATACGAAACCATTTTGGGCCATGTTAAAGAAAAGCTTTTGCGGTTGTAGCCAAAACTACATGTAGCTCATATTCAGATGATCTCCTGGATGGAAATCACCTGGCTCCTAAGACTATTTCCTTGATTTAAAACGTATTTTCAATTTGTACAATTACATAGTATATTATTCTTTAGTCAACTAATGAGTAGCCTATTTCTAACATAAACAGTCTTTTTTTCAATCAAAGATTTTGTATCATCGTTACAACAATTTTCAATATCTTTTTGGCAATGTATCGCAGAGGTTTTCTTCACACAGCTTCATTGAAGATTAATCGTGTAGCACTTTTGTATTTGTAGACTATTTATATATTTGAATTATACGAATAGTTTTACGCACCTCTTTATTACATTCACATAAATTTAAAAACATATTTAGGGCTAATGTTTGAATATAAATAACACCAAAACACTTTTAAGTTATACTCAACCTCAAAAATTATGCAAGTTTTAATTGAACTGTAATTTAACTGAGAACTGTTTGTCGGTTAAAGCTCTCTCTTAGAACTTCTAGAGTAAACACGCTCTAAACCTATATAAATATATTGTATAGTGTTATATTATACTGTCTAATTGTTAGATAGCACATTCATAGACATGTTCTTCCGTTCCATTTCACTAGTTTTCTCATTTGTGATGAGTTTGCTCATTAAATTCTATTCTAACTGGTTCTGAGTTCACTTTGTAAGTATCTTGAATGTCGGACTTTGATCCCGACACACACATGCTTTACATGACTGGAACGGGCAAATGTCAGGAAGTGAAGGGCTCACTCACTGGAACAGCTTTTGTCAATGTCATCTGATTTAACTCGCATTCCTTTATTCCATTGGCCGGAAAGGTTCTACATCAGTAATTTCATCTTACTTTGGTTTTATTATGTTTTACTTGTACTTATTTTGAAGTTACGTGACCAGTACATTTAATAATATTATGATTTATGAAGATGGTACTCCACAGCGAGACCGAAATATTTCAAGTTAATTATAATGATGTGTTGACGACTCGTGGACTGGAAGAGGAGAGGTGAAGAGAAGAGACTGAAACACCGACTTGTCTAAGAGTTTCACCGAAAGTCTAAGAGTTAATATTATTATTTGTTTTACCAAAAGACCTCAGTTTTCTTTAGGGACTCCGGTAAATCTGTCTTGAAAACGTTACCATCGTTCGTTTATTCATTATATACAGTTAATTGCTTTACTTTCTCTTGACGTTACTTTACCCTAAACTAAGTTCCTAAATACGTTTGTACTAACTTCGAATACGCATACATGAGGGTTTTGCTAAACTACCAGTTGGGGTGATTTGTATAATGATATAAATGGGATATAGACACTACATTGCGATATAGTTCTGAATAGATACTAGTAGATTTAGAACTCACCCAATACGCGTGTCCAATGAATCCTTGCAATTACTACAATTATCTTACTCATGTTATTATTTGGTAACGCTAGGTAAATATCGAAGTCGGCTTAAACACGATGTGCTAATGTCGCCCCAGTAAACAAGACATCAAGCTTGTATCGTGTTCTAAACAATCCATACGGACCTTTGGCTACAGTTAATAACCTCAATGTAACAAAAAGCGTTTTTTCCTTTGTCAAAGAACAACTGCATAAATTCGATCTAAGTACTCGTAGTACATCACATCCACCTGATAAATAATTGCATCTGCACCGAATGTGGAGCAAGAGTAAGGATTGAAGATTGAATAGAGTGTAGTGGAGGAGCTGAGTATTATATTGAATCCCACATTGTATTGAAATTGGCTGCAATTGGATATTGTGTGAGCCGATAACTGTTGACGCTACCTCTGCTGCTGTAGACTCTGCTAAGCCCAGCTACACTACACTTCACGTGATACATTCTTTTATTCAATAACATTCAATATCTTAATGTACTGTCACCATTTTAACAATCATTTCGCATTTAACTCGCGTACTTTTAATTAACTTGGCGTGGGCATTAGCTACTGAGTAATAAGGTTTCACTTTAATACTTGGAGTTTCATTATTTTCTCGTCTACCTTATCGTCGTTCTTTAAATACGATTTCGTCACTTTAAAACGAATATAGATCATAGAATTGCTAGGTTTTTCTAAAACTTAAACTAGCATTTAACTATTTATATAGAATAGCACCACTATTGTTGTACTTTGAAGAGCTCATAAACTCAAATCTCTAGTAATCAACTAAAGCTAATATTATAAACTGAGAATTCCAAGCTATTTCGATATCAAGTTACTTAAATGCTATTTAGTTTACTTATGCTAATTTAAGGCAAATATATACTCATCTACAGTTATTTATATCATGCAACTCCTTGTTTAAACCAACGAGTTAACTACATAGCTAGCACTAAATAATTCATTTTTGTCGAGATATTATTTTATGTATACCGGTACTCAATTCGTTATGAATACTCCTTTTCATTATGATTTGGTATAGGCTTTCTGTTGGGACAAACTGCTGGAAGTAAAAAAATTTAAATCTTATTTCTTTTCATATGTTTTTGTCAGTGTACACAATTGTTTTGAGTTGACATTTAATAGCATAACAATTAAATAAACCAAAATACATGTTTGATAACAAAATAGTTGTATTGGTAGTGACAAATTAAGTATCATATCACATTTATAGATAAAATCCAGCAATCAAATTCAAACACTTGCACTGACTGTGATTGCCTGATATATACGTACTAACAGATAGCGTTGCTTGTATTCTCAGTGTTGAGCAAAGCACCACAAGAAGTTAGCTTCAAGAATAGACATTGTCAACTCTCAACTTGATAATTAGTTTGAATTGTCTCTCTCTCTCTCTCAGTCATCTCATTCTAGTTGCACGCTCCAAGATTTACTTTCCTTAACCGCAATCTCAGTGCATTTCAATATACACATAGTTATCTCGTCATCTATCAAAGTTTGGATCTCTTTGACGCCACGTGCTCGTCTGTCACTTTAACCTATTAAATGCTTCTAACTTGGTTCAAAAAGGTATTACTTTGATAAAGCTCTTACCTTTATTTGACGGTTTAATTCACATCCACGTTGGTCGTTTTACATTCAAAGGTTATTAAATTAAATGTAAGGTTTGTCAGCAACTAAACACACAACTGTACACAATTGGTTGAAGTATGCATCCCGAAATAGTTATTCATCCCACTATTATCAGTGTGACGTTTTCCATCAAGTAGTAAAATATAAAATAACCAGGCCAACACGCAGCTAAGCGCTTAAACCCGCTGGCATGAATCAAATTACCTTACAATTTGTTACTTTTATTCACTTTGCTCACAGCCTCGCGAAGCGTTACTTTTATGCACCTTTGGCCTCAGTTCTTCGTGCGTGGTCTATTTTCAAGGGAATCACGAGGATGTTCGCTGCGCTCACAACCTAGTTTCGCCCTTCGGCCTCAGATGGGTGGGTTTCTTTTACTGGCAAGTATACTACATATACCGTAGTTAACATAGTTAATATGCGAGTTACATATACCGTCAAAAAATAAAAGGTAAATATACAGAATAACCCAGTTAAAATATGTCTGCCGTTAAAACTAGTCAAACAGCTGATCAGTACTTCAATCAATACTCTTGCTGTAAATGAGTCGTACCTAAATTCTAAATAGAGAGAAACTCATTTTGATCTTCCAGTATTCGAATTTAATTCGCAAGACAATTAGTAACTGCCAAACCAAGAGACCTCGGTATTAGTAATAGTTAGTGGAATAAGTAAAGTTAAACCATTTTAAACCATTAATAAAAACGCTTAATAAAGCGTTTTGAAACTAAGCCTTTGTAGCTTGTATAACAGTCTAGTAAACTTATTCGTTTGGATGCAATAATTGAGCAACAAACGAATTGTCAAACAAACTGGGTCTGTTGCCCAGAGAATAAAACACATATTTGAGACTGTCCATTAATTTATCTGTCTCTGGTTATAATACATTCGAGTTCATTCTACTCGGTTGCTTTGTAACAGTTTATATCAATTACCTAATTTGTTAACGTATTTTTTAAAGCCAAAATTATACGAATGTAAAGCTTTCCTCTTTACACATGTCTTCTTTAAACAAATAATGTAGTATTACATTGTCTACTTGCATTCCGTCTTGGAGCCACTTTCCTTTCTTGCTACAGTTCTGGTTTACTCTCCCACGAGCATCTTCAGGCAGGAAAAAAGTTCTAATTTAAAATACAGGGTTATTCAAAAGAATGTCCTACTTTTAAAGAACTCTCCTTCAATAATTATTAATTAGATATACATAAATTAAATACTAGTAAAAGAGCACTTTTCAAAGTTTGTGTTCCTTGGTACACTTCTATAGATACCCACCATGTTTCCCCTGACTGATTGGCAAAGTTTAGCCGAAAATCAAACTATTTTCCCTAGATCACGAAGTTAATATTGATTTATGGAATTGACTGCAGCTCTGATACGGTTCCGCAGATCATATAGATCTTTTGTCAGAGTGAATACGTAAACCTTCACCCTTGTATAGCCCCAAAAACAAATTCACGAGGAAACCACAAATCTAAGACGAAACTCTCGCTGAACTGAACTGACTGGCTTTTTTAGACATTCAAGAACGAAAAATATCTTGTGTTGAATGGGCAGCCATCTTATTGTGAATTAAAAGCTGAAATTACCTCCAACTATATGTAAACAAAACTTTGAAACTTCTTCTTTTCAACTATAAGTCAATTATTAATAATACTAGTCATATTATTAAAATACAGAAAAATAAAAGTAGGACATTCTTTTTGAATAACCCTGTTATAAGTAATTAATGTAATTATAAATAAATATTAATAGTATTTACTTAAAACACAATTGATGCTACCTAGATATCCCTCTTATGACGCATTAGGCGTCGATATAACTCACTATTTATTTACAGTCTAATTATAATTACACTAATATTAAACGCTTCTTCAGTTTTGCACTCCGGCGCGAAGTCCGTTCAATGGGTGACGATCCTGATAAGCGGGCACAATGAAGATCACTGACACTGAGAATTTACACTGACACTGTTTCGCACTAGATGTGACCCTATGTTGCACTTACACTTCACAGGGTACGCGGCCCCAACTTGCTCGACTGAACTGGACAACTGAACTGAGTGGTTACAAACACGACTAGGCTTTAGCCAGACACTACACGATATAAACACGAGTCCGCAGATCCACGCTACACCGGTAGACTTTACTGTTTTGCTGCAACACGAAATAGCCTACAAGTTAAAAAAAAAAGCAATTTGTACAAATTAAATCGAAAAATCTAGAAAATATTTTACTACAGCAGCAGTCCAAATTGTGGCAAGAGATAATATTGACTGTAATATGTATCCTATATGGAGTGTTTACGTCACACTTCAAACTGTAAGGGATATTTTGCATTATTTGTGTTTTTAGGTGCTACAAAACCTTTGGCTTTTTTAAGGTTAGATTTTGTATGGATATATGTTACCTAACGTATTAACAACAGTTGATCGCTTTTCATAATAATTAAGTTGCCTTTAATCTAATCGTGATTTTATAACGTCGTGCTCAACATATGAACAATGTAATTACGTTATTTTCAATTCAGTCTCTATAAAGCGAGTAACTGAAACAATATTTGGCATTAATCAAGTGAATGTCAATGTTTGTTTAACATTACTCTGTTTATCTAAACAGTTTACCAGATCAGTTAGTCTCTTGGTTATCAGGCTGCAGGGTGTTAATAATTCGGCTTAATATTCTCTATCGACTTACACGAGTAATTGTAATTAATACAATCAGCAACTGTAAAACTTTACGGCCACTACCTAAGCCAACATAGTGTATTTGTACTTGTATCGACGAACACCTGCCCATATTTAACAGTTCAGGAGCAAATTCCCCTCAGCTAATCAGTAGCACTTTGAAGAAACTCTATCCAAACTAATGTTGATAGTATGGTTACATGCGGTGTGGAGTATGTTCGCTGAGTCTTTCCCACACTCTGTCGGCATCATTCCTAGAAGCTTTTAAATGATCGGTAAACAGAGAACATAGTAGCCTATATTAAAATGCCCAGTATGTAAGATATAAACAAGTAGCGCACCTGGAGGCATTAGTGTTGAACTCCTTGAAAAATGTGGGTTGATTGCAACAGATTTCCTTATTTGTCCCACTGTAACTCACATTTTCAATTTTAGGCTATTTAATACATACAAAAGGTAATCAAGTTGTGCCTAAGATAAATCCAACGTTGTATTCTCAAATTAAATATATTAAGTAATTTCAGTCATCGTCCTAAATTCATTTAAAGGTAAAGTTTTAGCCATCATAGAATTTACGAGAGTTAGAAATTTAGTAGTTACTTTACATCTAGATAATTAGAATCCATCATAATATTTCTATGGTGTACAGTAGATGCAAGTACGTATTATGTAACAACGATCCAACCTGAGTTCTTTTGTGATAGATATTTCCCCCCGAGATATACTTAAACTCCTTGGTAGTCCTTCAAACGAGTGTCACCTTTCATATTCTATCCTGTTTGAAGTAAGAAGATCGCATATATCTGTTAGGGAAAGCTCTAAACACAATGCTGGAAGAAGCCTTTTATGCTGAAGAAATACACAAGAGAAACAAAACCCGTATCGTTTGAATATCAAATATACAAGACGCATATAAGCAGCCGGAGCTTGGCTCAGCTGTTGTGTTCACGACCACAGATATTTCACAACACTATCTGGTCCACACATACTGTAACATATGTGAAAATACAGATATATTCAGTTTCTATGTACTAAGTTGATGTACAACGTCTGGAATACATTTAATATCTCCAGAAATGTAGAGCAAGTTAATGAGAATCTTGTAGTTGTGTATATGCTACTATTACGCTTACATAGGCACTTGTGTCCTTGTACATCGTGTCCAAACAACGGGCCACTTAAGGAGGTCACACTGTTTAAATAAAAACATCTGTCAAATGGTACCTTGTTATAAAGCTTAGTTACCGTTATAACGCCAGAATTATTCAAAACAAGTATTGACTGTTGGGGAACTGGTGGTTGTTTAAACTTTAAGAGTTTCTAACTTTCTAAGGCTGCAATTTCAGTTTGAGTGAACCCTGAGGTCTACTAGGGTCTTGTCTGATTGCCTAAGCTCTTTAGTTTCGCATACAGTTCAGTCCAAGCTTTTATTATGAGCTTTTATATTTTTATTTTGTAAACTCAAAGCTTATAGTGTTATTATTTTGTTCTCTACTTTCCCACTAGATAATGGCTTTGAATTAGCTGAAACATGTTGTAGATATACAACTTTTGATTTTTATTTATTTTAGTAGTATTTTTATTATAAAATTTTATATATACATATATTTCACAATCAGTGGTCGTTATGAATAATGTTTCATAATAACTGTTTTGAAAGAAACATGTTTATAGTTTAAAACATGCCTAACCCTATACAAGAGATTTCACATTTATTATTAAAGATTTTGAAAATATTATTTTTATTGTGACGTGCCAACATGCAGTGAAGAAAAGTTAGGGTTGGGGCAAAAGGAAGTCCATTAAAGTATGACATCTAAGCACAAACAGTTTGGTTGTTTTCAACTGTCTCACCTGTTCGTGGAACGTACGTTCGATTCCTAATTAATATTTTTTCTTTGTAACAGGTGGGAAGGTATCACCCGAATCACTGGTGTTCCAGGTATTGCTATTTTCACAACCATTTTGCTATGTTTGTTGGTAATTATTATTATTACCAAAGGCTCAGAACTCACCCGAAAGTACCACACTAGCTGCCGGTGCTTTCTTGGTTTGTGACTCACGTTAAACTCGACCACGAACCAGTGACAGTCACTTACTCGGGTTTGAATTGTGTTCTAAATTGTTAAACTATTCATAAGCTTTTAATTGATTATATTTCACGTTTATCGTTTGAGACTTCTGGGAGCAAAACATTCATAAAGTCACGTGCCCTCAAGCTTTATAACCGAACATTTACAAAGTTATTACTGAATATTGTATATGTATAATGTCTATTCAAATCAAGAATGTTGGCTACAAGTCCCAAATGTAGGCTATGCAATATAAACACGCAATGCAATTTTCTTCCTGACCTTTCTCTGTCCTGTATATGGGAAAGTACGTTAGTTTTGAATATTTTCGTATCACATCCATTGTATATCCAACTAGATTATATGAATGAATCAGTATTGTAGAGGCAACTTACTGTCAACTTATAGCCGAAGGCCTTAAGGGTACCAACTATTGGCCTTATTTTTACTTTGTGACTTAAAACTAGTATTACAGACACTCAGTAGATAAAACAATCTATAAAGGCGTAATCTATCTTTATGACCGCTTTTTGTCAGCCAAAAAAACATATATAAATGGGGATGCATTTGGAGAATAAATGAGGGGGAACTGTGGATTTAAATGCCCTTATGTCCTAGATCAAGGGGTCAATTGTTTGACGACATTTTACTGAGATGGGTGTACGCTGTAAAACGTGTTTTAGTACGAAATTTAAAACCACACCTAGTAAGCGTAATGTAGGTGGTACGGTACGCCTTTGTTTGAAATTCGATACATTCGCAATATTCAGCTTTCTGAAAACTGTTGTAGCTACCAGACAAAACTTGAAAGATTCCCGGTGATATTGTGCCTTCAGTGCTACCGACACAGAAAAATGAAATAGGCCTACGTAATTCCAAAACCTGATGAATCGTTTAAAAGCTCCATATACTTTGGTTATACTGCTATATGAATATGAACGAGTTCTTTCCTTGTACTGTATACGAGAGATGAGTCAAAGTGCTTGTGACAGCGGTGCTTTATGGCTGAGATTACAGACGTAACAAGGATATCCGTGAGACAATTGACAGACAGTGACTGACAACTTGACAACAATGACGGTGACTCGGTCTGTGTAGTGGCTGAGATATAACACATACACGGTACAGAACACAATAAAGTGTATTCCGTAAGTAAGAGGCCAAACTTTGGTAAGAGCCCGTAAGAAATTAAGAATAACCCGTTTTCCACAAACGCATTTTTTGCTAAATATCCGCCATTTTGTTTTTGTTTTGCAAACTGTTTTTTGTTTTTGTTTATCTCAACGCTTGGCCAGTTTTGAAACTCGGTGCATTTTATGCTTAGGTAAGTTCATATAAGAAAATACTCCAAGCATGACTGCTCGTTTGTTTAAAAATGTTGGTATTTGAATATTTTATTGATGTTCTGTCGGTTGCATAAAGTAAAGAAATAAATTTTAAGGAGATTTATGATTAATTGAACCTGTTATAAACCTACAATTAATTTAACATTTATTTGGAAGTTACAATGTACACTAACACTCTTTAACGGTAGTGGTTCAGACATCGTCACATTTATCGCTGCCCCTCCACCAATCAGATTGTCAAGCTTAAAAACAACATCTTCAGACCAACATTAACAAAAGAGGTTTTAAATTTATTAACATCAAATTTTGCTCAGGGTACAGCAGATTGATGATAGACTCTAAATGGGGAAAACATATTAACATCAAATTCTGCCTTTAAAAGTTTAGTCTTTAATTGGAAATATTTGAAAGGGAAGTGTTTTAATGTTTGATAAACTACTGTATTGGAACTTTGTACTTCAAGGGAAACCTCTCGACAGTGCTAAAAGGTTATTAGTGAATGAGTTTGAACAATTTTACTCTTTGGTTACAGTTTAGTTTGAATATGAAGCGATAAATCTGTTATTAATAACGTTGGATTCTATTTTAATACTCGTAGTTTGCACTGTTCGTCTTCAACATTATTTTATGTCAACCGTTTTGTATATGGGTGTAATGGGACTCTATGAGGTACTTTACTAGTACTTGTCTTACATCAAAAATCAAGTCAATGATAATTATTAAATGATAGTAAAGGCACTTATACGAGTACACCTATTTGAGAAATGTTACTTCTAATTGTAAGTAAAAATCGCTGAACTTGCGATTGGGTTTGGTAGAAAGTTCTGCTCGTCCAACTTACGGTTGATTAGTTTTTAATCTGGAGTTGGAGATGTGACGTCAAATACAATATGGCAGACAGTGCTGTCTAGCGGGAAACTTTAAAAACAATCAACGTTTATGTTGCGAACTTGTTCTACATACCTTCTAGTTTAGACATGTAATTAATATACCATGGATATAGAAACAGTACTTAAAGCGTTCTGTAGTGAATATTAGCAAATATGGGATTAATACACATGAAATGAATTTGTGTGTGTTAATTAACACATTCAGAGTACAACAGAAACCTCTCCACAAATTGGCAAGGTTTTATTACTTTTTAAAATACAATACAAGATGAATCAAATCCGCTTACAGTTGTGGATTAACATTGTGTTTCATAGATTTATACTGTGGTCTGTTTGTAAAACATGTTTCAGTGGTAAATTTAAGTGGTAATTATGATAAACAAAGAAAAAGAGCGACATCTTTTTAGTGCTGCAGTAGTCAAGGTACTAAGCAACTTAAAGGTATAAATTGTCGTTAGTTGCCAATTAGAACTTTCAACTCAATATAAATGAGGGCGTTTAGAAAGCAATATTTTAAGTTGGAGTTTTCCTTAACTCTTACTTGATGTTTGCGGTATTTTACTCAAAACGTCACAGGCTCAAACCTGATGACGTATTTAAGTTCGAAAAATTAAAAATTACATGAAAATAGTTTTTACTGGTGGCGAAGTTATGAATTTAAAGTCCTCTCTTCCACTTAACCACAAACAACCTTGGTTTCTTCTAAATAAACTAAGCTAACATAACAGGGACAAAACTCGAATTTGTTATTTCCAAGATTGGCAGAAGTGAGCAGATAAATAATACGTATCAGTGAGTTTATATGCATGAGGGTTGAAGCATTATAATTTTATACAGGAAAGTATTTGGTTGCTCGCTCAAAGGGAAAATTGGGTTCACTAACGTGGAGATAGCCTCTTTGTCCCGCACCTCCCCAGGAATAACAACTAGCTAACTGCATCCAGCTAGCTCACAGAGTAACACGTCCACTTGTGTTATATATGCAGATGATAATATCCTAGCTTTGCCTAAAGGTCCATTTGTTTATAAATGTTTTGCTACCCTTAACACTCATTAGTACAATACGATCTATGAAAAACAATGAAGTTAGAGGTAAAAATGTCTTGGCCAGTTTCGTCGGAGTCGTATGAAAGTACTTATCATTAGAGAGGCATAGAGAATTTATTTTGTTTTCAGGACCTGATTTTTTTATGATATTTTTTTATGATATGGGGACAGTTTGGAAAAAGAAAGAAGAAATTCTTCCCATTATAGACCAGTTTCACATCAAGTTAAGCCTTACGATTATGAACATTACAACATTACAACAAAGACGAAATTATCGAGGAAAACTATGGTGGTTTGACAGCGTTGCACATGAAACATTGCCATTTATGATAAAATAAACTTTTAGTGTTTTGGCTGCTGCCACTCTGGTTTTTACTGGACTATTGACTGGCCTACATGTACGTGACGTCAGGTCGCTATAAGTCGTATAAACGAGTACTAGTCTACTTTCAGTAATGATGGGGAAGAAAATTGAAAATCTCGTAAAGAGTATCATACAAGACGTAAACTATTCCGGGAAGACTTGATGAATTTTGAATAGTAGAAAAGTAGGGTCATAAAAATAGTTATATGCTGTAGTCTACAGTTACGAGAGATGAAAGGCGACCTTTTGGTAAGCTAATGGCTGAGTATCGCCCACGGGGGACGGACCGCATGGAATCGAAAGAAAATCTGTGATTAGATCATGTGTAGCTTTGTATTCTAAAGGTCGTTTTAAGAAGGTAGACTGCAATAGTAGTAATAACAACATTGATGTAATAATGACACAGCCCTAAATTCCTAAGGTTCATGCAACATTGCAGCTGCTAAAAGTTAAACCCCTTAAAACATTAAAATGCTGCTGTTACCGTTATTAGAGACAATAAACATGCTCCATTAAACATGTACTTTCGTGCCAAATTCAACTCAGGCTCTTTCAACTACTTATCAGTATCAAATTACAGTAGAGCCTGGAATCTAGTAAAAAAAACAACATTTCAATATTAGAAGGTCTCTTTAAACTTGCCGCCATTTTGCATTGAGTAAACCTAGGTTTACGACGTCATTTTCAGTACTGGCGCTTGTTCTGTTTTATGTGCGACATAGACTCTTTTCTTACTCCTTGCGCACCGTAAACCATAGGCTGTTAGACAAGTAAGTAGCCTTCAATTTTTCGTAAAAGCGTGGCAAAGTGTAAGGTGTTATCAATAAAAGCTTTGCAAGCTATCTAATGGTTGTTGTGCACTCTGTATGTTTTAGACGAAAAGCTTAATACCTGTTTCCATTATTATTATTCTTACGTACAACATTATTGAACTTATTCCTACACGTATATATTTGACTTGTTCAGCACTTCTGTCGTGCGTTTAAAAGCGCCTAAATAACACATATAAAAAAGAACTTAAATCTCACTAATCACAGTTTTACAGAAACTGAAATGCTTATGTAGTTGAAATTTAAAGGTTTGTACAGACAAATGATCATTATTTGTAAACATTTTAGGCTACGTCTGTTATTAACATCATTTATATACATTTAAAAATTCAAATTTTAAGTTTATAAGTGTTATTAACAGACGTAGCCTAAAAATGCATTCAAATAATGAAATGTTCTTATGTGCAGCAGCTTAAATAACAGTATGGTCTATTGATTTAAAGGCTGCAGTTTCCTTGTTGGTGTAATTTGATGGGCCTGTGGTTGCTAGGCAACCCATCAACTGAGCCCACGCTGATATCAGACCGGTAATCCCTAGGTTAGTCTTCCTGGAAGTAGAGGTATTTATACAACACTAACAAACCACTCTTCACTTTGTGAGCCAGCGCTTGCTGTTTCTAATTACCTTGAAACCGAATCAAAGTAGTAAAGTTTAGAAGGCCGTTGCAGAGTTAATCCTGAAAAAACGTATACAACTATGAACGATATTATGAAAATTATTTGATGTGATCTGTCAAAAAACTGGAAGAGATGGATTTCATTGGCTCAACAACGTAATTTAACATTTCAATTGTACCTCTTGACGATTCCAACAAAATCAAATTTCATTCAATTTTCTTTGCAAGATATCGAATCAGATCATATTCCAACTGTTATGTTAAATGAGACTGAGATCGAAGAAGTCTACACAACTAAATTCCTAGGAATACACCTCGACAGAGAGTTGACTTAAGATTGCCATGTAGACAGTCTATGCTCAAAAACAGCGTCCGGCATTTATGTACTGAGGGAACTATCAAAATACTGCCCTACTCAGGTATGCGATGACGGCGTTACGGGTTATATACCCACACCTCCTATGGAGTGGTTCTGTGGTGTGGTTGTGAAATATCACAATATATGTTGATTTTTCGTTTTAGTCTCTCAAAAGTTCAACGTCGAACTGCTTCTGTAAGTGGTTGGATTTTGTATACAAACTGACGTTTCACGCGGACTGTTGTTAGGAAGAAAACAAGCGCGGAGCTAATAGTAGTTAATCGTAGACTGGTCAAGAAACGAACACGTAGTTCAGATTTTGACACAGCTAAAACAAAATTACCGTTCCTCTTAAAGGTAAAACTAACTTCAGTCTGATAATCACGTTTTGGTTAGAGAGCTTGATTTATTGTTTCTAATAACAACGAACTGGAACGTATTATTGGTGAGCATCGATCTTACGAGAGCCAATGAAGTGAAAACAGCATCTCTTGTTTATTATTTGCTCTCTACTGGCTGTGTGTTTCATCATAATGTTTTGTTTTTCGCTGTAAACTAATTTAGAGAACTGTAAGAGACATTCAAACTATTAGTATACACAACTATCACATATTTGGAACAAAGTGATGATAATATTAAATTGAAAACGTCCATACAGTTACGTGGTGACAAATTGTTTTAATTTGGTCTGGAAAAACGTTGACAAAAGATACTTTGATCAAAGAGGCAGCAATACAATCCGACCCAACCAGGCAACTTGATTGCACGCTTTGACCGCAAACAGTTGTTTGAAAACACTTTTAGTTTGCTTTTCAAGTTTATTTGAATAAAACATGTAGGCCTATTCATGTATTACCACAATATTGGAATATCGTTTCAAATTTTCTTGAACAGTCTTGTTGGCACTACTTATGTATTGCTGTTGTACAAATTGTAGTAAAGAGAAATATGTTAGCCAGCTTTTTACGATTGAGCTTATGTATATTAAATTAAAAACAAACTTCCATATTTAATCAAATAAAATGTTTTTATAGAGGTTTAGAAGAATTAGGGACTTCTATAGATGAGCCATAACAACTTTTCCAGCTGGATAGAAAAGTCACAGAAAGATGGAGAACTGTTCCCGCCGAACATTAGGCGCTAATTGTTTGTTGTAGCAATATTGTCAGAAATATAAAATCCGCAGTGTGGTTAGCTTTCTGGGGCGGGGGACAATGAATTAAATTGAGACCAAGGGCGTTCGGTCTGACTGATCTAGAATTCTGGATACTGCTTTTAGATTCTTGAAGGACTTTTAAACCAAATCTTAGGTACTTCAAATTTACAGAATCAATAGTTTTAAGGTACGCGCCTGTCATCACATCATGTCCGAAATTCTGTGCCACAGTTATCTGGATTCAGATAGCTGTCTGTATGAAGCTGTATAATAGTGATTGATTATGGCTGTCTAATGTAGTGATGTCCGTTTTTCTTCTCACACTATGTCACTTGACATAATGTGGTCATGTGTTGTCTGATTTATGATGGATGTCCGGTGATTGAAATGTAGTGAAGTGATGGTACTCCGACACAGCTGTATATGTAATGTTGCCTGTCAGAGTGGTTTAGTCGTGCTGTATGATGACAGATGTGTCTGTGACGGTGATTGATGGCTGTCTGTCTAATGTAGTGAAGTGATGTCCTGCTCTTCTTCTCAACATCATCATCACACTACTCTCTCTGTACCTATCCGACACAGCTGTATATGTAATGTTGCCTGTCAGAGTGGTTTAGTGTTGTATGATGAGATGTGTCTGTGATGGTGATTGATGGCTGTCTGTCTAATGTAGTGAAGTGATGTCCTGTCTGTATATGTAATGTTGCCTGTCATGTTGTCACACTACTCTCTCTGTACCTAGCCGACACAGCTGTATATGTAATGTTGCCTGTCAGAGTGGTTTAGTCGTGCTGTATGATGACAGATGTGTCTGTGACGGTGATTGATGGCTGTCTGTCTAATGTAGTGAAGTGATGTCCTGTCACATGTACACTCTCTGTACCTAGCGACATAGCTGTATATGTAATGTTGCCTGTCAGAGTGGTTTAGTCGTGTTGTATGATGACAGATGTGTCTGTGACGGTGATTGATGGCTGTCTGTCTAATGTAGTGAAGTGATGTCCTGCTCTTCTTCTCAACATCATCATTACACTACTCTCTGTACCTAGCCATGTGGTGACATAGCTGTATATGTAATGTTGCCTGTCAGAGTGGTTTAGTCGTGTTGTATGATGACAGATGTGTCTGTGACGGTGATTGATGGCTGTCTGTCTAATGTAGTGAAGTGATGTCCTGCTCTTCTTTTCATTACACTACTCTCTGTACCAAGCAGACATAGCTGTATATGTAATGTTGCCTGTCAGAGTAGTTTAGTTGTGTTGTATGATGACAGATGTGTCTGTGACGGTGATTGATGTCTCTCTGTCTAATGTAGTGAAGTGATGTCCTGCTCTTCTTCTCAACATCATCATCACACTACTCTCTCTGTACCTAGCAGACATAGCTGTATATGTAATGTTGACTGTCAGAGTGGTTTAGTCGTGTTGTATGATGACAGATGTGTCTGTGACGGTGATTGATGGCTGTCTGTCTAATGTAGTGAAGTGATGTCCTGCTCTTCTTCTCAACATCATCATCACACTACTCTCTCTGTACCTAGCAGACACAGCTGTATATGTAATGTTGCCACTGTATATGTAATGTTGCCAGTCAGAGTGGTTGAGTCGTGTTGTATGATGACAAATGTGTCTGTGACGGTGATTGATGGCTGTCTGTCTAATGTAGTGAAGTGATGTCCTGCTCCACATTATCAGCCCTTCTTGGCAACATCAGCTTCACATCACTCTACCTCTTTTCTTTAACTGTCTGACGACAGCTGTTATAGGCACTTTATTAGTATGAAAAAGTTACAAATTTAGAGTCGAATAACCTGTTTGCTTTTAAAAGTTATAAGTGAAAATTGGTATTCTCAAACTACTTTCCAGACCACAGACCAGACAAGCCCCTTCTACGCAAGTGTGAAGTTTCCTCATTCCTCAAAGAGTGTTTTAAAATGCCGTTCATGTATTGCGATAAAATTTATAAGCTGTATTCAAATCTCAAACCTCTTTGTGCCTTTTACAACTTTACCTAATTGTTCAACCTCACTCGAGCGGATATGTCGTAGAATCAATCCACTCGCAGCAGGCAGGAGGTGTGCCTTCGCTGCCTCAGTAACATGGCCACAGTTACTTAGTCGTAGCATAAGAGCAGCTCACCACTACCACTGGCAAGGAGCAGGAGGCATAGATGTGCTTGGCAACTGCCTTAATTAATATACCAGGTGTGTAGGAATTTCTGTTACACACTAAACCTTTTCATCAGATTTATGAAAGCTTGAAGTTTTTAAGCCTATATAACTTCAATTTAGTACTAAAATCCTTCGTTGGCCTCGTAGACCTCGCATCTGGACAATTATTGATTTAGTAGTGGTTGGTTTTATTTGAACCCGACACCGTTTTGGTTCCAGTTACCAGAATGCGCTACTAGGCGTAGTTACTCACTGCAAAGGTATTCTCGAGGCCAAATCCAAAGACCAAGAGCGGTACTTGAACCCACAACCTCAAGCACTGAAGCCCAGTGGCGTAGCCACTCGACCAATGAAACCCTTCAGTTAATTTGTTGGCTAATTTAACGTACATATAAAGCTTAACGATATACTTTTAGCTATTTCAATTGCTTTGTTGAATGAGTAAAATTAACGGCAAAGTGTAATAATATGATGGTAACAAAGTGCGGTCTATATTATTGGCAGTTCCAATACACAGAGAAGTGGTTTGCAAACATTGACGTTAACTTAATTTATCTGAAATATTGTACAATTCCCAGTTTTTAAAAGGAAATACACTTGTCGAGTAGTTGTTTTTCTGATTTTAATTTCATCCGTATTGACGGTTTGAAGGTACAACAATTTATCAATTTCTCGTTATAGCTTTACCCTAGATATTTTACATACGCGTTTTAGGTAACGGTTCCCAACTATTTTACATACGCTCTCCAATATTTTGTAATACTACTTTAGATTTTAATAGGTTTGAAAAAGCAGTTTCTGTGGGGTTTGTTTTGTTAAAAGCTTGTCAATGAATCGGTTTTAATTTATGTTCCTCATAGTTATTGAGGCACACGTTTTGTAACACATCTCTTTTACAGAGTTTTCATAAACGGATACATTTTAAATTGTACCTTTCAATTTTACGATCACTGTGTGAATCTGATACACGACTTGTGTTAGTTAAGGTTTTGCTTTAATAAGAAAGATATTGGTTCTACTAATAAGTTGTACAAATAAGACTGGGTTTGTCGAACTCAGTAAGCTTGTTTTGTGATTGTTGGTGTATTCGTATGTGTCCTTACAATGGCTGACTAAGTAAGAGTAAATTTGAGGTCTTATATTCTTAAACAAACTTGAGGAACTTTTCAAACTGTTGGAGTATTAGGATGCTTTCCAAAGTGTTAGAATAAGATATTTAAACAATTTTCACAAATTATTGTTTTAATAACAAACCCGTTTTAATATCGCTTAGGCTCTTTTTAAACACATAGACAATTACTCTGATATGTTTCAATAATTTTAGGAACAAAAATGTTCAAACTACTCGTATATTGGCATAACGCGGCCCGAGGTTCAGTCTAAACTACAGCGATGTAATCGGCTTACTTAGGTACGGGTTACTTAACTCAAATACCACTTGGCGAAGCGAAGCTGTATCAAAACAAACCTACTTTAAGCATTACAAATTATTTATCAGATGGATTTGGTAACTACTTATAGAATACGTCAAGTCTGTTTCCGTCTTTTTTATAGAGATTATTGAAACGTCTGAATTAAAATTTGACATGTTTAATTCCATAAAAATGGCTAAATTCCATAACCTTAAATTGGTGCTCATTTCATGGTCCCGGGTACGTCTGGCGGCTTGAACATACCATTAGTTTAAAGAAAATTAGCTAAAACTATGGTACCACTAATTCTTTCAAAATTTAAAACTTATTTTAAACAAGCAATTAATAAATGGTTTTTTAAATTATTTGATCATAGTGTTTAAAAATATTAGATAAGCAGTTTCTTATCTGTTTAAATGGGATTTTTCTCATGTACTTAAAAGAGCACACAAACACTGGTGAGTTTTAGGTTTTGTTTTAATATGTCCGAATGAGTTAAATTTTTTTGACGAGTGGGAGGACTTTTTATAAGGCTTTCTGTGTCTAGTTCAGAATATAATTCATATGATTATCCTCAAATATATTGTATTAAACAATGCCAACTCACAAGTACATAAGATTAAACATGCAAAGGTAGAGAGACACTGGGAACATGACACAGGGGAGGCGATGAACATTGAACAATGGTGCACTCAGCTGTGGCAGGTGTTTGTGATGACTGTCAACTACTCACACCACAGAGTATGTGCGAAGACAGTTCAAGATCCAAGGAGATATATACCTGTGTCTTGTAGTGTGAGGAGCTCTACACACGTTGTCACTTGGCATCAAAACCCCATATGCCAAGTTATCTAAATAGTAAATGTTAGTTTAGAGTTTAGATTGTACTATCTAACAGAATACCTTGCCTCACTCCCGCCCCTTTCATCAGAACTGCCTTCAATATTTTATTAAAACATCTGGTAATTCCCTTTTTTTAATTATCTTCACTAGCAAACCCAGAACTTCAAGTATCTAATATGCAAAAGCCAACAGTTACATTCAACGGGATAGTAAATTTCAATAAAATGTAATTTTCAGGCTCATTTCCACGATAACTGGAGCCACTTCCGAGAACTCATTCATTTATTTTCTTTTTGTTATTTTATTTAAGTGGTACTGAAGGTGTCGTATGTTTAGCTGTTTTCCAGCTATTTTAAACACAATGTTTTTCGGCTTTAATGGCTATGTTGAGTTTTCAAAACACGTCTGCAATAAATATGTTGTCGAAACATCATATCAAGTTTCAGCTCAATCGATCAACACACTATTGAGATCATAATTATTATCGAAATGGATAGAGGCAGCTCGTGGACAAATAAAGCACTTCCGGACCTGTGGTTAAGAGTTGAATATATTTTTTAGACCTATATGGAACAATATCCCGAAGTACTATTGTCTAGTTTCGGGACACCCTGTATATCAAACTTCATGTGCAAACGTCGTTAAGGGCAGTACACAATTATTAAACAAAGTTAATGAGCGTGAACTGCAGCAGTACTGCACTGACGAGCCGCTATAACGACTGAGGCAAGCTAGGCAGCACACTTGACTCTCGCGGTGAACCTCAGAGCTCAACCTTTACCTTACTAAACACTCATCGAGTTAATTAAAAACCTTCGTCTTAGCAACGTAACATTTCCCAATCAATGTATCAGTTTCTTGTTTGAACATCAAATACATTCCCGCTTGTAACCTATAACGTCTTGTAGATGTCACTTCTAAATACAAAGGTATTTTCACTATACAAATCAATAAATGAAACTACATCTTCGGAATGTTTATTTTTCGAACTTTGAGTTTTCCTGAAAATTCTATAGTTATTATTAAACATTAATGTATTCATTACAAACATCGTTTAACAATACGTTTGTTAGCGCCTTTTGTAAATGTACCTCAAGACTCTTGAGGTTTAACATCAGGTGAAAGAACTGTTTCATTTACAAATCAAAACCTGTAAATCCGTCAATAGTGTTGACTGAAGTTAACGTGAGCTCTCAGAACTAAGCAAAGTAAAGATTTCATCTTAAATCTTCCATGCAAAGCCCCTTATACTCTTGCACAACTTTCTACTTCCCCAGCCACACAAGATCAACATCCGATTCATATTTGTTGACAACTACGAATTCAATATATTAACATATAAGTTGATGGACTTTTCTACCGGTTATTGTGTCTAAAATCTACGCAACATCTCGTAAGGTATAGGAAGTTCTCTCGTTATCAAGTTACCTAAATTAAATTAAATTATTTAGAAATATCGTTTTGTTGTGTCGTTGAAACATAATTAGATTATTCTGTTCATGTTACACGCCTTTAAAGAACAAATGTTGCTGATTTTCCCAGAATCTGTAAATAGTTTTTATTTGACCGAGTGAGACTTAAAGCAGATTGCTAATAGTTTTATTTTGTGTTTAAAAACCCGTTTATAACGATTGACTTATAACGTAAATTGTATCATACGTTTCTGAAGAATTGTTTTTGATATTTTTACAAACTCAAACTGATAGAGTAAGCAGGTAATAAATAGTCTTTACTATCTCTTCCTTTCAATCCGAACTTCTCTTTATAATTTCCATTGAATACATTATGTTTCAACACTAAAGTTTTGTATCGATGGCAGATGACATGCTTTGAAATGTGCTGGAAATCTAACCCAGTAGGCAGTAACTAATAAAGCACTGTAGTACAGCGACCAATCTATACTTCAGTTTGATCAAATCAATCGAATAGTGCGTTATTGAACTCTCTGGTCCTAGTGATGAAACACGCTATTTTTAATATGACAAAATGGTGGCTAGGGGGCTGAAAAAGCATACTCTTAGGCTTTCGTGGCCGGTGTCGCACAACTATAATCTAGTTCTTCCAGTTCATACCTCATCAAAACATCATAATAGTTAGGCTATTCATAATATAATTTCCGTCTCGATGTGGAGTTTCAGCCAACCAGTGACTGAAGATGGTACTCCACAGCGAGACCGAACATCTCAAGCTATGTATGATGATGTTTTGACGCAAAAGAACTAGATAATAAAAAACATGCTGGCCCACGTTTATAGGATGAAAAGGAACAATCCTTCAAAGCATGTCGAGAAAGTTCAAAAACACTATATATAAAATATCACAGCAAATACTTTCGCTGATCCGTACGCATCAGCAATTCATATCCAGAAACTGCTTTTTTGTTTCTGTCTACGCCAATGGCATTTTTTAATGAGTTACTTAACGGTTTGTGAGAATCACGAAACGCTTTTAAGGAAAGTGGTCCGAACCTCTGTGCCAGCGTCGGTAATCGAACCCGCAACTGTGCGCTTTGCAAGCCGTGACTCTACCCTCTGAGCCACAGACGCAAGGGAAAATAAGGTCTTGGGAGGCAGTTTAAAAATAACGGGTATAAACTAGTCAGAATCGGTTTTAAAGAAGTGTAACATAAATACGTATTAGCTCAACGGACGATCAAAACGAACGAAACAAATACAAGAAACCCCCTTTACATCAAATTAAGCGTTAATATAACATCGTAAAAATTTGATAATCATCCTGCAGCTTGATCGGGTTTTATCATTACATTCTATAACTTTGGTGAAACACACACACACACTTGAACAAGGTAAGGTAAAGTAAACACTGTTAACTTGCAGTAACTAGTTTTCTAACACATCTTGAAGTAGCGATCTAAGTTATTGTCAAGGACACACTCCACTGCTAAAGTACGTTCAATCGCATGTACACTTTTTATACAACTTACTCTGCATATTTCCTCCATTAAAGTCAAGTTAGTCGTTTTTCAAGCTGTTATAACTTCCTTAAAAGATTATTTTGTAAAATAAAAGGCAACATAGTGCCAGATCGATATTGTGTATAATTTGATAATCTTACTCATAATCTTACAATTATATTAATTTGACTCAATAATGTAGAGTTTAATATAACTTAGAGTTTGATCTCCCCTACAAATACCACATACCATACCCTCGCAGAAAACGTATTAAACAGTGTGTCTCTGGTATACACACAAACCAGCATTATGCCTCTTCTACAACGGTAAGCCAAAAATAAAAATAACTAAAATAGGTGTTTTTTATATACTATTAATTACCAGAAATTGACTAAACGCGGCGTTGCCAACATGCTGGTATCCGACTTACAAGTTAAAACAATTCTAGGAACTGGTGGTAGTCTATCTTCAGCCACAAAAGTACTATATCTGTCCAGGAGAATATACAGGCAGCTCACAATGTTAAAAGTAAATATATGTGTAATATGTTTTTACTTTAATAATAACATTTTCAATCAGCTGTTTTTATTTAATAATAAGAAAATACATTGCTTTGTTAACATCAGCCTTGTTTTGTACAATGTTTTCCATTTAATGTTATGAGTGTGTACTACGTGTAAATTTTTAATGAATCTGTTTATCTCTTTACCAAAAGATGGAAGCAAGGTATTTATCCATCAATCATATTCTATTCATCTATCCATTAAAGTCAAGTTAATCAAAATTCTAGTTGAAAACCTATTACCTATCAAACACTCAACAGAAAAATAACAATTCAACATACAATTCCACATGTCCGCAATTCCACTTATGTGTGTATTGTATGAGTTATGAGTTGACTCATCTCTTTATTCGACAAGGGTGTACAAATGATTAGACTAAACAAGTTAAATTTCAAACAAAATCCTAAGAAAACAAGAATTGTATATTTTCTGTGAGTTTTTACTTAAATCCAAAACGTATACATATACAACACAATAATCCCAGACTGACCTGTAATACTAAATCAACTTAACAAACCTACACGAAGAAAATAGAGCCCTACTACCAGAGTATAATTCTCCGAATACCAGTGTAGAGCTCAACGAAAATGATGTGTGATGCATATGTACCAACCTTTGTCATTGAATAAAATGAACTCACTTAACACATACTTTAACACAAAACAAAATATTACCTGACAGCCGTTATTAAAGCTGTAAACTCATAGTACTTGCAGGATAGAAGTTGATATTTGATGAGTACTGTCACAGTGTCACAGCTAACTGACATGACGTAAGTAAGACCTGACATGTAAACATCTGACAACTAACATTTCACTGTGTTTTCACATAGTCCGACTCACTCACAATGTCACCCGGTGAAAATAATCAGTTTTATGTCCTGAAATCGTGTTGTATTTGAAATAAAGTTTAACTTGAAGATAGGGTATATTAAACTTTGCTGGAAACTTGCTCAGACACTTGAAACTCAATCTATAAACTTTGTCCCGGGTCTAAACTTGGGAATTCTTTATGTAAAGAATCTACAACAGTGAGTTGTTTGCAAATTACACTGGGAATATTTGAAATTCATAAGTACTCTGGAGGTATTGATTAAATCTCAGGTTTCTCTTGATCTCACAGCCAGACTGAACTCCTTCAGTCCTCATTTACAGCTGATGTTTACTTCTAATTACTATATTTCCATTACCAACTCGTACTAGCTGATTGGTTTACATAAGGTTTTCACACACTTTCAACTTAGTTTTTAATAAAGCGCTCTGTGGTTTTAATTGCTATCTTTATATTATTATAACTGTGTTACGTTTCTCTGTTTTTAAAACTTGCTCAGAGTAGGTTTTCATTATAATATGCAACAAATAATTTTGTTATTAGCAAACTTCCATAAGAAATATAGGTATTAGTTTATATTAAAATATAGAATAAAGCGGCGTAGAACAACACTGAAAATAGTTTTAAGCTTCCATTCACCCTCCCAGTCAAATGGCAAAACTGTAAATATGTAAAGGTTTCAGATTTCCACGAAATTTAATACACGTCTTCCTCTAGGAAATCTCTAGGTATAGTTCATTTACCAGCACAACCGATCCACCGGAAGTGCTCTTTTTTTAGGTAGCGTTTAAAACAGGTTGTTTGCTAAAAAGCATATGTTTATCATCCGATTTTGATTGAATTTTATATACACGTATAGCAGGATTGTTTGACAAACAACAACCTACACACGCACATAAATGCATAAAATCAACAATAGTTTCAGTTTTTCTTTTAATTGGCCCTTAAGTTTTAAATGTAGTTATAAAATTAACATTGTTGAATCTTTTTTTAATCTAGCTATATGTATGGTACCTCTACAAATAATCAATACTTCATTTTAAAGACAGTTTGTTTAGACTAAATAGCGTGGTTTCAGTCTTTATTTATGAACTATTCATTATTTTGTTTCAGATGGTGCTTGGGAGTTATGCAGGCTGAAGGTAAGTCTTATCCACAAGATGTTTTACAAACGCCAGGAGAAGACTTACACTCGTATTTGGCTGCATAAATTATTCTAAATTCGTAGATTCTGTAACATACAATTCCTAATTAAAACTACAGTACCACTAATGGTGGAGTACTGTATGTGCACTGGATGAAGTACTGTAAAATATCATCTAAGATACTAAAATATAAATTAACCATAATTTACATTGACTTGTAATCTGCAACTCAGAAACCTACTTCAAAACTTATAACTTATTACATAACACAACTTTCAGATAAATAATCTAACTAAATAATCAATTAGTTAGTCAGATTTTTCACAGAACCTACCAGCTCAACTCCAAACTATAGTCTAATAAGATATTTCATCACTAGGTCCTAAAGTGACACTTTTTGACCCTCGGTCATTAACGTTCGAGGCACAAGACACTTTCGGGCCGAGTAATTATTCTTTTTGTCATGAGGCAAATAGTAATGAGGAATAGATGTCAATAAATGTTTCAATTTAAGTAAACATGTTCTTGAACTTAGCAGTCTGAATTACATTGTTTTGAAGAAACAGCTGTTACACTGATTTAGCGTAGTCAATGTTAAAATTCAAAACAAACTACTTGAACCAGCTGTTGTACAAAAGATCATTAAATACGATTTTAGGGAGAAAAGATCATCAGAACATATTTCTCATTTTATTCAATTATCTTCTTTTATCATATTTATCGATGAGGGTATTTAAAGATGAATATGGGATGAATGGTAAGTGTTTTTTATGAATAATGGAGTAAAATAAAGGCCAATAAAGGCCTTACTCAGTGGAAAAGAATGCCGCAAACCCAACCTCGTAAAGTCCACTCTGGTTCAAGTGGTGAGTTATTTACAGTTAAAATGTCTCAAACGACATTTCACGTTTTATCAATAAAAGCTATAGTTTCGTATACCACCCGACCTGGCTCTTTCTAAAAACCTATGGGGCCTTTTCCTCAGGACGTCACCGAACGGCAAAAATTTGAGTTGCGCTGACAAGAAAGTCAATAAATACCATACAACCAAAGAATCCAAAATACCAACAAGGTTAAAGTAATTTTTCAAGGAAGTTTTCAGAGCGTGGTGAAACCTTTTCTACTCCAAATATACTAGAACTAAGCTTACAGCAGAGCGTAAAATATTCTGGGAAGTCTAGAGTTCCCTAGCAGGAAAGTCTTAAAATAAAGCTTTCCACTTAGTTAATGGGAGTGCTGTCTAAGCAGATATTTTGTCCTGAAAGTTATTAATACGAATCAGGCAAAACTCACAGAGTAGAAACTGATAATTATAAGATAGAACATGTATTCTTCATGTAGACTTTTTTAAATAAAATAAGGAATATAAATTGACATATTTTGAATAATCCAAACAAAATATTTTAATTCGATGATTGATGATTGATTGATTCAGAGTCAAATATTCATTTAAAAAAAGAAGAAATAAAATTAAATTTAAAATTAATGAAAATATTTAACGACGAAATTTATTTCGCGTAAAGCTTATCATGAACCATGTTCATATCTTCAGAAACTCTGGGCTGAACATTGAAGGTATGAAATTTGTTCATGAAAAGCTTAAGGCTAAAATAAATGTTTTATAGTTTAATAAATTTTAAATTTAATATTTTCCAATAACATCAGTCTCAAGACAATGGACAACTAATAGAACTAAATGTAAATATAACACTTTCTTCAGTTACACAGAAAAAAAGATAGAACACGTCTACATAAAATATGGCTTATATTTCGCCATAGTCTAATCTTATAACAAACAAAAACCACCTGATTAATTTGTTTAATTTCACCCTATGTTTAATCCATCCGGCTGTCTAGATTTCAGAACTAACTGATGAGCCATCTCTATATTAAGAAGTTTTGAATCAGTTAGTTTGGGATCTGACTCTGGCTGTTGTTCCAAATAGATGACTTTCAATGTGAACCCCTCTTCGAGCGTTTTCACATTGTGCTCAATGGCGTGTGCGGAAAGTGGTCTATTTGGATTTTGATGAGCCTGATTCGGAGAGGCGTGATGATTTACCAATGTAGTCTTTTGGGCAGTTTTTACATGTAAGTTGATAAACTACGTTGGATGAATTGCAGTCTATACTTCCTTGGATGGGGTATTTCTTTTTAGTCACACTGCTGACATATGATTTGGCAGCTTGTAAAATCTTGCATGTCCCGCACCTTGGAGTTTTACATGGGCTGCATTGAGAAGTCTGGGGTTGGGTGAAATTAAATGTTGGACGGGATAATATATTTTGGAGGTTTGGAGGCTTGTTAAAAATAACTTTGGGAACTTTTGAAAATAAATTCGATGTTTCCCGATTGCTGTCTAAGATAGGATAGGCTACTTTTAAAATTTTGTTCAGTTTATGAAGTTCTGGATAGTATCTAACAATCAATTTAGGGTCGTTTCTATTGATAGAAGAATCAGTATTTTGGGTTTTTTACTCGACTATCGATAAGTTTTTGAGGATATCGTCTATCATTGAGCACGTTGGAAAGACTTGACATTTGCTTAAAACTTACAACAAACTTCATACAAAATACTTAACAGGTAATGTGTAAACTTAATATTCCAAAAGTGCCCCCTTCTTATTTTGCTAAGGCTAGCCAGGATGTAAAGTTGTAAGTAAAGTAAGTACCTTATTACTTTTCACCGGACAAAGTTTTTAAATCGTAAAACTTTGATTCACTTGCAAAACGTTTGAAGCAACGTTGTTTAGATGAAATTTAAACCACAACGCATATTGACTCAAAATTTAAATAACTCCATAATGTTCAGCATTTACTACCAAACCTTTTGTTCGGAAAAGGTTTTAATAAGCTACCGTGCATATACATTGTCTAAGGTGTCTGTTTCAATGTTTATTTCCACCTCTGAATTGATAAAGCTGTCTTTTATAATGATGAAAAGGTTGAACAAAGGAAAGCTGAGAGGTTTGAAAAGAACGCGGGTATTAGGATAACAATTACTCTTAATAATTCTTCTTTTCAATCAAACGCAATTTTCTTACTTTCTTTCTTAATTGTATTACAGTATTATATTATGCCCAAAGATTGTAATCTAATATTTGATACAAGCGAGAGAATTATTTTTTATTTGGTTCTACTAACCCTTCACTACCTACTTGAGTGGTTATTTGTTTTGTAAACAGCTGGACGATAGGCATTGATTCCCGTCAAAACCATGTATATATTCAACCACAAGGGAGGTGGTGTGTATTTTCCCTTTTAACAAATAAAAGTAAAGTCTACGATACATTTTTGGACCATTCTTCATCATCTGAATTCTGGCAAACCATTTCAAACATGAACGAAATCAATTTAATTTAAATATCTGCGTGAAACTCCTGTGAAAGCTATGAGCTTTGCTCCAAGAAAGTGTATGAAACTTCCGTTAGTGAGTTGGAAATGAGTCTTCATTTTACATTTTAGTTGTTTCCACATAATCGAAATAATTTAACGCGACTTTTATGAGATTGTCTTTTTCTATGGCGACTAACTAATTTACAGTAAGTGATAGCCTAAAATATTAACTGCGAATTTTCTGTCTGTTTCAAAAATAAATTGGTTGGAAATTACGCTGCTCATTAGCCATGTGATTGAGACATGATTGTAATTACGATTTTCAAACCTAATGAGAAGCTTAGTAATTAGTTAAAAGGTGGCATGTGCAATATACGTTGAATGTAATCATGTCTATTATACTGTATGCTGAAATTAAATGCTATAGTACATGGGATTGGTGCAAATCTATGTCAACTCGTTTATTTACTTCTCGTACTTTTTTCCCTTTGTACTTTTTTTGTTTGAAAGCTACAGTGACCACTTTAATGCAGAAGTCCGTAAGCGTACATACAATACCCTAAATTACTATCTCAAATTGTCTGATAAAATGAAAAGTCAGTGTTATGAGTACAAAGGCTAATACTATAAAATGTGCAGTCTTTTGAAGAATAATCTCCGAAAGACATTATTTTTCTTTCTCCGTGGAAACATATAAGAGCCTTATCGGTCGAACAAAGAAACGTGAGAGGTTTAGGAGAAACAATTTATAGATGGCGATAAGCTTGATCGGGATAACAATCGTCGGAGATAATTCTCACCGTTTCTCAGCTCAACGTGTTGTATTATTTCTTTCATAAAGAAACGTTTGTTACGATGAAAATACAACTAAATGTGGTTTGAATCAGCATGTATAGTAGTTACTACGCGTAAGTAACCAGGTCCATCAGTTGAATAGTCCAAGAGTATATTTAAAACTTATATTTTCCTAAGTTTTGTCGTCGTTACTCACTGTTTGATACGATAAACTAGATTGATTATAGCAATGTAGTTAGTAGAGAACTTAAGCCATAGTATTGGACAAAATTAAAACCAATACGTTCAAGAATTTAACTTGCGAGGCCTTTCACCAGCAAGGCTAGCATCTTCGGGCAACACAAATTAACAAATTAATCAATCAAAGATGTGAGCTTCGCTAGTGAAAGGCCTCGCAAGTAAATTCTTGAAAGTATTGGCTTTTGTTTTCATTTCGTCTAATTATAAATGTAGTTAGTGTCAAAGTCTTAATAGTAAGTCTTAATAGTAGTCTTATAGTCTTATTTAAATAATTGTTTTTTATAAAACTTAGCCCAAAACAATCGTGGGGCTATATGTTGAGATATACTCTCTAGAATATCTATATTTTACATAATTGAGTAATAAACTCACCGTAGCGTTCATTCACGCATTCAGATAACAAGTCTGTCGCTAGCGAATGAGCACTAACAAATCCTATCTGTCGGTATACGTACCGAAGTGAGGGTTTGTGAGTAAGTGAGGGAGTGTTTCCGTGCTTTAATTGTCACAATATGCAGTATACTTGAGGCAATTCATTCTAACTTTGCACATTTCTTAGTTACCTTAGGTCTGACTGAGTTCCTTTTATCCAACGTTTCGTTTCGAAGTAGGGCCCAACAACTATTTTCTTTTGAGGTGTTTTTACCGCATATCGCTCACCAAACTTAAGAGAAAGTATGCTGAAATTTAAAAATGCATAAACTATTATTCGCAGTATATATATACACCATTGTACTCGTTTATTCGTACTATATTGATTCTGTTTCAGCCAATTTTAGAACAATATTTATATTACCGATATGCCAAAACGTTAGTCTTCCAATATTCGGTGTTAACCATACTACAAAATATGATTCTAGTATGAGATATAAGGTACCGGTTACAGCGCTACCTTGTCATATTAACAGCAAATCTGGAAGACCAAAGGGTGTGTGAGGATGGGATTCAGTGATTTGGTAACAGGATACTCGTAGCTATGCAGTACAAATGAAAGAGTACAGCGAGCTGGAACCTGAAGCGTAGCCTCTCTGTTGGATAAGTGAATAATAGTGCTGACTACAGTAGTTCCCGGTAACACTGACCACTAGTTAACCTACACTATGGGCAAACAAACTTAGATTTCATATCATTAAGGACTTAAGAAAGCGTTTAGGGGTTGCAACATCCCCACAGCTGAGAGTTGTGAATGCATTTATATGGTCGAAAGAAGCTTTCATGTATACTGTTTAGTGAAACGTTGACGTCACAAAACAACAGTTTACTGCACAAAACAAAGTACCCTTGTCCACCGCTGTTTGTGCTCTCACTTTTAACACGAACAAGTGAATATTTAGTGTCTAACTTTCTATTCTATATTTCTGTGCCTATCGCCAACCAATCAATAGTCGTAAACGTCCAAATTTGTAATAACCTCCCAAAGGTATCTTTTTATCTAATTGTGGATTTGTAATTTATCTAATTATAAGTACTTTAATGTGAACAGGAAACGTGTTTATGCAATGCCTAAACCAATTCATTCAAAAAGGGGTTTTATTTTTATTAATTGTTATACCTACATACTTGATTAAACCGATAAATATTAGACCGTGCTGGGCCACGTTTACATTTTTTTCACGATTTACCAACCATCGACTAGCTTTCAAATTCAAACTTATTTATTTTCTCAATACAGTTTGAAAAGTGATACAGATTGTTGAAAACAATATCACCATATCACTATTTGAGATGCCGACCACTCTCATGAGGGTATTTTAAGGCAAATATGTGGTGAGGGATGAGTGTGATGAAAGGTAGTATTGAGTAATGAGGTGTAGTCTTGTTACAAACTAAGGCCGACTCTTCCTTAGAATGGGTTCTTAATTACGCGAGCCCAATGACCAATGGAAATACAAGGACCAACGGCTTAACGTGACTTCCGAACCACGCAGGTGATGCTCTGATATGTCTAAACGATGGTGGGAGTGGGTGCGGGTATCATCAGATGATCACTGAGACTATCTAAGCCGCTTTAGACCTATATCATCCTCAAAACCTGACCTACATGAAGCTGGATTATAGGACCACGCCACGAGTCCCAGTAAATAGATAATACAGCTTCTCAAAAGGTGACTTGCCAAGTAAAGTAAAACTAATATTTACAATTGCTTCATAAATTATATTTAAGATAACTAAATAATATAACTATATACAATACATCACTTCTACAAACTGTATAGAAATTAACATAGAAGATTTAGGGCCTCTGCACTACATTTTGACTCCAACTTTTTATTGCAACTATTTTGACTCCACTTCTGGAGGTAATGGAGACAGAGTACGGACCAAAATCGGTAAACAAAATTCTTACGTGTTATGTGTTTTGTTGAGTTTTGTTCATTTATACATCATGCAATGAATAATGTGTGTTTATCAATTTGAACATGTTTGTTAAGGGTCCACCTCAGTGGTTCACCTCAGAGAAAGGCTAAACTGAATAAAACTCCCATTGAACACACGACACCGCGCACGTAACACCTGGCTAAACAACGGGCTTTCTTTGAACTGATGCGGCCTAACTGTCAAACCCAAGGGGTTGCCGCCGGCCCGTTTTCCACCTTTCGAAATAGTTTTAAATTAACAAACATGGTATATTTGGAAACTTGTAGAGTTTTCCGACACGTGTATAGAGTCCAATTTCTCATAAGCTGTTCAATAGTTTCTCATATTAACTTTAAAATTGACCAAGTGCTTTTAGTGCTTTTCAACTCTATTTTGTACACTCAAAGCTAAACCTGACGGGAATACTGCTGGTAGTTCCCTCATTTGCCACCATGTAGCAGCACCAAATTAATCTCAAAGTATTCCCACGTTTATTTGCTTGTTTAGTGAAAATTTGCTAGTTTAACACTTTTTATAATTATGCTAAGTGTATATAAAGAATTCATACTATGGAATTGTTTAAACATTTTAATCAATATGATTTTTTAGTATAACCATAAACGCATAACTTCGAAAAACTGTTTCCAAATTTACGCTATTATATATTAATTTATGTAAAAAGTGGAAACACTGGCAGCCGCATGGCCCTTGCATTGAAGAGTTGCAGCGCAGTGTAGGGAGGGGGCTATATGTAAATGTACGAGACATCATTTACAACGAGACATACATTTACAACGAGACATCATTTACAACGAGACATACATTTACAGTGATGTGTGGCTGTACCTCTATGTTGCCCGCATTATGCGTCTGCGTGGCAACAAGTAGACGGTTTATGTAGGAAGCTTTTGTCCTCAAATGAAATGGTATGGTTAGAGTAACCTCTCCCTAAAGGTTACAAACTTTAAATTTTGTCAGCTTTTAAATCAAGATTCACTAAATATTAATATCAAGTCACGTCAGGTTTTATGAAAACTTAAACCGCCAGTTCGTACTTAAGTGAGTGCTTTTCCATGTCATCAACTTATCTCATCATCTTCTGACTGAGTTAAAGTTATTAAAGTCTTTTGATACGTTAAGTGTTTCGAAATATGTCAGCATTTATTACTAATGTGTACGTTCCGAGTAGTTTTCATTTCGATTTAACTAAAATGGACTATTTTGTTAACCGGCAGAGCAGTTCTTTGTACGTATTGTTTAGTACAACATGAACCTAAGTTGAAAATGAATGCTATTAACAGATCGACCAGAAGGTTACTTTTCCTTCTGATCCGTTTTAGGAATTGAATTTGTATTGACGTTGTGCAGGTGTTCTCTATAAAATGTTTAAGCTGTGGTGATTTGTATGTCCATTGATCGAAGCCGAATAGTCATTAAAATATTGTTTTCTGTCTTTATTTATATTGATAGATAATACATTACTAGTATCGGCAATGATACTAATTACAACGGATTAGAGTGAACAAAGCAGATTTACATTAGTCCTGGCAATCCACAAATGTTAATAATACATACATAGCTAATCAGTCATCTCAAATTCATCATTCATTGAATATATAAACGTTGCTAGAACTTCAGCCAAACTGTTTATTCGGTTTTGTGTTTACTTTTAAGTATGACACCGACAGTGTGCCAACAAAAATCAAAGAAAAAGAGTTGACATCTTTATATTCATGAAGGAAGAATCCAACTATTGTCTTGTTTGTAGGTTGTGCTGAGTTATTGTTAGAAATGCTTCTGCTATGTTTATACTCGTATGTAGAACTGTCAACACCGGGACAGGAATTGGCGTGTGTTAGTTCAGGAGTCGCCCGCTGGGAGCGCTGCTGTCACTGGTCATGTGTATTGATGTCTCGAGAGACTGTTCCAAGGTTCTACGTTGCCTTTTATTGTTCCAAAGTGTGTTCATGTACTTTTCTTCTCTTCTAGAAGAATACGCGTTGTTTTACCTCGCTGCTGCTACGTTAAGAGCTAAACGATGATACAACTGCAGTCCACGTAGCAGTTTTTAAATTTATTCACTAAATGGTTAACTGAGGGGGCTAAGAGATTTATTTGCTTTAGCTTTCACTTAGGATTAGTATGTCCTATATTAGTTCAAAGAAATGGGTATAACAAAAATTTGCTTCTCCATTTAAGAATAGTGGTCTACATTCCAGCAAATGTATCTCAGATGAAGTGATTTACAAATACGTGTTGGTGTGTTACAGTTTGCTGAAGACATGCAGCATCATGACGTCAGAGTCACAGGGTAGAGCTCCCAGTGACAACCAAGGTAACACATTACTTATATCTACTACAATACTAACGAGAATATCCCGTAATATCCTCATTTCATTCATATTCTCCTCGTCCTTGTTTCAAATACTTGTAACTTACTTACAAACAAAAATAAATACACCGTTAAACTACCGCTACTAAAATAAAATAATAGTGGTCGAACAGATATTCCTTGATTAATATATAATTTAATTATTATTTTATATTCATGACGATACGTAAGGTCAAAATTTTGTTTTGTTTGTGTCTTCATATAGTGAAGAAGGTCTACTCCGTACACGACTACATGATGGAAGAAATATGTGAAGAATATCGTTGTTTTCCTGGTTGTTTTTTTATTTGTTCTTCGTCATATGTTTTTGTTTGTATTCCTATCTTTGTATGCCATGGATTAAATTTTTTTTTCTTTCTTTCTTTCTTTCAACTTAGTTTTATTGTCGGTTTTGAGAGGTTTTAGGTTGTCACCTTTCCTTAAAGAAGGCTACAAAACTAACAATGAACTTTCTGCAGTGTGTAGTCCTTTTTAAATAGCTTCTTCTATTCTAATTCAGTGAATCCTTCTAGGCCTTAGCCTACAAAAGGTGTATTCCCATTAGTTCAGGCACTATTACATTGTCACTTCTTCATGGTTATCCCTCCACATAAACCTTGCAAAGGAATTAAAGTTATACTGATCCTAATTTCCTGCAGGGTTAGTATGGAGGAATGACATGTGGAGTAAAGATAGTGCAGATGTGCCTTAAATGCTTTTCAACAACACATTATACCACAAAACATTACGTTTTGCACAGCAGAAGTTGATGTAATTGTAATTCAAACAGCTGACTGACAGTGACATCAGCTGATTGATAGGGCATGACAGCTGCCGATCCCCCCTCACCACTATTTGCCGTTCAACACAATATTGTTATAAACAACTTGTGAACACAATTTCTTATAGTGGGTAAGCGTGTTATAATGATTGATTTGCTGATAATGTTCCAATATACGTTTTTTATTTTTTATTCTTCCTATAGCTTTGCTATCAAACACCCCCTGTATTAATAAAGAGGACGGTTCACTGTAATTTCACGTTATAACACTTATTTTTAACATGTATATGCCAAGCAATGATTTCTTCTTTGGTTCTTCCTGATAGAACATTATTCTACAAAGTGTTTCAAAATACCTCTCTCCCATTTCAACCTTTTAACGAACGACATTTTCCCAACGGACTTTGTGCTTCACGTTATTAGGGTGTTCAAAAGTACAGTTTGACGTGATAAGCACTTTTACCCTCCCCTTCCAACGAAAAATCTTTTTTTTGTAAGTACGAAATGTTTTATGATAATTTCTACCGTGAGGCCCTTATTTTAAATACAATATACAAAACCAACTTTAAAATCAAAAACATGTTTTGCACTCGTTTCTTGATTGACGGCTCAAAACGCGTGCGGTTTTCTTTCAGATAAACGGCTACCAACAATTTAGTTTGCAAAGTATAGAAAACAAATATGATAAGTAATTTAATAGGTTTCGTATATAGGGTGAGCTTTAAATGCCCCCCACCAAAACTTTTGAAAGAGGAAATATTTTTTAAACCCTGTTGGGAATGTTTTGATAGGATTCTGAAGATAGTTTTGACGTACTTTGTGTCACCCACTGCTCACCCAAAATCTGGGGGAAGGGCCCCTAAAGTTATTTAAATACAAACCAGTCCCCCTTGTGTCACTTCAAAATAAAGGAAATTACAACACAAACTCAACGACGCAAAGACACACTTTTTATATCGACTCGTTTTTTTCTATACCAATTTAAATATTACACAAAATCAGGTTTAAATGCCACTTTTCACATATAGTTTATTTTGAATGACAAACCTTTCTTCTAAGTACTCTGAGGGAAACACTACAACCCTATAATATAATCCCATACAGTATTTTGAAGACAGTTTTGTCATTCAAAATAAATTGTATGTGAAATGTGGCATTTTAAACCTGATTTTTAAACTGGTATAACAAAATAACGAGTCAAGATACAACAAATTTCTTTACGTCTTTGAATTTGTATTGAAATTTCATTTCTTTTAAGGTGCCACAAGAGGGGTTTGTATTTAAAAAGTTTTGGGGGGCCTCGCTCCCAGACTTTTTACTTTTTGAAAAGCTCTTGGTACTCTAAAACTAATAATTTAATTGGGTTTTTGACATCGTGCAAACTTATACCATCGGCAGCCATCACTTATTTTATCAAAACGTTGTAGGTTACACATGTTAGAGTGCCAAATAAAAACGAAGCATCGGAAAACCTTTTTAAAGGCACCACAGGCTTTTTGTATTTTCATGTCCTTTAAAATAAGGGTACGCATTGGGGAGTACGTCGTAACACATTTTGGACATAGGTACCGTTCAAAACTTCAATTTTGGGAAGACGGGCAAAACCACCAATTACGTTAGATTTCCCTAATAATTTATACCAAAGAGCGTTGAAAAATTTTATCAATTCAAAAGTTAAGAAAAAAAGGAGACTTAAGAAAAAGCCTGAATGGTTTTCACCCATAAGAAGTTCTAGCTTCATCTGAGTCGTGTTTTAATGTTTTTTTGCAATCGCCTTCTTGTTAGTTTTGAAACCTTCACAAAACTTCACATTTTTTTAGTTATAATCTTTAACCATAGCTAACCATTACTCTAATAACAAGATTTCCGGCTATAATAGAACTTAGGCCTGATTGTTCAACACGGAGCGCAAAAACATAAATAAACATCACTAGCGCAAACAAAAATATATACCCATTCTGAAGTGACGTGAGGTCAAAGATGTTGTAACAACGAGACAATAAACTTGCAGAATAATGCCGGCAAGCGAAATGTCCGACATAATTGTGACGAGGGTTGTGCATTGTACTCAACCCTCAACATAGACATGCAGCACGTCCTCGTGTCACTGTAGCTGCGTGTCGGTAGTTACTATTTAAAAAACATATAACCGAAGGTCATTAGCAAAGTGGAATTAGCAAGAATCAAAACCCATAAGCCTATACGTTTATAATAATCTTACTGTCACTGAGGCTGAGATATTAGTTAGAGTTTTAGGATCAAAGAAAACGCGTAGGTTTGCGAAAGTATACCAATGTCCGTGAACAGGCTTTAATTTTACCTCCAGATTATCCCCCAACATGAAAAATATACAAGGTAAGTTAAAAGTATGGATACTACCTGTTAAATTTTAAATGGATAAATATGGTGGCCTCATTTACGCTTTAAGTACTTAATTTTAATGAGCTATTATTTTGTACCGAGTTGAGATTGAAAGCTTTAGTGACCACTGGTCTTCTTCTTTAACCAAACCTTTAAAATTAGGTGTCATTTAATGGGTTTAATTTGGCCCCCAAAAATCCCATTTTTGACAAATGGGCAGAGTTGTAATTGTGACTAAAAGTTTGCTTTTATTTCCTCCTATGGTATCCTGAGTTTCATTTTTCTATCTTTATCCATTTAAAATTTATCGGGGAGTATCCCATACTGTTAACTCACTCTCTACGAGTATATTTAAATAGGTAATTTCCGATAACTCATAATCTCAATTAATTTATATCCCTATCCCAAAATTATCCTAATTATTATTTATTAGGGATCAACTATACATCAACCACTCTATAAACTACGAGTAATACACCAATAAACCTGTAGGTCAAAACCTATAAACGTGTACTAGGCATATAAATGATATTCAGAGAGCTCCGTCTCTTTATTGGTCTACATTGTCATACTTGAGTATGCGACAGAGACCCAGGAGCCCGGTTAAGCCGATTTATAATGCAATCTCAGTGAAATGAGGATGTAAAACCCTTACCAGAAGCACTCCCTTGACTTCGTAATATTAAACAGCATTATCATCCATAGACAACTACGTGCTATTGCTATCTTACTATCAGCACTGTTTACGTTTACCATTATATTTTACTGTAGCATACCTATATCAAAAACTCATCATTGCTTTTTATGTATAAATTGCTTGTTAGATCGTGTATGATTCGTTGATTTGTATTTTTCTTCGCCGAATCTGTGGTAAAAGATGCTGGTCAATGATTGATCAATTCAATACAGTGTAGTGCCAAAGGTTATGGTAAGTAGATTGCGCATAGATGCCACATGGCTGAGGCAGGAAAATCAACATAGTTCGGCAGCCCAAGCAACGCCGCGAGGGAATGTTCTTAAGAGTCTCAAGTAGAGCCACTGACGTATGCGCAGGTTTGTTCGTTCTCGAAAATCGCACAATTTGCTCACATATAAGTAATCGACATCGGACAAACTCGAAAATGTTGAGCCGAAGGGGGAGACAGACGGCAAGAGATGGCAGCGCTATTTGTGCTTGGGTTTTTTGATTATTGAACTTGAAGAATTATTGATTTTGAACTATGTTGATTTATCTGTCTCAGCCATGTGGAATATATGCCAAATCCACCTACCATACCATTATCTTTGGTAGTACCAGTCAGGCATAAAAGTTGTATCAAAGCCAGTAAAGTACATAGGCCATTGGGTGTGCTCTAAAGCAACGCTGTTACGCTGTTATTTAGCAGCTGTTACTTTTACAAGTACTTGAAATGAAAATGTTGTTCAGTTCTCAATATTATTTCGTTCATTTGGCTATGTTTTATTGATTTGGTATAAGAGCATACACAATATATTAGAAAGGTCTCTTACCTCATATAGTAAAGTCCGGAGCCCATGTTGCCCTAGAGGCTATGAAAAGCAAAGCACTTTTACGATTGGTTTAGCAATGAGCTGAAAACGTTCAAAGTATGTGCGCGGTCCATAACTCTGAAGTTATCCCTCAGCTGCTCAGATCCCAAAGTGTACTTTATCTTATCACCCAGCACCGGTACAGGGCATCTTCTCTATGTAGAGTTCTGGAGATGAGCCCTGATACACACTGATTAGTTCACTCACAGGTGAGACCCGATGCGACTCGTTTGGCTAATGACGGAGCTATGAAAGGGTTGGTGAGGGGTAGAGGGGGAGGGTCTCAGCACTGCACATTAAGGGGATCAAAGTCTTAACGGCTTGAAGGCTTCATAATTGCTAAGTTGTTGAGCTCAATATATATTTAACACATATCATATTTTTTGTGTAAAATGTATAGCTGGCTGCTCAAAAACACGCTGATTTCGATCAGAACATGTTCATGTACAATTAAGCGCAACCTTTGTACTGTATCATTAATTGATATGTTTCAACAGTAATATTGAGGATTCAAGACTACTCGTACTCACTTTGTTCTACATTCAGCTTTGATTTCATATTATCGCGTTGCGCACTCAAACATTTTCTGACGTCCTAATGCAAATCGTAAACCTGATACTATTCTCACAGCATCAAGCATCTGGAACAACAATCTTATTCACTTATTTTAACACTCTGGAGAAAGGATTTTGCGAACTGTTTGTAGCGTCGTTCTGTACTCTAAAAGAACTCTCTGCAAGATAGCGTTTTTCATAATTTACATCCGATTTGATCAAAAGAAATTTTCGATAGTTTACAAAGTACAGTATTTTTATTTGAGCGAAGTGCTTCCAAGAAATCGACCTGATTAAATAAAATAAAACAAGAGAGATCATCCTTTGTTGTAGACATGTAAGGGATGTAATTATCAAGGTCTAAAACAAATGTGTCCATCTATCTTATTAATGAAATGATCACAGTGAAAAGGTTTTAGCAGTAAACAGGTCTTAATTTTGAATTTTTATAAGATGTTCATTTGATTTATTATAACTCCATCATCAAATTCCTATTTCCTAAAAATACCTAAAAACCAGGAAGCCAGATCTCAACTTTTAAAAATGCACTGTTAGTGTAGCTGAGTCATACTATTTGGATATATAGAGTGTTTTGGGTCCAAGGGCTTTTGCCTTCGCAACGAACACCCGTGCGGAACAAATCCCAACAAGGATGCTTATAATTTGTTTAAAGATTTTACGATGTTATTTGTGTGTATATATATAATTATAATATATTGTATAAAGAAAAGAAACTGAGCACCCTGTAAAACTTGTGTATTATCGCTATATAAAGCCATCGTCTCGGCGAGTAGGCTACATCAAAATTGATCAAAATTGGTTTTGATGTACTCGCCGAGACGATGGCTTTATATAGCCGAAACCGGTCGCGATAGTACACAAGTTTTACAGGGTGCTCAGTTTCTTTTCTTTATACAATATATAATTATAGTAACCCTCAGTGAGTCAATGTATGATAATAATTATAAAAATATATAATTTACGCAACAGTTAACTATTAAAAGGGGGTTTTATTTTACCAAATTACATTGTTGTTTCCAATAATTAAATTATTAAAGTTAAATCCACGTTCAACAAAGTATATTAAATGTGACTACACGTATATCATGTATTGATTTTCTCTCATGACTATCTTGCATGTTGTCGTTATTCTCCAGGCTGCCTAGTGTTCCGTGTTGTCAAGCTATGATCAACACTGTAGACGGTGTTATAACAAGAGACGTTATTTTTGTCTGCTTAAGATCAATACCCCTCTCCCCCTCACCACCGTACCCTTGTAACCCGTATATACTGACATCTCTGTACCTTAACCTAACATTCAACAGGTCCCACCCTGTCTCCCTGCAGCACAGTTCCTCTTTGATTTTTCTCCTTCACGTTTTCCCTCTTATGAAATAATATGTTAAGCCATTCAATAAAAATGCTTACTGCAGAGCCTTTTAAAAATGTTCTTAATCCATTATACTGACAGTTTTATCTTTTAATTTTAAGCATAACATGTTGATTTCTCACTTCAGTTACAATTTATTGTGCGTTTCAGTGTTAGTTGTTACTATTAATTCGATATAGTGTTAGCAATAACTTCCCCCTCACATTATTGTTGAAGAAGTAATTTAAAGAATTTCAATAAATTAGGTAAATTATTTTCGCATCAACAAAAGTGTTATTGTTTAACAAGTGGCAGCACTACAAAGAAATATAACACGATAGTATTTGTTTTCATACTGTACAATGAATAGTCCTGCAGCAAAAATATTTATCTCCTATTACATTTTTCAACGAATTTCCTCCTCAGAAGTTAATTAATATTTCACCTGAATTATCTTCATCGCTACAAATCTAATTAGTTTACAATAAAACGCGCACCGTTGAATTAACTCTCTCTTCGTGATGGATATTGGATATTTTGTAATTGATATTCTTCTCAGCGTAATTGATGATAAAAGCTGTTTTGTTGAAAGCCGCTGTCAATAGTGTTTCTCTCTTAGCCGTCATAAATGTCAAATGTTTGACGTTCACTGTCTGTCTTCTTAGCTTAGCACACAGTTGTTGCATCTACTAATAGTTTTCAAATATTCGTTTAAACTAACTAAACTTTACTTTTGTTCTTTTTTTTTTAGTTGTTGGAAAATGTTGAAAATTGTTAACGGACGGTTTATTACTAAATAGTGTAATGTATTTATTTATTTCGAAGAGACAATGTTATTTTATTCTGCAAATTATACATCTCAAGGTTATATCAAACCATTTTAAACCGTTAAGACACACAACTATATTTTATCACTTGAAGTAGAAATATAATTAAAATAAAGTAATGAGCATGAAAATGTTGCAATTAACAGGCAAACAACAATAACATTGTATTTGACGAAACCAATAAAAATAAATTGGTAAATTTTATTTGTTTAGTTTTAGATGTTCTAACTATAAACCATACAACTTTACAATGATGTATAATTTTCGAGATTATTTTAAATTAAATTAAAAACAGTCAGATTTAGATCTTTTCAGAATTTCTTCTTTTTGACGTATCTTTTGATATGTTTGACATATCTTTTGCGCGTAGGCAATTAATCTTAAAATAATGAGCTATAATTTGAAATATTTGGAAACATAATATGTTTTTATTTACTCGTATACTTGGAAGTAAACCATACGCTCCATGGAGAGATGAAGCTCTTCTTATTAGATGTATATAATTTAAAAATTACTTCACATTATCTAATAAAATTGTTTAATTTCTCTGAGGCCTTTCAAATACCAAGTATTCATTTTTGGGTGCCTCTCTGAAGATGAATACTTGGTATTTGAAAGGCCTCAGAGAATTTAAACAATTTTATTAGATAATGTGAAGTAATTTTTAAATTAAATCATACGCTGCTTAGAGAGCATAGTAGGCTTTTTATTATTATATGTAAAATTAACAAACACACGTTTGCATTAGCGAAATAAAAAAACAATCTTTTCATACGCAAGAGTCACTTTATTACAATACATTCTTAATCAGTAAAATCTACTTATGTACAGACACCAAGAACTGAAAATGATAATATTTGTTAAGATAAAATGTAATATCATTTGAGTTTTAATTGTGTAGATCATCTCAAAACATAGTTACTCTTCTTTTAAGTTTAAAGTCTTACACATAATATTTTAATTCCTGGCTCAAAAATGTAGATGTACGTTAAACTACTGGGTTGTTTACGAGTATTTCCGACTTATTAGCGAATTGGCTGCCACTGGTAACTTGTTAGGCCTATTTCGATAACGTTATAATACAAAGCATATTTTTTATTTAATCTCAAACATAGAAATGTGTATATTTCTTATGTTATGTTTTCCCATTTTGTACCTTTAGTTTTAATAAGTTGTATTTCTGTATATAAATTGTGTATTTTTTGTACATATTGCTATATTTTACTTTGACGATGTCTATACAAACATTACTTATGTCTCATATGTAACTGTATTGTTCCTGGACAAATAAAGAATTTGATTTGATTTGACATAAATCTTCACCCAAACACGGTAACGAAATACGTGATTTGATCGCGAGTCCCGGGCTCTGTTGTTGAACCCAAGTACACGTATATAAGAGTTGAGCACAGAGTATTGTTTGCATCACTAGTGAACTCATGATTCAACTGTGTTGTGGGATTACGAGTTGATTGGTTCCGTAATCCTGATGTGAATGACAGAGCGTCAGTTCCGAGATCCCACATGGCAGCGTCCCACGTCCAACGCACTCCGGATTACTTATACTCTACCAATTTATAATAAAATCCTACTTCAGCCTTTTCTGGTACAATACTAAAGTTCATTTTCCATTCGCTTCACAAGACAGGTTGTATATAACCATGGATACACTAGTCATCTTTAGATTGTCTTATTTTCATATTTACTCTATTGAATGTGTTTTACAACAACTGTGACCCATCAAACTGACAAGCTGTTGATACCGGTTTCATGAATGGCCTCATTCATCAAGATTTATCTTGTGTTTATGGGGTAATTGCTCTAAATGCACGATCTAACGAGTTTTATATAGCACAAAATGGCAACTAGAATAATATCCAGGCTTAATTACAGGGATTCTTGTCAAAACGCTTGAGCGCTTGAACAAGGGAGGTTTGGGTATTCCTAATTTTATTAACAAGGTTTTGAAACTGCAGATACGTAACACTTACAAAATTGCCTTTAGGAATTTCGTTTAGCACAAAATTTAGAGGCGCCCTAAGTTTTAGGTTCCGGTTCCTTGCCTAGTCGGTGAGGAGAAAGGACGTACATTCACAGAACTGTTGCTCGGTACACAACATGTGTGTACTCAGAGAGGACAAGGTAAACCTACCCCATTGTGCCTCAGTGAGACAGGAAACTGAGATCGATGAGCTCAACATCAACAACGTGAACAAACAGAGCTTTCCGTTGTTTGGACCAACTTGTAACGCAAGTTAGATCAAATTTATTTATTAATATAAAGCTAATATTGAGAAGTAACGCTAAAATGAGATGCGAAGCCGTTAACAGAATCATAATAAGAAATAAGCAGGTGTCCCAGAGAGGATTGGAGTCATTTCTTTCAAAAGACTGAAACATAGGTATGTGAATACAAATGTGATTGGTGAGGGTAACCTGAAGTACTCTTGAATATATTTGATTTGGGGTTTTCATCCCTTACCTCAAAATATAGGTTGTAGAGCGAGGAAATACCCTGTTAAATGTTCCATAATTTTAAAGGTGAAAATCAATGATACCCTTGAAACTCTTGAAACTCTAGTAAATTTCTCCAAAACGTCGGCCAAACTTAATCCGTAATCGTACCAAAAATTAATCCCAACTCTTGTGTTCTCAAGATATCAAAGAACTAATTGCATATTGACTTTTTGGGTGCCTAAAGCTTTAAAATTATGTGGTGTTCAACAGGTTTCGAAATGAAAATGCAATCCATTGGTGATCTTCCGGTGTTAAATTTCTCTCTCCGGAACTGAGCTAATATCCCTCTAAGGACTGAAGTTTGAGCCTACCAAGCGGTTGGAATGAATCCAAATATTCCATAGTGCATTACGGGTACGCTAGTATTAACATGTGAACATCTTTTGTAGCTAGTGCCATGTAGTTGAGTCAGGCTGTTGAGAGGGGAGCAGATTTAAAGTACTTTATGCTCAGTTGGACTGGTTTGTTAAAACGTTTTGCAGATCAACTTCAGCCAGAAAATGAGTGCAATTACCTGAGGCCTGCCGCAAGTAATGCCAATCAGAAAAGTCAAGAAGTTTCCCAGTTTGAGATTAAATTTAGCCACCCATCGTCTACACGACTTAAATTTAACCTTTTAATCCAAGTGTCTTATTTTACGTGTGATTCAAATATAGAAAATGGCAGTGTAAGTGAGATTTCTGAGATCTACCGTGGAACTATATACAGAAGAAGTTTGATTAAGCTGAGTAGGTTAAGTCATCGTGATAAGTTATTTACTTGTTACAGTTTACTATTTTCCTTCGTTTTCATTTGAGATTATGAACTCTTGAAACTTAGACTATTACGAAAGCTGTTCAGTGATTGTAGGTATATAGTCGTGTTACTCGCAGCAGAACGCACAGTATAATGTTTCAAACTTATTTTTTATTTACTAATATTCTGAAATATTCTCTACTTGGTGTGTAGACATCGTCGGAATCTGAACAAGCCTACATTATTTTAATTGTTTCTTTTCCCAACGTATTGTGTAAGTAATTCCCGATTCCGTGAAAGTAAAGAAAGCAGTTCACTTGATTTATGATAGAATAAGTCGGTCTTAGGAAGAGTTTTCGTCCTATTATAAAAAGCGTACATTGGAAAAAAGATTAATGAGAATCGGCTGAGATCTTTTATAAGTCGACTTGGTGGGGGAGGGGCTCACCGCGATCCCCGTGTGCCCCGGCACTGACCTTGAAAAAATCTATGTCCACTAATCCCGAAACAGGTCTCCTATATATAAGTCCAGGTGCCCATTAATATGGTATTTTTCCGAAATCCCATAGAGATAAATCTGTGTTCTTCTGTATAAGTGTCAACGCTTAAATTGATATCTATTCCTGTTTAACATTTTCAAGATTAACCTGTTATCCAACACTGGACCACCTAATAATCATTAAACGATAATTTTTCGATTAAAAACTCATCGAACGTCACAACATAACGAGATCTGCGTGGAGTGAAATATCCTTAGAGTCATGTCTGCAAACATTATCCAAAGCTGAGTTCAGCGTAAATACTTACAGACACAAGCGTAAACAGCTCCAGACACGCACATCGACACCTGTGTTTACTTTCCATGCTGCTGTGATTGCTGGGAATTTACTTCTTTACGTATATTATTAGTTTCAACTCGTTACTATGGAAATTAAATCGCCCTACAAGTCTTTAAAACTAAAACCAAAGTATCGCTTTCAACGTAAAAATATTTTTATTTTTGAAGACAGTAATATAGGAACTAGTCACTGTTTTTTATAGCGTGTTAATATTTGAAAAAAAGTGCTTTTAATAAATCAGCTATACAGTTTAATTTGCAGGTTAAGTGTAAGAGAGGACTTTTTAATCTTAACTTCGCCTGAATAAAGACGTTTCGTTTTAATTGTCATTCATATACTTTCAAAGAAGACGACTACTGCAACGTAAATTTGTATATTGTAATATACAGTTAACCTGGTTTAACTTGCAAAATTACATTTACTGTACGACACAATAAACTGAAACTAAGAAGGAGTCTGAGACAAGTTGTGATCAACAGTAGACGAGTATAATCACACGACAAGTGTTTTTTTGCGTCTCAAGATCAATACTCCTCCCCCTCCTCACCCACTATAATCCCTCTTCATCCCTCCCCCTCCTCTCGCCGTCATGAGGTTACTCCACATGCAACAGGTCTCATCTCATCTGCACCATGTGAACCTCTTTACACCAGTATACAACTTGTAAATGTGTCATCTGTTCGTCAACAATGTTTGAATCTAACATATAATATATATATGCTTCACGTGCATTGGCAGCTGTCTAAGAACAGTGGTATAGTAAAACTTGGGATCAATTCCCGACCTTGCAGTAACAATTTTTCACGATGGCTTGCCCGTGGTACTAAAAACCGCTAGTCTATACTTCTCATTAGTTATTGCACTATTAACTAACGACCCAGTCGGCCCTGGGTTTTAACAATACCACACCTCACCATCCATCAAAAACACTCATCAAAGTCATTTTTCACCTCTTATTCATCTTAAAATACGCTCGAATAGTTATCGATGTCTTAAGTCAAATATACTCTATATCGGGCGAAGGTTTATTTACCAAAGGTTGATTTGATACTCGAGTAAAAATTCCTACTTTTGACTTCCTTAGCTATACAGACCTAATAGTGTCATTGACAGCATTTATTGACCCTTTTGAAGTAAATCTTAATTTCAAATAATATTTTTACAGTTACAAGAGCTTTCGATGATAGATCGTTCCTCGACCAAACTACCCCGAATGATCTCTTTCAACAAATGACTTCCGTAAAAGAACATTACAGGCTACAATATACAGTTATTGCATTTTTCTTTGTGCTTAAAATAAAGCTGTAAGACAAATAGTTTTGTATTATTATAAAGCTTATATCTATGTAAAGTTTTGTATAATCTTTTGGCTCAAAAACTAGAATAAAAATGCGTTTTGTTATTTTGCTTTAAAACTGCTGTTTTTGACACATTAAATGATATGCTAACGTTAAGCTTAAATTTCCAGGGGAATTAAGGGTTTTTTGATAATATTTTACCCCTACTAGGGATAAATGAGTTTATGTTTAATTTTAACACCATCTTATAACAAACCAGTGTTAACAAATAACAAGTAAGAATATGTGTCTTCTAGGCAATATTAACCAAACTACTTGGTTCATAACATTGTCTACTTCGAGTTTTCTTGTAATGTTAAAAACATAAATTGAAACATATTTTCCCATGGTGTTTTCAATATGAAAATCGTTATCATTTCTCACTCGTGCTAAAGGTTTACTCAACTGCGCCTCAGACGTTAAACTGTATCTCGTATCAACAGTTTCATTTATCAATTTAGGACCTATTGATGAACATATATATACTATTCTGTTTAAGTTTAGCCCACTTAATGTACTGTGCTCGTTTTCTGGGGGTAATGAATGCAAAAGAATATTAACTGTTGTGGGTATAATTGATTGAACTACTTTAAAATCTACAGTTTAGTCAACCCGTGATGAAAATGTAGAGGTTTTATACTTTTACATACTTTGTTAATGGTGGTACCCAAGCACCAACTAAGTAATACAAGTTAAACTAACTTCGTGATGGTTTGTGGTTTGCGTTGGTGTTAATTTAACACTTTGTCAATCTTAGCAAATACGTCACTATACAAGCATAGCGAATTTAACATAACTAATGTATAATCACTAAATCACTATTTGAGATTATTCCTATTATGGTGTTTTTACTTTATACAAATAATTGTTTCTGTTACGGACTGGACTTTAGACAGTATTTTTTGCCATGTGTATTAATTTTTGTTGGTTTGTGTTAACAAATGTTTATTGAAATATTGTTTTTCATCATTGTTAATAGAAAAACAGCAATCATTATGTTCACAGTTGTATTGAAAGAAAGATGCAATAGAGTTGTTTGTACTCAACAGTTTCTTTAATTTATTATTTTACATAGGAACTTCATGTTACTTTATTTGGTGTAGTAATTTGTAACTTATTGGCTATAGTTTCTCAATTATTTTGCCTTGTACGAGTATTGTCAACTGTACAAAAAAAAAGAACTTTTGAGTTTTAAAGTCCATAAAATAATACATGCGAATCAACACGATTTAAAATTATTTTACATGTTAAAACTTTGAGGTAGTACTATTCTTAGTTCTTCAGACTACGTAAAAATAAAATTAAATGACTTCCGTAGTAGCCACACACTGTAAATTATCTCGTCAGTGAACCTCTATGAGGGACTGATATTACAACTGATTGGAGGTGCGCAATGGATTCTGCGCAGGCCGCTGACTACAGATGCGACAGAGGTATAATAATAGTGGTTTATTCAACAATTTTAAGCGTCTTATACGGCTCAAAATTTGTTTTTGCTGCACAACAGTTAAAGTGAAAATATACATACTTTTGAGTCACGCTACCTGAGGAAATTAACCTTCTATGTCTACAGGGTGTCCCATAAGTAAAGTGCCAGACTTTAGGAATTGTTATATGGGACAAAATAAAGAGAAAATTAAGAATACAAATTTATATTTGCCATTTTATAGTTTTCACTAATTATTTATTATCTCCCACACCGCTTATTGGATTTGACTCAAACTCAGCATAAATTTGTATCTAAGTAAGACCATTTATGGAAAAATTACAAGCATGATCTAACTTATCATTTTAAAACCGTGGCTATTTTATGGTATTTTTAGGGCGTTTTTGGTGTGCGAATTTTACGATAAGATGTTAGAGTACCGTTTCGTAGAAAATTGTATTACCTATCTATTGACACCAAGGTCAACAAAATCGATTAAGAATCAACAAAGGTACTGTGGAAACCGTGGCAAACATCAAGATAATGAGGTGGAAAGTTGTCTGTTTTAAGCCAGAGTTTCTCCTAAAGATTCGTTGTTTCCCAATAGATTTTTATGACGTTGATGTCAATAGATAGGTAGTAAAATTCACTACAAAACGTTAACCCTTACAATGTATCGTTAAACTCACCGTTCATTCGCTATTTAAGGTGTAACGCCAAAAACGCCCTAGGATTACCATAAAATAGCCACCGTTTTGAAATGATAAGTTAGATCATCCTGGTAATTTTTCCATAAATGGTCTTACTTAGATACAAATTTATGTTAATTTTGAGTCAAATCCGATGAATGGTGTTGGAGGTGATAAATAGTTAGTGAAAATATAAAATGGCAAATATCTGGTTAACTAAGCGTTTTTTTTTTTTTTTTTGCTTTATTCTCAATTTTCTCTTTATTTTGACTCATACGAGTATAACCTTTTCCCAGTGTATGGAAACTTTACTTATGGGACACCCTGTATATCTAATAATAGAAAATAGGCAATGTTAATTCCTAAATATGTATGATAAACAGCCTTTATTCTTTGTGTGTAACAGTGAAGATAGTGAAGAAGGAAAGCAAGTCTATCTTCGCAACAGAAACACATTTTGTGTCTTGAATCACGACCAAACCTCATCACAAATTCAATATCGGCTCTGTGCGAGTACCTTTGCATTCGCTTCAGTATATGAACACATAATATACAGTATACTGTAAACTGTACCTCTAATCTGTAGTATTTACTTGTCAAGCTCGTATACTTCTGTTGTGATTGATACTGGTCGTGTTACAGTGTATACAATTAGAACCGTGGTTACTGCTCATGGCGGCATATTTTTACTGTGTAATGTTCATGTTACTAGTAAAACAAAATGTAATCCTATGATTAAAATTTTTTTAGTATTAGAAGCTGCGTGGCCAACCATTGTTTTTAATTAGTAATGTTTCTTTTAATTGCTACAAATAAAACATACAAACCGCACGTATATTCTGAGGTAAAAAGTAGACAGAAATAATAGAGAGCCTAGTTATGTTAGAGCTGAAGGGGCTGTTAGAGTTCGAGGCATTGAGGTAGAAATAATTAGTATTTAAAAGTATCGATCGAGTTGCAGAAATGTAAGTAATAAGCTTCAAAATTAGCTTTAAACCATAAGGGTTTATGCTGGTATATTTTTTACTTGAATAAATTTGTTCTTCCGTTTTAATACCCAAAAATGTTTTTAAAATACCATAAGCCGTTAATTCTGGTTATACAAGTCGTGGAGACTTGTTATTCAGTGTTATCTAAGACGTTTGAGACTTCGCGCTATATTCAAAACGTCTTATAGAGGGCTTATATTCAAAATCAAAAACTGTCAAATATGAATTGTCAAATATGATAGTCTACAAATATAAATTCTTACAATTATTATTGAATTGAAGGCTAACGACAACTTTAACCGTTCGTCAATTGGACACAAGTTCTCGATTTGATTAAAAATAACCGAGGGCAGAGAAAAAAACCAATTACTAAGTTGAGATACAATCTAAACTCTCATCCCTGGTTTTTCTTGATAAACCCTCGTTATAATCTCGTGATTTCCCTATTATTAAGTATCATGTGCATAAGTACGTTTTGCTGCTCGATTATGTATCTATCAACCTGTTACCTGTATTGTTTACTTGGCATGATTATAATCTTGGTTACAGAAAACGTTCAAACTGTGATCATACACGAGGTTAGTGAAAGGTTACCTGTAAAATGTGTTACTGAAGACACTAAAAGGTTGTTATCAGTTGATTAAATTACTCAATTTTAAAATGTTAGGCTTCCCAACATAAACTGATGATTTTAAAACAATTACCATACTGTTGTTAAATATCATACCAAAGTTGAAGTGAGCCTTTATTTCGGAATTGTTTGCCACTTAAGATACAATGGTGTAATGACAGATTCAGCAGCACATTTCCCTACGTGGGACTTAACTTTAAACTTGAGGTAATGAATCAGTAATATACAAAATATTTCGTCAGCTCTTCAGTACTGATATATATTATGAACTAATATACATATTTCCTATGAGAAGCCAGAGCCATCAGGGAATCATTTTACTACAGTATCGACGTCCTGCTACAGTAACGGTCAACCCCTGCTGCACGGAAAGCACACAGTCGTGCGTTTAAGGATACAACTTCTCTTCTATAGCCACTCGTGAAGTTTCTGTACACCATACCCGTCACGGTGGAAGTTTGTTTTGCTTCGTCTGAGAAAAGGATTCTGCTCACAAAGTTTTCATCGTTAGGTTGCCGGGCTAGTATCCAATCTGAAAGTTGCCGTCTCCTACCAAAGTCAGCCGGTTTAATATCTTTGTAAGTTGCACTTTATAAACACGCTTATGAAGACCTTTTGGAAAGATCCGTTGCCGTGAAATATAGAACAAATTCAGCTGTTGGGAGAAACGACGGTAATGTTTTCATAATTTTTAACCAAGTTTTTACGTCCTGTTTTCTTGATGTCAGTCAAGAACAAGTTCTTCTGGCATCAAACTAATCTTCAAATCGATGACTTATTAAGATCAGCATTTTGTACAGGAATAACGTCACGTCATTTTCGTCACGTTCATAACGTGAACGGTCGACATAAGACTTTCATTTTATTTGTAACATGGTTTTACTACAGAAATAAGTTGTTCAGTAGATAATCGCTCCATCTTAAAATATATGAAAGCAAAGAGCGCTTCACAAAAATACTATCAACAATGTGTATCGGAATAACATTAGCTGACAACAAACCTAAAATCATGACTTTCAACCGTCACTAAAGGACATTTGAAAATAACACATTGAATTTGGTGCCATATGTAAAACACCTGTTATTTACTTTGTTTCTTTGAAGTGGTTAAGAAGCAAGTTCTTAGTATGAAACTCTATTATATGGTCAAACCTTTCAGCGCGTTGTCTAAAATGTGTTTATTAACAAGATACGTTTTAGGCAAACGTAAAGCTTTAACGTTTACTTTTGTGTTTAAGAAGCTTTCGCCTCTTACAATTAGATTGATTAATTATGCACCTCTCTTAATTTACACTTGACGGTCCACTAACCCACTTCTTGAATTTAAACTTGACGGGGAAAATCATACCTTATAAATTATGAAACTACCTGTTCAACATTGTCAATAACAATGTTCAATAATATGTTGTTTATGCAAACAAATTCAACCATAAATCTTGTTTTACACCAAAACAATCAAAATTAGCTGCATAAGGATTTGACACTCACAATATTTGTTTAATTATTTTATTTTTTACAATTTCCTACATAGTTTTGGTCCTACCAAGCTATACAAAGCTTGTCGGTGGATACCGCGTGCAATATATAATAACAGCTTAACACAAAAAACATGCATACATTCAATTACAAATACAGTAATATTCAATTTCACAAATCAAAATACAACCTTGAAAAAATTGAAATTTTCGGTCTGATGATTGGGGCAAGAAGAACATTACCAAAATTTACAAGTGACATTTTTACTAAATTCAAAATTCCCAAGTCTACGATTGAAGAAATTAGTATCACTTCATTGAAATACTCAGTGTTCATTCTAAGGAATCATTTATATAACAAGAACTAACTCCAAATTTATATTATGTAATATACTATTATTATTGGTTTTATATTACTACTAGCAGACCCAAGTTGGGGAAGTTATATGTATTAGTTTGTTATTACCTTTTTATATGACTTAATAATAGTAGCGATTATGTGCAAGCACCTAATAAATAATCTGTTGTACAACCTTACCGATTTTGAGCACTTTTCTACTGGTATGCAAGATTTGGATTTATCACAGTACAAAGCTTATAGTATAAAGTATTCGTTGCAGTGTTCTCGATCGTGTCAACGTTATTGTAGCAGCCTTTACTTTTCTGAATACCAATACAAGGCGGATTATTTTGTCATCTTGTTGGCAACACTGAAATAACAATGTAATCCTGAACACTGTTGACGCTTGTCGACAGGCTAAAACTCAACATTTTCCTCCTTATACTATACTAGTACGTTATCAACATCTAAGTGTTTGGGCAAATCGATTCCAATGTACAAAGGTACTGAGAGTTTGGCCAAATATCGAATTAAGTTCACTTCACGTAGTAATGGTGTTTGATTTGCCACTTTTTCAGTGGTGTGTGAATGTGTATTTTTTGCACTACTATCTTACTAACTCTTAAAAGCTAAAACATTTAGAAATTACTATTTATTAACTTGTATGCAAAAAAGGTAAATAAAACTGAGAACATAGAGTTAGAAATAATTAATAGAGAGGACTGCAGCTGTATGTCGTAAATATTGATCAGCTGGTCGGACCGGCCATGTTACTCATTTGTGTGTGTGTGTTGTGTCCTAATATGTACGGATACAAGACAGATCATATGACTCATATTGTATCACAAGGTGATCACGTGTTTTATGGTCTGCGTCTTGTTTATTGCAACGTGGAGTCTATTAAATGCAGCACCTTTATCAGATTTTCTCCCTGAGCACCTGAAGTTCATAAACTACGAGGGTTGTTCAATAAGTCCTTTGAAAAACACAGATACATTTTATTTAATACAAAAATGTTTTCAAAGTTTTTTACTTTATTAGAAACAGCTGTTTAAGTTTTTAGAGTTATTTATCAAATGGTGTTTGAGTTATTGTTTATAGAAGCAACAAATACGTGGTTCATTAAAAAAAAGATAACTCGAGTTTTGAGCGGTTATTAAACACTTTTAATGAAAGGTTTAAACCCGAAAGAGATAAAAGCTTAGTTGTATGCAGTTTGTCTCACATTTTCTCCTTCGTTTACAACAATTTACAACTGAGTCAGTGATTTAAAACATGGCCGTGAGTCGACAAAAGATGAACCCTGTTCAGGACGCCTGTTGGAAGTGATTTGGAAGTGACAACCTCTAAACTGATTGCAAAAATTCAAAATTTGGTTTTGATAAATCGACAAAATTAAAGTTCGAGAGTTGGTGTGTACACTGGCACATAGCAAAGTACTGTGTTTTCAATTTTACATGAACAGCTTGGTGTGAACAAATTTCGGCAAGATGTGTGCCGCGTTTGCTGTCAGAGGAGAACAAGCGCATCCGTGTCATTGGTTCTTAAGCTGTATTAGCTCATGGAGTTGAAGTTCCAACTGGTACAACATCCACCATATTAACTTGATTTAGCCTCTAGTGACTATTTTTTAGTTTCCCAACCTGAAAAAATGGCTTGGTGCACATATTTTTCATCAGAAAAGAAGACGCCACTTCCCACATATAAGCCTATTTTGCAGAAATTTCGTAATCTTACTTTCTAAGTAGCTTAATAAAGTTACAAACATTTTTAATGATGCGTATGGAGCTAAAAAAAGACTGTGTTGAACATTAAAACAAATTTGACCCAAAAAACTGGGTTTTATATCTTTTTCTAAGGATTGATTGAACCACCCTCGTATTATGATTTATGTGTTAACTATTTAAATCTATGAATAAGTTAATTAAACCCATTGTAAAATCCACTGGTTATTAATTTTACATAGAACAATTCTACAAAACAGATGCATTAAGAATAACAATAAATGAAACCGAATTGGTCATGTTAAATCTGTGTCAATGAGGCTCCAAGGAACAAGCAAAGCTATCTCGTCATTTCCATTTTAGAAGATGGTGCTTTTCTGTCAAATGCAAAAGTTTTTGTGATATGTAGCTTTATATGCTTCATGTTTTATAATCAAATTATATTGATTGCTATTGAAAAAAGCAACAATGACATTCCTTACCTCATTAAATTACTTATACTTTATTGTAATTGTTAATATGTAAATGGTAAATTGACTTTAATGTATAAACTGCGCGTTAAACTAAGAGTGTGTTGCTTACTTGACTAACAATACCCAGTCCTATATTATAGCATTATGATATGACAACCGTACATAATGCATGAGTAGTTAAAATAACGTACATAGTCAATGCAAGCAATGGGACTATATTTTAACTTGCTTTCTATATTGTTATTGTAAAGACGGTTTATACTACGAGCTTTACAACTACTGTTATGTTGTTTAATTTTAAGCAACCCATATTTGCACACAAAATCAACTGATTCATTATTGATCAGCTGTAAAATACACGCCAAATCAATGGTAACAGCATATGATATCTCATTTCCTGTGCCACTACTACAGTATTTAAAGCGCACAAAGACAAATGCTCAAGTATAAAGCTGTAGTAAAATGCTCATATCTCACTTACTTCTAAACAGATTTTTTAACATTGGCTATTGTAAGTTTTGTAATAAACTTATGCTTGTTTGTCATATTTTATATTTTGTATAAAAAAACATTAGTTTCCTAGTTATTTAAATTTTAAAAGTTTTAAAGTTCCGTCATTTAAAAAATATATGTACGAGGGTTAAGAACGTTTTGGTATGGTCAAATAAAAAATAAAGATATCAACACAAAATTTTATTTACAAATGCATAGAACCTTCCTCTACATTTCTACGCAGTCACCATGGATTTCAAGACGCTGGTTTTAACGTGGGACCAGTTTTTCTATACCCATTCTACTCATTTGCCGCCAAAACATGAGCCAGGATTTCTTAGCTTCTTTGAGTTCCTTATCGTTAGCAAACTGTTTTTTACCCAAAACATGGGAATAAGTGATAATCACTCGGCACCAAGATAGGGCTGTAGTCTTTTCTATTCTTGGCATAAAAAAGACATGGATTAAGCCCTTTCGATCCCAAAAAACAGTTGCGTGACTTTTCGAGTGTTTCAATTTCACACTTTACATTTGGGGGGGTTTCAATTGTCGATGCCATTATTAATCACTGTGGACACGAGACGCGTAATCACACAACAACGAACCTAAACTCAAACTGAAGAGGAAGAATGTAGCTGGAAGCTGCACGTAGTGGTGAGGGGTGTGCGCGGCGCGTGATGCGCAATCGTTCTTTACTTTCTGGATGACCAGTGAATTCATTGTGGATGACCCTCGTATTTTCTTTTTGTTATTTTAGGACTTGGTTAGACCAACAAATATGCCAAGTTTAACGGAATCAATCGAATAGCTTATGAGATATTGATTTAGATAAAAATAATGGCTTGTGGATCATTGGAGAACTATGGATCCCATGTTATATGGCGAAATATGTTTATTTTGACTTAAGAAACAAATCTACAAAATAATTCCAGTTTGTTCCAGGACGAACCCTGGACATATATCTATATTGTAATTGATTTTGTGTTTAGGTCTCCCGCTTGCCGGGCGGTCATGCTGACTTAACCGGTAGTGGTCAACATATGGTGTAGAGGTCAGCATAACCGCCCGGCAAGCGGGAGATCCGGGTTCAAGTCTCGGTTCGATCCAAACATTTTTGGCTTCAAATTTCAAATTTTTAGTAATAAATTAGCTATTTATCGTTTATACAAATTAATATCTATGATTTTGTATTTTTACATGCATGGCAAAACATGTTTTAGTCTCAATAATATAGCTGCTACTTAAAATATTGTTTTAAGTTTAAATACTACGCATAGTACTCTATAAAACCAAGGAGAATGAAGACACCCTGAGTACATGTAGATGCACTTGTATATTATGTTAGTATCTAACGTAAGCTAACATCTAAGCTTTAATGTAATCGGTGTACAAGGTTTTGGGGTATGCAAACAAAACACATGCTTGAATCTTAAAACGTTTTGTTTTATATGTCAAATTGTCACAACTAGTTTTATTTGTCCTCTTTTTACCTACATGTTTACAGTATGTTATGTATTTTGTTGCAGCTATGTTAATTGATGAAGTCACAATGGACCTGCAACAGCTGGAAAACCGGTAAGTCTTGTCTTTTGTTAGTTGTTACGTATAATATAGTAAAACACTATAAAATGTGTAAGGCATGAAACAAAAGTCTAAAACTAGATCACCAGTGGTACTTTACGATTCCAACTAAATTATTTATTTGAAACAGCCCAGATAACTTTTAGACGTTGGACGATACTTGTCACGCCAATTCATTAGAAATTACTTGTACACTGCAATTGCTGCACCACACTATAGTACTGGTAGTTTCTACTTAAATGTAGTCAGAAGAAAATCTACAATAACAGAGTATCGGTGTGGCATAATATCAAGAGATACCCTGAGATAATATGGTAGCAAACTTTGAAACGCTTTCATGTTTTGAGAGAATAATTATATGTATATTTATACGCTGAAAACATATGTATAGTCCTTGATGTTCCCCCTACAAGCCTCAAAATAAAAATAAATAGTAAAATAAAGCAGTAAAAGTTTAATATGGGGGTACGGCCTTTAGCTCTATGCACTTGAAGGAAAATTTCAATCTACATAAAAGTCGTTTACAGTTTGAAGGAGAAGTTTCGTAGTTCATCCGAGCAAACTTGGAGCTTTAACAAAGTTGCAAGTCACCGGATTAAAAAGTTTTGCTGCGAGTGAGGTTGTTATATTAATAAGTTGGCTATTTACCTGCACAAGGCGGCGTGTGACGGTGAGGAGGGGTTTGAGAAGAAGCGGGGGAGGAGAGACAAGCTCGTCGTGTTATCCTTTTGTACAGAGGCTTACGAACAAAATATATCAAAGCGTTTGTATTCCTTTAGTATGCGAGAACCTACTTATGGGTTTATATCACTACTATACGCAATGCATATGGTTCTCTTTGATACATTTTGCTCTTCCAGTTTTCTCGTTAACCCAAGGCTAATTTAAGGTAAATGCAATAAAGTCAATTCAGTTACGGAATACGGCTAAAGAATGCATAGTCTGACGAAAAACGTGCATTAAAAGTTATATGTGTGGCGTATTTAATAATAATAACAGTTTATTGGTCAATATACAAAAAATGTTGTGTTGACAAAAGATAAGAAAGAACACAAGGGAAAAATACAAGGTCTTTAGAAGTAAAGATACCACCATCACATATAACATAGCAGTGTCAACTTAGTGTGTTTTGTGCGGCATTGTATTGCTGAAGGAGATTTTATAAGAAAACTGTTGGGTAACAGACTAACACTTGTATAAAACTGTGCATGTAAATGGATTAACTCCACTACGATGGGAATAAAGTATCAGTTTTAATGGTCAACTCCCGCACCACCTCATGGTAGAGCTCATATATCTTGGGGGTTCTAGCCATCTTTAAAATAGCACAAGAATTAACACCGTGCCACGTGGTGGCTATTTTTTATTTATGTTGCATGACAAAACATTGAAACAGTGCAAATTACTCAACCCAATTCTATTAAAGCTTTCGCGCAAGTGAGGAATTAGAGATACATTTTGGAACCAATACAATTTACATGATACGACGACAATCGATACTTAGAGTACCGTTCACAACCTTTGTAAGGACGACTGACAGTTGATTATTCAAAACTCAAAAAACTATTACAAAGTTAATCTCATATTTAAAAAATCTTAAATTAAAACAATTTAATCTTTAAATCGAATAAATAAGGTTACAAACCTGTTTGTTGGAGGATCTACATCGTGTTGTGGTTGAAAATGTAACAGTGGCTGGTTCATGTGCAAGCCTGGTCCTCAGTTGGCGGGTCTCGGCCGGCTGGGGCCAAATGTCTGACTGAGATGGTATCTTCCCTTCCGTTTTGGTATCTTATATGGACGTAGGCGGGGTTGGCACTTCGCCTCTTCCACCAGAGGTTTCCCAGAGGTCCAAAAGATCAACCTCTTCCACCAGAGGTTCATACTTATCCACAAAGATCCTCAGAAGTCCATCGCCCACCTCGTTACCTGGACGACTACGTGACGTCTTCTCTCCAGAGGGCAAGAATGTCATAAACTTTACATCTGTTCAATAATTGTATGAGGTTCTAAACTAACTTTAGTGCTAGAGCTGGTTGCAGGAGTAGATGATAATTCAGGGGACACCGTGGTAGAATTAAGATTTCCTGAATGATACATAGCTGAATAACGTTTAGCAGATTCTAGAATACTGCTTGATCGAAAATTTCATTAAGTTCCAGTGCTTTGCTTTCAAGTAATCGTTGACGAATTTCGGAGGATGCAAGCCCAGTGATAAACGCATCTCGAATAGAATCATTTCTATTTTGCTCACCTGTGACCTGTTTAAAACTACATGACTTGCTCAGATCTTTCAGAGACTGTAAAAATTGTTCAAGTGACTCACTAGGGAGTTGCCGTCGAGTGGCTAGAGTGTATCTGGCAAATACTTCATTCTTAGGCGTTTCAAATAGTGTTTTCAAAGTTTTAATAGCATCTTCGTATGTGTTGCACTCTGATATGTAACGGAAAAGATCAGATGAGAGATAGTTAATTAGGAGGTGAAGTTTTACCTGTTCACAATCATCTTTAGTTCCTGATTCATCTTTATCCTTTGGTAGTGTGGAACAACTAAAGGAAATAACTAAAGGTCCGATACCAATGAGTCCATTCATCTGCAGCAGTTGTGGATGACGGGTCAACAGTTAATCTTGTTGGTTCCAAAAACTTGTTCATTTGTTTAATATATAGTTAATTAAATTGAAGTAAACCTTTTAACTGAAATATAAAGGCTTTAATTAACTGTAAAAGTTGACATAGTTAAATATTAGTTGTAGGTAAACATTGAATTAATAAACAATAAATAACATCTGGGAATGGCAAAATTATTGAACAGAAGTAAAGTTTATGACACTGCATATTGTTTAGTCAATGAAAGTTGAAATATGTTGCGAGTTTTATTTATGAATTTGTTTGTATTTGGGTGAAAAACCATAAACATGGGGTAGCCGTCATTTTGTATTTTTTACTTAAAAGTTTATATCTCCAGAACGGTTTGACCGATTGCATTCAAACTTGGTATGGTGTTTATGTGTCATAAGTTCAAGTTTAAAAAAAATTATTTTAAAACCCCACATAAAAAGTATAGCGGCTGTTTAAATTTTTCAAATTGAAATACCATGAAAACGGCGCATTATACAAAAAAATTAACAAGAATAAGAAACGTTGTATTTTTTAATTTTACAAAAACACACAAACTCATTTTTCCGAATAATTGTAATTGAATATTTACACTTTTTGCTTCCTTTTACAACTGGTACCTGTTTGACAGATGCAACTTGTACACCTAAGATGTAAACATCTAAGATCTGGTAATTTACCAGTTGTAAAAGGACGCAAAAAGTGTAAATATTATGTTAAATTCGGAAAATGCATTTTTATCTTTGTGTAAAATTGAAAATACAACTTAAAAATGCTTGTTATTTTTTTGTATAATGCGCCGTTTTTATGTCAAATCAATTTGAAAAATTTAAACAGCTGCTATACTTTTATGTGGGGTTTTATGAAATACATTTTTTTTTTTTAATTGACCTCACTAAGTTTGAATGCAATCGGTCAAACCGTTCTGGAGATATAAATTTTTAAGTAACAAATACAAAATGGCGGGGACCGGGGTAACGAAGAATTTCAGGACCCTTGTTATAGGAACTTTCTTCATTGTTTTTGCAAAGGGAACCCACCCCTGAAATTTAGCGCCCTATTTTAGAATCACCCTGTATAACCTAACTTAGGAGACTCGAAACTGGCGTCCTTCTGAAGCTGGTCCTGGGTTGCATGACGATGGACAAGCTAGAGTTGAAGTCAAATGACACAAGCTCCGAAACAGCTCCACGAAGTAGACTCTCTTGTCATAGCATTACAAAATAGAACATTACTCGTACTTTGAGTTTTCTTTGCTATTGCCACCTAAATGATGGTGTTTGGTAGAAGTATTATTTCGAGAAAATATTTTGTAATGTTCAATGTGATTTGAACAAGTATTATCTATAGTAATATATAAAAATGAGATGGTGTGTGTCTGACTGTTCCTCGATCGCGCAAATACCAGTGGACCAATTTTAATGCAATTTTACAGGAACCTGGCCAACACATATTATATTAATATGTTTGATAATTTTATTATTTTAAGATGGCGGTCATTGATAAAACCTCATTGTAAAAGTGTATAATCCCAATACTGTATTGTGAAGTTCTAGAAAATTCGTAAAAGAGATTTAAGTTTTGACAGTTCGTATAGCTTTGAAACTTAATCTTCTACAAAAATTGTTCTGAGCACTTTTGCACCGTTTGCTTGGAAAGCTAGCCTCAGTGTGGCGAAGCAGGCTCTAAGCTGGATATTCATCTGCTTAGGAAGGAGAAGATGGTAAACTAACAGGCAAACTAAATTGTTTTTCTAAAAATATTTTTTACTTTAAATTTAAATTTTTTTTAATATACACACAGCTATGTTAACAAAGCCCCGAGGCGAAGCGCGGGTACTCTCAGCTAGTTATTATTATAAAAGTAAGGAATTCCACTGTTAGCAATCATTTCTTGTACGATGCAAGCTATTCCGTTGCAATGCAAAACTCCCACTGGCATGACTGTGACATTTAAAACATTGGCAACTCTGGAGTTTAAGTCTGAAATATAAGTTACGTTATGAAATATAAGTTTACAGAAGCAATCACTGGTTATGGCAGTGGTTCGAAACCCTATTCTAAACTGTTTGCTGTAAACCTCTTTTTCCCGGAGCGCTACCACTGTGTCCTTTCAAATGTGTAAGCCTACAAGGCTTAAACAGAGCTCACTGTGCAACAATATACAACGTAATATGTTTTTATTCAAATTTGTATATGCGATGTGTATTTCAATATAAACAGTATTATTGGGATGATATTATGCTTGATTTTCTGCATCGCGAGTCACCTTTAGTTTTTACAATAAGTTTGACAAATTAACTTTAGCTGTATTTGAACTTTACCTCCTACATGTTATTTTGAGAAGATTACGTTAGATTACTCAGGTAATATAATTATGTATACTCTTCAAACTTTCTCCCTAATGTTGTTCAAATTCTATCTTCCTACACTGAAATAATCTTCTTAGACAAGGATAATGGGAGGGGGTTAACGATTACACTTCCACTGTAGGTGGTTACTTCTAGCCTGAAGTAACTTATTACTTGGTTCCTGTATTTTTCTTTGATACAATCTTTCAGAGTTTATACAGAGTGAGTTTTAAATTCCCACTCTTCTAAACTTTTTAAAAAGCACACATTCCCTATAAACATTCCCTAAAGGTATTTTTTAATATTTCCTTTTTCAAAAGTTAAGGTGGAGGGTGGCATTTAAAACTCACTCCGTACAAACCGTACCATTGACTTGTAGTTTTGCTACTTGGATCTTGTTAGTTGAAACTATAGCTTTAGTTTTATTCTCTGTAGCCCTTGTTTTATGGCCTGTACAGTTGTTTAAAAGTCCCTAAAAGGGTACATTGTTTGTGCCAACAAGTTATTACGTAATGAAAACTTTGCTTTACCACTTACCACGTTTGTCAATTTGTGTGTGCTTTTTATCAAGACGGACCAATTGGGTAGCTTTAAGTATCTTTTAGCTTAACCCCACATCGAAACCTGATTGTGGCGTCTACATCAGTAGTAATAAGTCTAACCTAATAACCCTTTAAACAGACCGCTGTGAAGCTTTAACTGTAAGAAACATTATATACCACACCAATGTATCACTGTAAACATACGTCTTTAAAAAAACCTTTTTCGGACATTTCTAACTTGTTTTGTTTGTAAACTATAGTACGGAGGTGCTTGTTTCAGTGTGAAAGAGTTGGAAGTACAGCTGACCGACGACTGCAATGTTCTGCCTCCAGTGATCAAAGATCTGAAACTCGATGTCGAAAAGTTCCGGGAGAAGCTGGAGACAACTAAGCACTTGAGCTGGCTGTGTGAGTACTTCCATCACATCATCCACTATACCAACTCATCAGACTGTTGTCGCATTCATAGTACTCGTCCCTTCTCAGACCTTTCAATCTTCAAAGATTTAGAAAGACTGAATTCATCCGCCCAAGGGCACACGACACCGCGCATGTATCAACTGATGCGGCCTAACTGTCAAACCAAGCGCTTGCAAAGGTTTACGGCGCCCCGTTATTTACATTTCAAAATATTTTTTACATTAATAAACATGATTTATTTTGAAACTAGAGGAGGTTTTAGACACGTGTATCGAGCCCAATTTCTCATAGGCTTAAGTTGTTCAATAGTTTCACAAACACACTTTGAAGTTGTCCAGGTTTTAGTCCTTTTCAACTCCATTTTGTACACTGAGAATGCATGATTTCGAATGAAAACGCTCTATATAAGTGTAGACAAACTTCTTAGCTTTAAAACTAATGTGAATACTTCACCTTTTATATTGTAGCCGTATTTTTATTATTGCAGATCTTTGCATTAAAGCGTCGCTTCGCGGCTGAGATGGATACAGATATATTAATTCAAAAAATACAGCCCTACAAAAAGGAGCTTTTTTAATGATTTTTTAACGGTATACTCTTATGTGGTCCATTACTTCAAAATATACGAGTAATATAGTTAAAGAATAGTAGACTCCAGGTTCATAGAAAAATAGAAACCCCATCATGATTTTAAAGGCATGCCCTTATATTTGTATCCAAAGTCCATATCAAAAATATTGATATGCATCAAATTTTCAAAAATAGTTACAAAAGAAATAATTTGCCAATTATCTATGATTGCAAGTTTATTTCATAAATACTTCAAAGAGCTTTAAATTGGTGTATTACTCACTAAGGTTTACAACTCTTAGATAACTATAGTATTAAGGCAATGGTAAAAACTACCGGTTTTAATGTGGCACCCATTTCAAATGTTTTATCACCCCAAACTTAATCTTTTCTTTCTTTAAAGTTTTTAAAAGAACCAATAACGCTGGTAATTGTATGTCTAGCATGTTTGTACGGCAACAAAACCAAGCCACGGTGTGTCGCTATCAGGTGAACATGCGATCATAATGGTAGGGCATCTGCACTTGCCGTGATGCAAAACGTTCTTTACTTTATGAATGACCCCCGTACAATAACATACAAATATTAGTTAATACTTTGCTATTCCACTTTCATGTCCAAAGATACTTACTAATGAAGTCAAAGCTTATGAACACACACGACAAAGATCAAAGTATTATAGAAGTGTATTGAATATGTGATGTTTGAAAACAATGAGTCAGAAGGAATAATTGACGAGACAGTCGGTGACATGGATGCAGCTGGAATATACAGTATAGGCTGCATGTAACCGTAACCAATTTGTTCCGATCCCCTCAATCCTCTTATACCCTTGATCCAATGTTCTACTCACTCATTCGTTATCCACACAGATGTTATTGTGCATTCGACATGGCCTACTGTTGTGGTTCAACTCTACCACAACTATCACAGTACAATACCTATGTAAATGGGTTTAAGTACATTTAATTAATTGTAAGTTATTTATCTGTAAAGCTATGGTTTCCTAGAAAAAAGTTCACCGCTATATTACGGCTGTAATGTAGCGGTGAACGTAACCGTGACGGTAGATGCAACACAATATTTAAAAAGATATAGAAAAAAACAACTTTTGACATGTTGTTTATTTTAGTTGTCAAATCTGTTTTACGTATATACGTTGGTAATGATTGTGTATGTGACGTGTGGTATGTTGACCAGGTTGTTATAAAGAACTGCCGCCGTCACATCGTAGACTGCAGTACCGGCGTCACAGCGACGCACGCCAGCGACAAGTCCGTGAGAAGTTCCTACAAATCTGGTAAGTGTGACTGTAGAAGACACTGTGTGTCGTCCTCAAGGTGGCGTGCACGGTGCATCACACATGCTCAAACACGAGGTCTGCGTTCGAGTATGATTGAAATTTTTAAACTTACCTAAAACACGCACGAGCGGGTTTTAAATTTTATAGAACATTGTGACCTGCAAGCTAACAAAAGTAGCATTAAAATTTCACTATAATTGTTATGAGATATAATGTATAAATAGTACGGTTTATTTTATAGAAGTTTTGCTCAACATGAACTGTACGGAAAATCATACTTGACGCCGACACCGGACACAGGCGCTACCTTCAATTTAGTCATTTAGTCATGTAGTCATTAATTTTCATCATATACATCAATTTACATTGAATGTGATTTTGTCAAGTTACAATACCGTACTTAAATTAAATATTTTGCATAAAAACATTAAAAGATAAAACATACAATTAATATAAAGACTGTTGGCTTTTCGCCAGCCCATACTGATCATGAATAACCAAGGACCGGAGAAGCGAGCCCAAAGCTTACATTTGGACTAGATAAAATTTGTTCGGATTCTTTAGTTATGGCAATACTTGTACTGACATAAGTATTAGAGTTAGCGGTAAGGACTCGATTACTGTTAAATTTGATTAATTTTCAATAATAAAATGTTGTGATGTCCATTCCATTCGGAAAGTTTAATTCATAATTCCCTAAATACTCTTGAAAGTGTGTTTATACGGTTCTAGAATGTAACCTGTATACTTTAGATGGACACTCAAGAAATAAATCGCTGGTGACTGGTCGCAAATCTACTAATGCCCTTCACATAATCAAACCACATCGGTAGTTTTCGATGTTTTTCTACCCTACAAGATGAGTCATAGTTTGATCATAGTTTTGTAGTTGAAAAAACTAGTATAGTTCATGTCAAACAAATGTTCAAAGAAATAAATCCTACTGATACATTATACCCCAAAAGGTGTTCTAGTAATAGTTGATGTATTTGTATTATTACTTTCGATCCTATATGTATAGGCTACATTTGTATAATAAAAGAATTGGCAATGAATGAGAATTGCGAGAGTAATTGTTTGACTTGTTTGTATAAATGTAGTGTGATTGTCAAAATTATTTCATAAAATAGCTAACTGGCGTTTGCCACTCATGTAATATGTCATGCAAATGAAATATTCTGATTCAAATTCTGATACTGGGGCCTTTATCAAGGGTCGAAGGGGGAAATACCTACCCCTTGGCTACGCCCCTGCATGTTCTTGATTATGATGTGATGATTGCAGTGAGGAGAGCATCAGTGAGGAGGTGCGGCAATGCCTACGACTGCCCTCTTTCGACTGTACAGACTGGCAAGATGAGGAGATCTTACTGCTTCTTCAGTTCATGTTTTTGGACTTCGACTTCCCAGTCAAGTTCAACATTGATATGAATACTCTCCGTAACTTCATCTTTCAAGTGTACAAAAACTACAATGAAGTACCTTTTCACAACTTCAGGCACTGCTTTTGCGTTTCTCAGATGGTATGTTGAACTTTTTCAGTCAAAACCTTACAGAGAAAATGCATTATTGAAACCATAAAACATCTCTATAGAGTAGGACCCAAAACTAAAACTAGACTTAAACCAGCTTAAACTAGACGTTTTGTTCAGATGGCACTGTGGGCTACAAGTTTAAGGTAGCTTGAAGCAAATGAAATTGTTGGTTATAGGAGCTAAGAGCTTCACACATCAAGGTGCTATATTCAATGGGTTTAGTCCACATCAAAAATTTCCTTTGATGATCCGATACAATAAAAACCCAAGATTTGTTGAATTCTAGACAGTTATTAAATGTGCAGAAAAACTCCTACTATATCAAAAATGTGTGTGGCACATTAATTGTTATTTTATTTTTGTTTTATTTTATTAAACGTACATGTTTAAATACAGTTTCAAAACCCAATTACACTGAAGTGGTTCACTCAGTTCAAAAGTCCATTGTGGGGTTTCTGCTTAACATTCTCGTACGTCGACAAAAAAAGAAATAAATTTAATTTTAACTTAATCATTACTTTTATTATTTAAATTGTAGCATAACACAAACATTTACATTATGGACAAAAATAACAATATTATAATCATTAATAGCCCAAAGGGCGTTCAAATGTTAAGGAAATCTTCAAAATGTCAAGTTTTCAAGCAAGCAAAATGGTATAAAGAATTGAAAATAATTATTGTTATCTAAGTTTGTACCTATTTCATCCTTGTAATTTTCCTTGTGGTAGATGTATGCCATGGCATGGCGGGTGAACTTACCGAAACTTATTGGTGACTTGGAAACTTTGATCCTGATTACTTCCAGCATCTGCCATGACCTCGACCATCCTGGTTACAACAACATTTACCAGGTAACTACTAACAAGGCAGTTTCCTAGCTATGCTCTGTGTATGTTTCCAATATATTATGTATTCATTTTATTCTTCCTTAACATAACAGTAACTATCAAGTATTAAGTTAAAAATGTAATCGGATTACTTTCATTTTAACACAACAAAAATCCACTGTACATCTACTTGATGCTTATATTTTTTTTTTCAAGCATCACTGTAGAGTATCTAGAGATGAAACGTAACAGTGTCTTTGTTTGTTTCACTACAGATCATATCACAATATTTGAACACCTCTCAGAGACTCTGTTGTTTTCATCTTGTGTTTTAGCTTCTCGATTAAAACCTAACCTGGTTGAAGTACTTTACCAAACTCAGTTACAAGTTATGTAATACGGGTTAAGGAGTTACAACTGCGAGGTAGACCGTACCATATTTCCTTACACCAGACCAAATAAAATATCTTACTTATTTTAGTATCTGCTATCATTTAAAATCTAGGAAACTTGTAGTGTTAATTACTTTAAATTACTTTTAGTGTTAGTTAAACTTTAAATCAACACATCAAAATATTAACACTGAAAACCCCTTTTTTAAAGAAATTTTAGGTCTTACAAATTTGATCCAACTAAGGATTGTTACTGCCATTTCTTTTTCATTCATCCTAAAGTGATACAGGATTTTGATCAACAGAAAATTCAGTTTGGATGGCAAATTGCATATTAATCCAAGTTCATACCCACTACCTTCGTATTGCGTTCTTGCTGAGGCAGGTTTTAACTGTCCAGATAAACGCAAGAACTGAACTGGCCCTGCGCTACAATGACATTTCGCCTCTGGAGAACCATCATTGCTCCATGGCTTTCCGTATCCTGGAGCTGCCGGAGTGTAACATCTTCAGCACAATGACTCCGGAGTTGTTCCGTGTGGTGCGAGAAGGCATCATCCGCTGCATCTTGGCCACAGACATGGCTCGGCACAATGAGATACTGGCACAGTTCAAGGAAGCGGTGGCAGATGGCTTTGACTTCACAAACAAGACTCATGTCAATCTTGTTAGTACTAACTGTTCCTTCTATTTTTTCCTTTGTTTGATTTTACTCAATTTCCGTAAGAAAAATTAGCTTTTCATGTTGTTAAACACAGATCAGCAAGAGCCCTTTTCATCATTACCAGTTGAATTTCTGTCATTTCTTCATGAAATTTAGCATAGATTTTCCTTTTGTGAATATCTTAGTCAAATATTCAGCCCCATTTAGGAAGGATTCTCCCCTCAACAAATTGTCTAACAACTATCTAAAAATGTTGATTTCTACCTTACTTTTCTAAAACTTAGGATACATTTACCATGGCTTTTGGTGTTAACCACCAATTTGTTAAAAATAATGAACATCCATAAAGCCATGCCAAGTTGGCAACCTAAAAAACTAATTTTTAACTACATCAGTACGGGATCAGCTAGAAGGCCAAAGGGAGGCTGTGATAGGGAAGGCCTGGTTTTTAATTCAAACATGTGTTCTATTCCATTGTATTTTAAATAGGTGTATGCAATATTATTCGGCAGCCTGTAATTGATTTTTGGGGCTGATTTTGGAATTGTCATAAGTTTACGGAACCTCCTATCAGGTATTTTTCTTGGAGGCCCTAAATTTCCTTCTAAGATTTAGGCAATAATAGTATACTGTATTTTGTTTTAGTTTAATATTTTTTGGCAGCCTGACAAGTTTTGTTTTGTATTGCATGTAAAGAAATGGAAATAAATCATTCATATTCTTATTCTTAATTGTAATTAGTTAAATATAATCGAATATCAATAAACTTAATTAATTTGCAAATTGCATCATTGAATGGTCTAGAGAAGAAAGTAGAAAGTGGCTTCACAACTATAAGACAGATATATTATACCTTTTAATAGTAGGTTTTTTACCTTTAATGATTTAACGTGTAACATTGATTTATCTTTTGTTTAAAACTTTCAGCTGACAATGGTATTGATAAAAGTGGCTGATATATCCAATGAAGCCCGACCAATGGAAGTGGCAGAACCTTGGTTAGACAAATTGTTACAGGTAACCCAACAAGATGTAACTTAAAAGTTATAATTTATCTTCAATAATTGTACTTTTGAAAAATATTTTGTATTTCAGAAGCACATGATAGATGGAAAGTAAAAAGCAAAGTTTGAGACATACTTCCAAGTTGAAGCAAAATGCTATGTTGATTTTTACTGATTATTGAAAAGTTGGTTGAATTCGACTTTATCCCCAAGTGTCCAAATGGCAAATACTGTGTATTTTAATTATGGATATCTTTTTAAAGCAGAAATTTTACCAAAGCTGTTTTTTATAACCTTTTTAGTTACTTTTTTGAGGATTATGGGCTGCAGTTGTAGGGATTGTAACTGGCTTATAACTAGTAAAGTTATAGCAGCTTAGCTACCAATCATTTAAAAAAATATGTCCCATGAAAATTTAAAAAAATGCATGAGATATGTTGATGTTTTTATTGGCAACACTTAGATATTTATTAAATGAAATGTGTTTCAGTGTGCTTTATTGGAATCCCTGTTTGCAAATTATTATTATTCATTATTACAGGAGTTTTTTGCACAAAGTAATGCAGAGAAGCAAGAAGGACTCCCAGTTACACCTTTTATGGACCCCCAGAAAATTACAAAACCTTCGTCACAATGCAGTTTTATAGGCTTTGTGCTTTTGCCATTGTTTGAGGCCCTTGGGGATCTATTTCTAGAACTGCAAGTAAGATATAATTAAATCTACGACAGTGTTAAAATTTCTTTATCTAGTTTTAAGTTTGTTTTATGTTTGTTTCTATGAGTTATTACTCTGTGTAATTGTATTATTTAACAATGTAAAAAGAAACAATAATAATTATTTATTCACAGTAATATTAAAATGTAAAATTATTTTCAAAATTAAAATTGTTGATTAAGTAACATATATAAGCCTATAAAACAAATATGGACCTAATGTAATAACTCGTCTGTAAAATGATTTCAACTACTGTATCAGTAAACTATTGTGTAAAAAATGTTGTGACATGAGTAGAACCGCAATGGCTTTATTTTTCCTGTTTGAAACTTGCTAGAAATAATGATTAAATTAATTGTTTTTTCTTAGTTATTTTTAGTATACGTATGTTTAGTTGCTTTTGACTACATTACTATACAGTATTTCCAAACTGACATTAATGATAAACTGACATTGTCTTTGTCTTGTAAACTGATTGGGTACCCGAGTTCCCATGCATTTTAAAGCCTTGCTTTGATTCTGGGGTAAATTTTAAATCAAACCCATCTGTTATTTGGTTATGTAAAACATATACATTTTAAAACCCTAAAAATAAAGTAGTAGTGTCCATAAAATATGCATTTTACTCTCTAAAAATTACAATATGCACGTAAATACTACAACTGTACATCAGTACATTTTATTATAGTCCCTTGCAATTTGTGTTTTAGTTGTAGTTTTGAACTATTGCAAGTGTTAGAATTATGTACTGTATGTTACAAAATATACATGACATGTATTTCCCCCTTCACCTTTAAAAATACTATTAGATATAGTTGAGGGGTCTGGCACCAAACCAACCCCAAGTATAAACCTTTGTACTCCCCCCCCCCCACGGAAGTAAAAGGATTATTGAAAAGACAGGCGATGCTAAGGCAAGAAGTTATTTACTTAAAAGAATTAGTATGACAGAACAGAAAGGAGTTGCCGCCTGCATCATTTCTGCTAGGCCCTCAACTGGTGATTTAGAATCTTTGGAAGCGGTTTTCATTTTAAAATTATATTCCATACTTTTATTTACATATTTTATATTTTAATTTTTTTATGCGGTTATTGTACTGTTTGTTTCTTAACAATTGGCCATTTTGGTTTTAATTGGTTTTACCAGTACAAATTTGTGGTGACTATAAAAATAATTATGATACCAATAAAATAAGAATGAATAATAATAATGGATGGTTGGATTTTCACAATTAATTGAGCTTTTGTCAATGATAGATTGAATAGTATGGGATAGATGGATAACCTACCAGAATACTTCTGTGTTTGGCTAAATATTAATACACATATTTTAATATAAATGTTCACTAACAATCTCTGTTTATGATTTCAGCCAATGATAGTAGAGCCTGTGAGAGATGCGTTAGAGTACTACCGAAGGTTGAATGAGGCGGCTAAAGATGAGCAACGAATGCATCGCAAGAGTATAATCCAAGCAGACTTCAGCACAATCGAGCACAACAGAGAGACAGCCTCAGTGCCTAGCTCTCCCGTCCACCCTTCTACGAACAACGACATCATTAAGTCCCACAGTGGTGCCAACGTTAGGAAAGCCTCCATATGTTTATCTCAGGTAAGTGTATACTATAGTAATGTTCCTTTTGGGCTATGGGCACATTATCCATTGCAAGAGTTCCAAAGCCATCTTTAAAAGATAAGTTAAAGTTTTCTAATTTGAAAAGTCATTTCATAATTATCAAGTGTAATAGATTTTATTAAACTTTCAAGCCAGAATTACTACCAGCCAACTTGTTCCTCAAAAACATTACTAACCATTGTGTTTTGATAGATACATCATAGATTGTCATAATGTTATTGTTAAGTGGGCAGCATTCATTGTTTTACTACTTGTAATGAAAATTATGAAGTTATAAGTAACCATCAACAATGTTGAATCCAACATCAACAAGTCTTTATTTTTTCCAACCGGAAACTTAATAGTTTTCTGATGTTATCTCTTGTTTATTTAATATTGATGGTACTTATTTTAATGTCGATGTAACAGTGTATCGAAGATGTGGGGGATACAATGGGCAGTGAAGATATGTTACCTGAACTCAGTGAAGACTCCGAAGAAGAAGAGACTGTCACAGAAGTTGCTATCAGTGAGAAAACTCTTAAGTTCAAAATTTCTACTGAGAGTTCAAGGTGAAACATTTGTTAGTTGTTGTAAATTTGGTTTGTTTTTTTTTTGTTACAATATATAGGAAGAATGTCCTTTTTGAATAATAACTATTTAAATTAACTTAAATTTGTTTTTAACAAACCTCATTTGTCATTCATTGTTTAACTATTGTATAAATATGTAAAAATTCCCTTTTTTATGAAAAACCTTTGAAATACCGGTATTCAAAAACTATTCTAAAATGTAATTTTAAATTTTTACTTAACACTTTCATCTGTAAAATGACTATTTGCATTTATACTCAACTCTCGATTATCCGGGATAAAGTCGGGTTAAGGCTTCCCGGATCCGAGAAATCACTTATAACCCGCAAAAAGTCTAAAAACAGTGCTGGAAGGGGGAAATGAAATATTTACGATAATATACAGACTATCAAATGTATTTAAGTAACAGAAATGTATTAAGTTAACATACCTGATCGTTTTAAAGCAGAAAAAGTAGTACTGTAGAATACAAGCACAAAATAATCTAACTCACTACGTAAATATATTTTCATAACACACTATTTTTTATTTACAATAACCACGTTCTATGTTTTGTACAATGTCCAACTTCTGTTGAATTGTCAACACCACACGTTTACATTTTGTTGCGATTTCCGCACAATACAAGACAATGCACTTTCTCAAGATCAGTCACGCTCTACTTGTCTACAAAGACGCAACATGACCAATTGTAAAGGGCCAGTACAGGTGTGCGGAGGAGAGGGATGTGGTAGCGTGGCGCGGTGTGCGAAGGAGAGGGATATGGTGGCGCGGCACGCAGGGTGAGTTAGTCAGACTGCTTATCTGTTTTCCCTCTACAGTCTATTACATGTTCTCTTGCGTTGTTGATCGCTGTGTATACTGTACGTTTACTTGCGTTGTGGATCACCGTGATTTTTTTATATTTTCTCTCCTGAACAAGTCCCGGTTAAGCTACAACGCTGTTAAGCAGATCCCAGTTAATCGAGAGTTGAGTGTAGAGTGAACACTATTCAATATATGTTTAATGTTCATTAGTTTTTATTTGTTAGCAGTTCTGGGCGTAAAAGTTACCCAGGCAGTCGCAAGGGTAGCAGAGAAAGAACACATCAACTAGCTGAGCAAGAGCTTGCTCGTATTTTACGAGATCAAGAGAGATCCATCCGAAGCAGTGACAGTGGAGAGAAAAGAAGTTGGTCATCAGCAGATCAAGCAAGCGAGGAAAGACGTTGTAATCGCTGTGGCATGGATGAAATGAAAGAGACTCGCAGCCATTCCCTAGCAGATCATGACTGGAGAAGGGACTTCATGACTGTTCAATATTCCAAAAAAACCAGGTCAACTTCTGCAGGAAGTCCTGAGGGGCTGAAAGAATTTCGAGGAAAGGACGTAAGGGACATAAGAAGGACATCTCCACTTAGCCCAAAAGAGAATGATGACACCAGCCGTGATATTGGTAGCTTTGAAGATAGTTCTGATGGTAAAGATATAGAGTTCTCATCAAAATCTGGCTTCCTCGGAATAATAAAAGAAGGGTGTATTCAAGGTAGCGAAGATGTTGAAGAAATTAAAGATGAGATATTTATTGTTGTAAACGGAGGGGGCACAAGCTCTGAAAAATGTGAAACAATATCTTCGATTGGTACTTCACCAACAAAAGATAAACCAAAAAGTTCAGTTGACACTTCACCGGAAGAAAAGTTGTCAAAAAAATCACCTTCCAGTATTTTAAGAAAACTGAAAACATTAGGGGAACGATTTTCCAGGAGCACAACAATCGATTTTGGTTCGTCTAAAGGATCCAATGATCGTTGTGTTGTGGCACCAGCTTCTCCTGCTTCTTTAAAATCACACAAAGTGAACAGTTCTTCTTCTTTAGATGGTGATAGGAGAGCTATGACTTTGCCTAAAGCATCAAGAAAAAAAGCTCAGCTAAAAAGAGAGAAAGGTTGGAAAAGTCTTTTGAAATCCAAAACTTCTACTGATCATGAAGAGGAGACTAGTTCTTCTAAAGATGATGGTTCTTGTGATGAGGCTCGTGGTGAGGTGTCTGAGAGGGTTGCAAACGGACTTACACCTCCCGATGAAAGCGTAGGTATGTATTTTGGAGCATTTCATCATATTCATGTGTAAAACACCTGATGTTCAAATCAGTACAGTCAAAATGAATCAAATCAATACAAAAATTATTTAAAGGATGAAACTTTAGTTATTAGCTTATTATAACAATGGGAATCAAGATATGTCCTGTAAAACGAGTGGAACACAGTTTTTTGAGTGGTTTTAAGGGGTCTTGTTTTTTAGTTTCAGAAAAAAAGGGTACATGGGGTACATTATACAAGTTTTTCTACATGCTGACCTGATCAAAACAACATTCAGGTCGATGAAAGCTCTCATAATACAGAGTTAATTTATTTAAAAGCCAAAGTAACTATTTTGGAAATCATAAAAGGGTAAATCTAAAACACCAATATTTTATGCATTTTTGTGTTTGAATAGATGTTTTAAATGTTGTGTTGGCATACTGAGGCTTACATACTCTCTTGTCAATACAATAAGATTATTTTGAAATCATCAAAATAAATATAACCTTGATTAATAGATTCAGCAGGTTTCACTCCAAAGATTGGTAGTTTTGGGATGAAAAAAGAAGAATATGGCCAGAGGAATATCCAACGGTATTTCACACTTTTTACAATCATGCTTTATCTATTTAAAGTCATGTTATGCCAATTAAACCACGGACTTCCTAGAGCTATTCTGTGATTAAACCACTCACAAATAATACTCAGACAGGCCACATGGCACATAATGGGTTGAAAAATAATCAAATGTATGCAATATTAATAAATAAGTGAGTGGGTAAAATTAAAGCTTTGAAGTTTACGTTCCATACCTTTTTGAAAGTAATAGTTAAATGAAACATTAATAAATCAAAATAAATAAATAATGTTTTATTGTCATGAACAAAAAAACTTTACATTAACAACTAACAACACATAAATAAAAATAGTACAAAATAATTAATTTGGTATTAACAACTAATTATGAATATGTCATCAAAAAAATAAATGTATTACATAAAACAGGTTAGTATGACTTTATCTGTAGTGAAAAATTGAAACTTTTTACTAGACAAATGTTAATGATTTAGTTACTTTTTATAACACTATTCTTTGCACACATTATATAATGGTATTTTGATTTAACTTGAAATGTTCTATACACTTTTAGAAAGCTGCTCAGATCATAGGAAAAATAATGGAGACCAAATAAGAAAAGAACCTCTTCAAAGAAAGGAAAGTGGAGACAGTAACAACTCTCGAGGACCGAACTGGATATCATCTTTAGTGTCACCGTTCAAATCACGCAAAACACAAGAAAAAGAAGAAAGTGCTAAAACATAACTTTAAAATGACCCTACGCTTAGTATTTCTAGTCGAACAGTGATCAAATTACATACATATTGTATTATTTGTTAAACATATGAAAGGTGTAATAAACATAAATGTAAGCTATATAAAATATACTATACCACCTCTATAGCCAAGTGATATTTTTATAAAGTCAAACAATACAAGATTCTATTTATTTTTCTAAACTGTTCCGTTACTGACTGACTGTCCTCTAGAAATTATTTACTGGGACATAATCTTGCCCTTTAATTATTGTCCTCTCATTGACATAAGTCTTGTTGCTACTTTAGAGCTATCCACCAATTAGTGTTCTCTTTTTCAATTTCATAAACTTTTAAAAGTAAAAACGACATCTAGACAGAACAAGGTTGTACAAAACTTATATCTTGTAAAAATGTGAACATCAATATGAAAACAGTACTGGTAATGTTACTTTCAACAGTCTTTAAAAGGGTGATTTAATTTTACCCCTAGCATTATTTTTCTCTATTTTATTTTTATTTTTCTATTTTTATGTAAGTGATTCACTTCAATTTTTTAGCTTAACATTGGTACTATAAATTCTGGTGTACAATAATATTAAAGAATCGATAAAGTTCAACTCTTGAAATTGAATTTCATCATTACTACATTGATTGGTTATACTGTATTTCCATTAAGTATTAATACTCATTAATCATACAAATAGAAAATTAAGTTTATTATATTATAAATTATTTTTGTACAATTGGTTAGAAGAAGCCAAGCTGTCCAGAGGCCCAATGAAGCAAACAAATTTAAAGCAAACAAACCTGTATTTTAAGTATCAACTCTTAAAAATATTTATATATTTTCTATGCCATAAAATATAAATTTGTCTAAATCCTTATTAATTCATTTTATTTTCTTGCCATTGTGGCCACAGTGTACAGTTAGCACCAACTAACATGAGGCACAACTTGCACGTGCGCGTAGATCACTCTTCCATCTCCACTCCGCCAAGTACAGTCGGTGACAAGCACACAAATAAACATGACGTGTTGCTGTTACAACAAATAAACATAATATAACACAAGTGTTTAAATATATGTTTGGATTTAGGTTTAATACTTAATGCAAAGCAACTTGTAAAAATAATAAAACAGAATCAATTAAACTGTGTTCGAGTAATAAAAATAAATTTAACCACCTTTAACTATTTGTGTGAAAGAAAACAAGATAATTTAAATAGTTGCTGTTTGTAAGCAAATCAGCGTCTTGGATTCTGTTGGAACGGACTTTACTAAGCTTTGTAAGGGTAGAATGTATTAGTGAGTGGTGGGGAGCTACGTCAACGTCACATCTGTTTATATTGTCCTCTCCACGATTCATGCTAATTGGCGCTGTCTGTACTTGCTGATCACAGCCTCTCCGCTCTTATGGCCTTTACATGTCTCATTTCAACAGTTTTCTCATCACTCATGAACTACTGTTGCCCCATTGAATTTGGGGCAAGTTGCGATCACATCCGGTGCCGCAATCAGCAAGTCTTATAGCAGCTGTATTTTGCGGTGATAACTTCTATATTCCAGATATCAGCAAGTAATGAAACTGGTAAAAGTTTGGTGAATTTTTATTTATTGAACAATGATGAGTTCATAACACTCTAAAGTTGATCTGTTAGTAACTGACTGAACACAAATAAAATTTTACAGTCCTAATAGGCATGTTGTAATTTTGTGAAATAATTTGTCTAAAAACTAGGAAAAAGGTTTAATATTTTACTGTGTAAATGAGCGTTGCGGACACAGATATGCAAGAAAACCCCACAAAAGTTCTGAATTCCAAGTGTGGTTCAAATTTACTTCTAACCAAGGACATTGCATACAATACCTGTAATAATTCATTCAGTTTTCACAATCAATTCGATATATTGTATTTTATAAAGTAAAAAATCAACCAAGAATATTAAACAACACATTTCAGGAAATTGTAGATAACATTTATTTTCTGTGCTGATTATGAATCATATGTCGAGCAGACATTCCAGCAAAAGAATGAATGGCTAAATCATACTTATTATATTTTCAACCCATTTTCACAAAATACATCTCAGGCTTCAGAGGTACTCGTAAATTTAAGAGAAAAATATCATTTACATCAGGATTTTTAGAATCAAAGTGTTTTACAAAAGTAAATAAATTGATACATTTGGACTATTGTTATAGAGAAACCAAACTCTAAATTTAAGTGACATTTCAACCCCCTTCAAATAGGAAACAAAGCTGTAGTATTTTTAAAATTTCTTATATTACAAATCAAAAATCATTTAACAAAGATATTTTTAGAAAACACTGATTTTATGAACCAGTATCCTTAGCATTGTGTACGACATGTTTATATAGAATAAGAAAGTGTACATTTATTTTCAATAATTTTAACATTATTTTCCTAACAGGAAATGTATGCTATATTTGTGAAAATAGCAAAATTGCACATACAGTATGCCTATTCAAAGTGCATAAAACATTTATAGAAAGTGAATGGTACTATTATTGTTTACCTATAAACGTACTCAGTCTTAAATGTGTAGCTTTGTTTTCTTTCTGTACTTTGCTAATGTCAAATATGCTTCATACCAGTGTCGGTCCCAGAACACACCAAGAAAGCCTAAGAAAATAACTAACAAATTGTAATTTCTTGTTTCAATCTAAATAATTGTACCTATGGGCCACAGCTTACTAAAATATTTTCTTTCGACTCCCCCTTTCCTTTATACTATAAAACCTGGTCTTTACATTGAAATTGACCTGTTTATCATCACCAAAATCTTGTACTAGGATTTGTTCAGTAAATAATTTGTAATCAAACTGACTGAATAGCGACAAACCAGATACAATCCTGATCAAACCTTAACACTATCATATCTCAACCCCCAACCAATCATTTTCCAACAGAAATTGGTTTCCTTTCCTTATTTTGTCTAGTTAAAATATTAAAAACTGATCCTAAACAAAAATTAAATACTAACATTGAAAATATTGTAACTAAAATGTCTATAGGTATGAAGTAAGTATATTACTAAGCCAGTGTTGATGTCAGTATTGTATAGAATAATGCTAAAGCCAAAACACTCATTTAAATAGTGTTTCATTTGAGAATATTTTTGTTACACTCAATAATTATGTAACTTTTTCAAAATGTTATTTTGTGTTACTGTAATTCCACAACTTTATTGACGTTTGAGCTAAATCAACCTAGATTTGTTAAGCTCCCAGATTACTAATCATCAAATACAGCACACAAGATATAACTGGGTTTTAAATAGTAGTCTGAGTTTTGTTTAACGCTTAGCTCAAAAGCTGAACATCAGTTTTGTGATAGTGCTATTGGGACCCTCAAGAATTAAGAAGGTGGTAATAATTCCTGTTGTAATTACATGTATTTCAGTTAGTAGATCATATGGGTTATAACTTAAATATAAATTGGTTCCCAACTTTAAAATTGTGTTAAAAATATACTTTTTTTCAAATCTTTAAATACATAGAGCTGTGCAAACATACCAGAATTCCTTTGATACGAAAGATAAATCTACTTATCTTCCAAATATAATAAATAAGACGTAGTATGAGGCTGGCTAAGTTTTGTGTCTAAAATTATCCCAGACTTTTACACAATGTCTGTGCATTTTTTCAATGACTGTGCAAGTCCAACGTGAAACATTACAGATTACTATTAATGTTGTTATAAGAATCAGTGTAGTATAATGTAAACAGAGTATTTTATGTTTGTAGAAATAAAAAAGTCAATCTGTGCTTAATTTATTAATTTACCTAGTTTACTTCTGATATGTTTTATGTCAATAGTGTGATGATCAAATATTACATACTGAGTTTCAGATGAGTGTATCCTCATCCTGGATTACAGGGCAACGTTTTTGCAAAGTTGCAACACAATTACTTTTTAGAGGATTGTCTGATTTTTGAAAGATATGTGCAGACCTGAATTAGTAGATGTATCTGGTGGGAGGTCGTGTTGTTCAGGGAGGAACCCCCGGAAATATTTTTTAAATCCAGATACAAAACCCATTTTTTAGCTATTTTAAGTACAAAATAGTAAGCAGCACGCATGTACAAGAGCTTTGCTTGTTCGTTATTGGACCAAAAGGCATTGGATAGGTATAATAATAACAATTAGACAAAATGAAAACAAAAGCCAATACTTTCAAGATTTTATGTTGTGAGGCCTTTCACTAGCAAGGCTAGCAAGTAGCTTCTTTGGGAGCCTGCAGTTTTGAACCACTCTTTTTACACTTATATGTAGTGCTTGTAAAGCTACTTTTCCATTAAGACAAGTCCCAGGGACATGTCATGGGACATGTGCCGGGGACTTGTGCCGGGATGTTTGGTAAAAGGTTTCCAATTCTCTGCGACAAGTTGCAGAGGATTTGGGGGAGAACGGGCGCTGTGCAATTTGTGTGCAGTGAAGCTACGTTTCCATTAAGACAAGTCCCAGGGACATGTCATGGGACATGTGCCGGGGACTTGTGCCGGGATGTTTGGTAAAAGGTTTCCAATTCTCTGCGACAAGTTGCAGAGGATTTGGGGGAGAACGGGCGCTGTGCAATTTGTGTGCAGTGAAGCTACGTTTCCATTAAGACAAGTCCCGGGCATCTACATGCACAACCATGTCCGTGTTCTCCAATGGCTTTACAATGCTGGGAGAGGTATATAAGAAGAAAAATTCTTGAGGAAATCTTTTTGCTTATATGATCAATATGGCTATCCCAAGATAAATTTGTATCTATATAAAACGGCAAGAAATTTTGTTGATTCAGCTTCTTCCAGCAAATGATTATCTATCATTACAGTTGGGCAGTACCGTAATCGGAATTTGGCCTGCCAAGTTGAAAATTAATAAAACTTGACTTATTATAATTAGTTTTAGGATGCAAACTTTCAAAAAATTGTGTACAAATGTGTACTTTTTCAAAAGCTTGAATTTCTAGATTTTCCGTTGAATTTGAAATATTAATTGTGGTATCGTCTGCATATTGAATTAGGTGTTGAGGTTCTACGTCATTTACATTATTAATATAAACCAAAAAGAGAACCGGCCCGAGAATGAATCCTTGAGGAACTCCATATTGTAAATGGCCAAATGGGTAATTTTGGATAATTTATTTTCTATTTGAACCTGTTGGGATCTACCTTGCAAGTAAGAAGTTAACCACTTATAAGGTAGTCTGCAAATTCAAATCAAATCAAATCAAATAGTTTATTTACGGTAATAACCATTTTTACAATTGTGTACAATATGTTTAGAACATGAGAAAGTTTGTGAGAAAAAACACATTAATAACAATATTGGAGTAGTAATAACATAGATAACATAGTAATTTGATATAAATTAGGTGATGCGCTTGGAAAGGAATACATAAGTGACATAACATGTGTACTTAATATATACAGGCGAATATGTAGTGGTAGATGACGAGATACATTTGGCTTACATACGAAGAATTATGAATAAATAATAATAATGAAATGTGGAAGACATAATAACAATGATAAAACTATGAAGTATTTAACGATGAGACAATAATAATATGAATAAATAACAATAAAGATATGAATAATAACATGGTAGAACGCTGATAAACTATAGAGTGTATAACAATGGACAATAAATAATATAAAAATTCCATAGCTGTGTAGTTTTTCAATAACATTGAATGATCCACACAGTCAAATGCTGTTTAAAGACCAAGAAAATACTTAATGCTTTGTTTTTACTGTCCAAACCCATTACAACAGTCTCTAAAAGTTTGTTAAGAGCACCTATAGTGCTGTAACCTTTCCTAAAACCATATTGGCTTTTAGAAATTATATTGTAATCCTCTATGAATGAGGTAATTCTTGTTAAGAAATGTTTTTCGACTACTTTACTAATTGGTGGCCAAGAGTGATATGGAACGGTAGTTAGATACTTCTGAAGTATCCCCATTTTTATAAATAGGAACTACCTTAGCCAATTTCAAACAATTCGGAAAGATCCCCTCCTCAAAAGAAGCATTTATGACATAAGTCAATATTGCAGATATTTCAGAGGTACACTGTTTTATAAGCCACATTGATGTGTCATAAATGTCTAATGAGCTTTATCGGGTAATGATTTAATTGTTGAAATAACTTCCTGTTCGGTGACTGGGCTAAGAAACATAGAACAAGGATTATTCATATTAGAAATCAGTGGAGAACCAACATTCCAAATGATGTTTCTAATATTTATCGCAACATCACCAAAGAAGCGGTTGAATTCTTCTGCAACATCTGATGGACTATCTATCTTTAAACCATTAATTTGAAGTTCGATTAGATTTTGAAGTTTAGGTTGCTTTTGCCCATTGATAATCCTGCGTAAGACTTGGCAGCCCTGATAATTCTTCGGTAAACCGATTTGTATAATTTATAAAAATTGTTGAAATTATCATCCGTACTTACGGGGTGGTCATAGCTCAGTGGTACAGTGCGTGCTTCGCACCAAATCAGCCCGGGTTCGATTCGGGCAGTGATAACTTTTCACGATGGCCATTCCCCGTGATTCGGAAGTCACGTTAATCCGTTGGTCCATGCCATTGGTTATTGGGCTATTAATTAATGACCCAATCTAGGGAACAGTCGGCCCTAGTTTGTAACAAGACTACACCTCATCATCCATCAAAGAAAACACTCATTACACTCACCCTTCATCCCATATTCACCTTAAAATACCCTCTAGGAGTGGTCGGTGTCTGAGATCAAAGTATCAAAGTATTTACTGAAAACTGTTTCGCATAAGCTTTTAGCTTTTTTCTTGACACTAAAATTCCTTTAGTAATCCAAGTAGACTTTTTATTTGTAGAAGATTTTAGAGGCTTTATGGGACAAGCCATAATGAAATAATCTGTAAAGACTTCTATGAACTTATCAAATTTAGATTCAGCTGTGCTACTGGTCTTTATACTGTTCCAATGTTCAGAGTTTAATAACAATTTAAGATGGCCTATATTTTCAGGGTAAGTCGAACGTTTAAATTTTGTTGGTTGATTTATTGAATCCAAAATATGGGTTTTGATCACTATGCTTTGACCATAATGGTCTGAAATAGCAGTGATCAAAACTGACACTTCCATATCAAACGGTATGTTTGTAATAACGTTATCAATTGCTGATTTTGAACCGTTTATTTCTCGCGTTGGTGAATTTATGGACCATGATAAGTTGAAAGTATTTAATAAATCTTTAAATCCTTGTACTTTATTATCGTTAGGGTTTAAAACGTTAATGTTAAAATCACCTACAATTATGTACTTAGTTGTATTTTGACAATTTTGAAACTGACATTTGTTTAAAAGCAACTCTAGTTTGTTAAAGAAAACATTGATATGTCCATTAGGGGAACGATAAATGCCAATTAAAATGAACTTCTGGTTATTTGAACTGAACTTTATGCCTGTAGCTTCAAAGTCTTTTTCTTCATTAAAATTGATATTGGATTTTTCAAATTTTAAATTTTGTTTTATAAATAGTCCAACTCCTCCAGATTTAAAGTTGTTCCTACAAAATATACTTCCAAGTAAATAGTTTTCAAAACAATGTTTCATACACATTATTAATCCATTGACGTTAATCATAAATCTATCTTTTGAAGAGGGAGTTTTTCCTGATTTATGTAAGCAAGCCAAAGTTGTTCCTATTCACAAAAAAGGCTCAACAAGTAATATGGGAAATTACAGACCTATTGCACTGTTACCAATATTAGGTAAAGTATTTGAGAAACTTTATTGTAAAAGGCTCGTATCTTTTCTTGATCAAAACGCTATCATCTCAAGTACTCAGTATGGCTTTCGAAAAGGCAAGAGTACTTCAGATGCAATCAACGATTTCATAGAATTTGTTGTAAAAAGCCTCGATAATCAAATGAAAACGATGAGTATATTTTTAGATTTGTCAAAAGCGTTCGATTATGTTCATCATAAATTTTTGCTAAGTACTTTAAATGATTTTGGAATTAGAGGATTGTCCCTTAAATGGATTGAAAGCTATTTGTCTAACAGAGAACAAATCGTTGCAGTCAACAATCCAATGTCAAACCCTCTACATATAAAGTTTGGTGTTCCTCAAGGATCAATTCTAGGGCCCATGCTGTTCAATTTGTATATTAACAACTGTAAATATAGCCTTAACGATTCGATAAGTATAGTTCAATATGCTGACGATACAACGTTGAGTTTTGGCTGCAAATCAATCCCAAGTCTTGAAATTTCTTGCTTTGAAAATGGAAACGCATGTATCCAATATTTTGAAAACCTTAATCTTAAAACCAATCTAGAAAAGACAACATGCATGAACTTTAATTTAAATTCAACCCATAATAGCGGTGCATCAGTAGCAGTAGGGGATCAACTGCTAAAAGAAGTGGATCACACCAAATTTTTAGGACTTTTTATAGATAAATCCTTATCTTGGGACTCCCATGTTGATCACGTTTGTAAAAAGATTTCTTCTGGAGTTTTTCTCTTAAGAAAAATGAAAGATTTCTGTTCCATAGATACTCTTAAGGTGGTTTACTATGGGACCATACAATCTCATTTGTCTTATGGGATTATATTTTGGGGTAACTGTGCTCAAAGAAGGTTGTTAAGAGCATTTATTCTACAAAAAACAGCAATTCGTGTAATTTGTAATCTAACCTCAAGGGCTACATGCAAAGAACACTTCAAAAACTTGAATATATTTACATTGCCTTCACTTTATATATTTGAAACAATTTCATACTGTATTGGCAAATGTGATTTAGTCCAAGGTTATAATGTTCACTGTCACAATACAAAATCAAATGTATTGTACAGACAAAAAAGCCACAGATTGCAAGTATTTGAAAAATTACCAATACAAGCAGGCATAAAATTTTTAAATAAAATTCCAAAAGAAATAAAAGACCTTTTGCCGGATTTAGCTTTATTCAAAAGGAGATTAAGAAAACATTTATTGCAACTGGCTCCTTACTCAGTAGGAGAATTTATGGAACATACATAAACATACTTGTAATTTGTTATTGTATCATCAATATATAAATTAAATACTTTTATTGGGGTTTGTTTCTATTTTATTTTTTCTAGTTCCAATAATGTATAGAGATAGTTCCTATACAGCTTTTTTTATATGGTAAATATTATTCTTACCAGTGGCTTCGTTAATTTGTTATTCATGTGGCACTGTTTGTTATTCACCCATCCATTCCATACTAATAAATCATATTCATTTCATTTCACTAGTCAACACAATTTTCATAATTGTCTTAGGACTGTAAAATAAAATAATAAAAAAACAATAAAATAAAATAAACTGAAGTACTGGCTAGTATCTGAGTTATAACCATGTTCACTTAAAATAAATATATCAGGATTTAATTCTGCACAAAGTATTCGCAACTGGTCAATTTTGTTGTACAGTACTGACGGTACTGTACATTTTGGTGTAGAATCCTAATAGAACAATCGGAATTTTGAACAATGTTACAATTTTGATATTTTGGCGATGAGTTTACCTTACTTTTACATAGTTGGTTAGGCTGGCGTGTTCTAAAAAATGTCCTGGCAGAGAGTATCGACGATGCTGGTGGCTCCTGGCGCTGGTTCCTCTTGACGCATCTCCTCCTATCCTGTTCTCCATGGTTTCATGGCAAATGGGATCATTTTTGGGACCTCTAACTGCTTCAGCATATGATACCGACTGAAATTTTGAGCTAAGTTTCAAATTCGTACCATTCAAACTATTTTTCAGGTGAGTACGGGAAGTCATTGTTTGAAGGGAATTTATCATAATTTTAGCAATTTTAAACTTGCCTGCCCAATTTAGGTGAAGTCCATGTCGCGTGAAAAGGTTTCTATTTAAATGGTCGAGATTTAAAATTTTCACATTTTTGAAAACATATTCAAGTTGAGAAATTTGATTGTTGAAGTAGGCGATTTCTTCATAGAAATAGTGGGATCTCGGTATGTTGTACCTTTTTGGTATGGTTGTAACAAAGAATTTTGAATTAGTATTTGATTCCAATAAGTTTTGAAGAGAATTGTAAATGTTTCCTCCTTCATCCCTGGATATATCGTTGGTGCCTGCCATAATGATATTATATTCATCTGGAGACACTTTGTTTTTCTCAAAGTGGCTTTTGGATACCCCTATCACTTGAGATATTGTAGCATTTGGTTTGAATACTGTTGTAAACATTGTTTCATTTGTGGAAACCTTGGATACAATTTTCCCTAAACTCTGTCCATGACTGTCTGCACGAACAATCACACTTTTGAATGGAACTTGAGCAGTGTTCAATGCCTTGTCAAATTTAATCTTGCTTTTATATCTTGCCAAAGTTATATTTTCAACTTCATTACTCTGGGCTCGGTTCTTCGTTACTTTCGGCAGACATTGTTTGGTAGTCATTGCGGGTAAAACCATATTATCTTCTGAATTCAAATGGCTGAGGACAGAGAATCTATTTGAACAAGGTATGGACGGGCTTTTGTACACTTGTATTGGTATTTGTTGTTTCTTTAGTATTTCTGTATTCTGTTGATTCTTTTAATTCTATCATCGTTTTCTTTTAAAAACAATTGATTCTTCAGCCATTCAATATCAGCTTCAAGAACCCTGATTGTCGTCGTCATTTCTTGTATAATCTTCAAAAGATCTGTTTCATCTTGTGTAATAGGCAAAATTGGCTCATTTTTTATGGAACTCTGTTGACTCACATGAGATTGTTTTGACTCAAGTCCTTTCACCACAGTTTTTTTATTTTGTGCTTTGTGAGCATTAGTCATTGCTTCCTTGTTTTTTTGTGATCTTGTCTTTATTATTGAAGAAAAAATGGGATCGTGTTGTTCAGTTCGCATAACTTTCTAGTCTTTTCAATAACTTAAAATAGGGAATTTGTTTTTATTTGAAACAAACCAAGTTTACAAATTATATTTAAATTGGGCTGTTGTGGAGTAACTTTAAAACATTTACTACACTAATTTTAAGTTGAGAAAATTAATATCTATAACTTACAAACAAGGTATAAGAGTCGAAGTTAAAAACTTTAACACTAGAGTATAAAACTATGTCAATTTTCAATTAATTTACTAAAAATTATCAAGAGTTAAAATTTTGCTTGTTGTTGGTTTTATGTTTCACAGCTGTTTTACAAATATATAACAATAATCGTCAGGTACTATTTTATAATATAAGTTTTATCACAAATACGTAGAGTTTACAAAGTCAATATTAAAAAAAGTCATAATTTTCATATAAACAGTTATTGGTTAATATTTCCTTCATAATTTTCTTAAATTTAAGTATAATTATAATCTACTTCTTTTAAAAACATTGTAGATAATTGCTTTAAATACGAAGGAAGTGCATTGTAAAACTTCACAGACGTATAATAGAAGGACTTTTGAGTCTTGGTGTAGTTGCATCTAAAGTAACTTAAACTATCCTTATTTCTAGTAGAATAATAATTGTGAGTTCTACCCAAGGCATCATATAAATGACTATTTTCTTTCATATAGAGAAGTGAGTGATTGTCTGATTGATAAATAAATATAGCAGGAACTGTTATAATACCTTACTTAACAAAAGTTTACAGTGGGCACCATATCTTTAGTTACTCTATGGTGGGCACGTTCAGGAAGACCACAATATATTAATCTAACACATGTTTTGTAATATAAATAATTTATTACTGGAAGATTGATGTCCCCAAAGTAGTGTGCCATAGCTTAAGGGACAATGTACTTGAGCAAAATAAACTATTTTTAAAACTCTTAAGCTTACACAAAGTCTAAGTATTAGATAAATTCCTTTCCGTACTTTGGATTCGACCCTCCTTATATGATCTTCCCACCTAAGATTGTTATCAAAACGTATAATTCCCAAAAAAAATACAATATTTTGCTCTTGAACATTACTTTGCCTATAAGACAAATCTAACTGTTGGACTTTATCTTTATTCATTCAAAGAAGGTTAGCTGAACACCAGTCTTGTACTCTTGTATGATATCAGAGGTGGATTGAAGTGAAAAAGTGAACATATTTATTGAGGTTGGATTAAAACATACACTGATCATCATTCTACAAAAAGGTAATTCGCTAAGAACCCTATGTGGGGAAATATTAATTGGTAATTCATTTATATATATATAATGAAAAGAATCAGGCCCAAAATTTATCCTTGAGGTACTCCATAATTTACAGGTAGAAAATTAGACTCATCACCTCCACAAATTACTTTTTGAAATCTACCACTTAAATATGATTGAATAAGTTTGACAGCTTCTTCCCTATAACCATAAAATCTTAATTTATCCAAGGGGTAAGAATGAGGTAATGTATCAAACGCTTTAGACATGTCATAAAGTTTGACACTGACATGTTCCTTATCATATACCTAAAAGAATATATAGATTAGGTACGCTAACATAAATGTTTATACCAAGTTACCAAAAACAGATTATATTGTATAGTTTTATAGCTTATACAGTCCCATTTTTGAAATTCAAGATATTCAAAAGAATAAGTAAAATTGAAATTGGATGATGAAATACAGTTTGTAAAGCCTAAACACTTATTTCTTGAGGAAAGAATTTTTTAAATGGGCACTTCCGGTGAACCAATTTCGAACTGAATCTAGATTTTTCAAAATGATCATTTGTACCAAATATCGTTAAAATTTGACAAAAAAGGTCATATGGGGTAAAAAAGGGTACTGCCGATGTAGTTTTTGTCCCGTTTGGGAAATTTGCTTGGGTTCACAGTAGCGGTTGAGACTACGCGTCGGATTTGTTTTATTGAAAAATAAATGTTGCCATATGAGCAATTAATGGCGCAGGGTGCGTATAGTGGTTAGAAGGGATGAGAGGTCGGTAACCCTTGAATTGGGTTTCCTGGTCGGTATACCTGACTGCCGGCCACCAAAACAGTTCAACCGTACCCTTTTGAAGATTGCTAAAACCTTGGGACTTCCAGAAAGTTCGTTTTTAACACCCGGGGTTCGTAAACCTACTGCCTTTTTGTAGCCAGAGGGTTGGTAAGTGTTTGTTCTTCAGGGGGGGAATTTGTTTGTTATATGATTTGAATTGGCAAAACAGAAAAAAAACACGCTCGATCATTTGAACTTCGACCATTTATACCCTACCGTGACAAATTATTATTGACAAGTGACAACGAAACTGTTACGAGCGTTTACTTGTGGAGGTTAAGTTTCAGTTAGTTTCTTTTCAGCGAAAACTGTGTAGTTTTAAAACTAGCCAGACATATTTTAATGTTCTGACTACACCAAGGTAAAAGGTTTTGCACTCAAAGTTCTAAAATACTTTTTGTTGAAAACCCTTTGGGCGATTGAGCCATGGAAGCACCAAGCTGGGCCACTGAAGCAAGTACTCAAGAGAAGCTATGTCAAGAAGTAAGTTTTCCTAAGCTACCCTATGCAGGGCCATATAATTTTAAATAGTTCTGGTATATTAGTATCTTTTTTAACTAAACTATGACCAAACATCTGGATAACATGTTTGTTGTGCAGAGGCTGAAATCAAATCAAAGGAAACGAATTAGGCAGTGTTGGGTAAACTAACTTGCTACAACTGAAAAATTAGCTTGCTAAAACAACTAGAAAAAGTAGCCAGCTAGTTTTTTTATTGTATTGTGGATGGCTTTTGGAACTAGAGTGAGATGGTAACCTCAAACTCTATGTCTTTGGCCGACTTAAAAGCTGGCCTATGACAACGCCACACTCAATGTCCGAAGATAAATATTTAGCGCATCTAGCCACGGCACCTTGAGCTTCACCACCCCTATGTCGTGCACCCACTATGCCATTTCAGCAGGCTTGGCTTTGAATTTCTATTGTATAGAATACCTGCAAAACCATACTAGTGACAATATCCTTCCCTACAGCATGCCACATATGCAAAAGGTAGGAACAATTCAATGGCGGCACAAGTTTATTATGTTTTTTTTTGTACTATTTCAGCACCAAAAGTAACGGAAGGAATTAATGTGATCCACTCTGAACAATGGTTCCGATTGTCTAACCCAATAGTTATTAAAGATAGCGCCCCTAAGTAATTTCCCAAACTACAAAAAGAGTGTGCAGCTCTAACTTTGGCAGTAGGTCTGGGCCACCTATATTCAAAGTTCTTCTTTAATAATGAGGAAAATTAGTGTCAATAGAAAAATACAAGATATTATACAATGTGTAGTATATAAACTTTCTTGAGTCGTTTCTTGATTTACATTATATTGATTGCTCAGTTTAAAACTGTAATAAAAAAATGTTCCAGGATAGGTCACTATACTCCTGAGATGATTGAGGTCCAGGCCTTGGTTCCTTTTAGGTAGAATATTGGTTTATTGTATAAGCGATGTTATAATCCTTCAAAAAAAATTTTTTTTGTGATAAACATGGTTTTGTTTGTGTGAGGGTTTCTTTGCTTTAACTCAAAATAAATTACTCGACTGAATGAAACATTGCACTTTTGTTTGTTCCCCCTAATCTAGGTTTGAGCTATAATTAAAGCCATTTAAAAGTCTCACAGTAGGTAACGTCTTTTCTGTTTTTCTTAACATAAAATATTCCAAATTTATTAAAAGTTTGCCTTACTCATATTTAATTTGGGGATTTATTTACACAACCAAGAATGCATTAAAATTTAACAGTAAAAGTTAATGTTCTTACAAAATTTAACCCCAATCCATTAAGCTGTACGAGCGATATCCCCCACAAAGACAAAGAACAAATAAATACCTGTACCATAGTTGAGGGTCAGGTTCAATTATTTTCATTAGCTCATCCAATTAGTTAATCGAGTCAAACAATGTATTGAAATATTGCTATGTATCTAGTTGTACATTTTAAACCAGGCTGGTAATTACTGTTCAATGTTACTAGGTAAACAAGATTAGAATAGCTCCAAATCAAGGAGGCACAACCAAAGAACCCCAGAAAAGAGCCATCACAAAAGCCCCGGAACCAGTGGAACAAAAGAGAGATGTCAAAGTCTCTACTGACTCAGCCAGCGTGAACTCAGATGAAGTACCTGATGGTTTTAGCAACTTAGCTGAAGCATCTATTATGCAAAAAACTGTTAGGCGAGGGCTGATTGAATCAAAGTATGACATTGAGGTGCAAAGAAAAGATCCAAACTCTCCACTGTACTCTGTGAAATCATTTGAAGCACTTAAGTTGTAAGCAAACTATTCACATGTTCTTAGTATTTAGTCGTAATAATTTATTGTTAATCCTGAAAATACTTATTTAGCCTGAATCAAATCTTATGCCAGCCACTGCATATTACTTTTAAATTGTATATCTAAAATAATGAAAACATTCAGGCTGTTTTTAAGTTATAAGCAAATTTCTTTAAAAAATAGAGCTATTCATTTCTCTTGCCAAACTCATGTTGAGCGTCACAGCACCTCGAGAATTAAATGACAAAAGTTAAACTTATATATTTTGACAGTGAAAAGACACTGAAGTACCCTTGCATCATTTTATATTGTCGCAATTTTGGGTCTAAGCCCATCATTCTATAAGTGCTTCCGATAATAAACAAAGTGATGCAAGGGCACTTCAGTGTCTTTTCACTTGTATTACCATTCTAAGTAGCCCTCTTTAAACACTCGATCCCTTCAAAATATATTTTGTGTGACTAATCTACAGGGCTCATTTTTGGTGCGATTTCACAAAATTATGTACAAATGTACTTTGATCAAATCTTTAAGATATGTTTATTAAGCAGCAAAATTGGTCCACCGGAAGTAACCTTTTGGGTGGGTGTTTCCCCCCAAAACTGCGTTTTTAGCCTGTAAACACTGTATTTATGATATGGTTTCTGTTTAACTTGCTGTACACTTAAGTATGGTATTGTACGAAATCATTCTGTGCCATGTTTTATTTTTGAGTTTTAGAGAAATAGAATTTCAATACTGACATAAGTTTTAAGCATATAATTGTAACTTAAATTCTATAACTTAATTTATTTAATATGATCAAAAACACAAATACCATTCAATGAAACGTTAGGATTTAGAAGTATTTTTAAAAGAAACTGCTAAAATGAATGTAGAATTAACAAAAAATTGTAGATATAACCTATGTTTAGGTCTCAGGTGGCGGGCCAGACCACTAACCAGGATCGAACTACAGGTGATCTACTGTATTATATTTATATCCATTGTAACTACTTATTGCACTTTTAGGTCACCGGACTTACAAAAAGGAGTTTATGGGATGGGTTTCAACGCACCTTCCAAAATACAAGAAACTGCTTTGCCTACTTTAATTGCTGATCCGTAAGTAGCCCAGTATGACGTTTTTAAATGTTGGTAACTTGTAACAACAGCGTGTTAGTTTCAACTTTATTTCAACACATACACAATCTGTTGGTTTTGTGGTATGAATAATAATAATAATCTTTATTGTCAATACAATAACTATTGTGAGACATAAAAAAAAACAACAACAACAACAAAAACATTAGCTAACAATAAAAATATATATAAAAGAAGTAAGGTAAATTCACCATAAAAGCTGAACAAAAATTGTTTGCTGACCACCAAATAATAATATTAATTTAAAATAAATAGATAGATAATAATTTGGAGATATATTATAGGTCCATAAATTCATCTACATTATAAAAAGCATGTTGGACCAAAAATGATTTTAACCTGGCTTTAAATGTGTTCAGATTTTGAATACTTTTTAAATTATCTGGCAGTTTATTGTATAATTTGGCTCCAGTTTGACGGGGTAATTTTTGAAAAATATTTGTTCCGTGAATTTCAGTTCTATATTTATGACTATTTCTAGTCGTATAGTTGTGAATATCACAACCTCTAACTAAAAGATCACTTTTACAAAAGAATATTATTGTTTCGTAAATATAAACATAAGGAAGTGTTAAAATTTGTAGTTCTTTAAAAGAGTCTCTACAAGCTTCCCTGTGTCCTAGTTTTGAAATTATTCGAACTGCTCTCTTTTGGAGGATAAATATTCTAAGGAATTTATAAGCAGAACAAGATCCCCAGAAAATAATCCCATAATCAATATATGGTTGGATTAGTCCATAGTAAGCCGTTCTCAGAGTACCTAGCCTACAGTGTTTGCAGAGGTTTCTGAGAAGAAAGGTTCCAGAGGAAATCCTTTTACTGATATGTTCATTATGGCTGTCCCATGGAAAATTACTATCTATATAAATACCTAGAAATTGAACAAATACAACAGAATAAATAACTTGAAATAATTATAGAAAAAGTTCATTAGACAATTCCTAGCTTTTCTTGGCTTGAGCAACCAAGATCACTACAAGATAAACCCAAAGTAATTGATTTATAGATAATATTTTTTTGTAATTTCCTTAAGAAATACAATGGTGTCAGCAAACATTAGAGTAAAAGAATCTTGCTTTGTAAATACAGTTTTAAGTTTATTTTTACAGTAGACTATAGACCTCGTTGATTTAATACACAGGTTGTTCTAGCAGCCAGTACTATAGTTGCTGTTTCAATTTGGTCTTCTTCAGGTCCTTGAGGTTTTGTGGTAGTGTGTTGAGGATTTTCTAGCCGATGTAGGAAGGTTTCCACTTTCCTGGTGAACTTTGTTGTGTGGTGCCGTGGGCTGGAAGATTGTAATAATTGGCTCTTCTGGTTTGGTACAAGTGGAAATGCTTGTTTCTAGGAAGGTCAAGTTGGTTTGTGAACACTACAACTTCATGGATGTAAATAGCTATGACAGAAGCTCCAAGCTTATTTCAGAAAATATTTCTAATTTATTTCTTATTACACACATACAAAACTATTTTAGTTTGTACCTAGACATGTACTGAGTGGCATTAGAATAGAATATCTTTATTACAACATAACGTTCTTTTACATGACATGTTTGAACAGGTTGCTTGTCAGTAAATTTCACTAAAGCAAATTTGGTACACAGTTTGGTAATGTATCATTTAAAAAATCAACAACACTTTTCTAGCAAGAACAATTTTAGTTTTAATTTGAAGTTAGCTATAGACAAAGATATAAAACAATTTAACATCTTATTATATTATTTAAAACCCATATATTGAGGTGTTTGTTCATACAGTATTGTTTAGCCTACGTATTGGATATTGCAAGTTATTTCTAAATCTGGCACTATATACATGCAAATGCTGTTCATTTCAAAACAAATCTTGATTACTTTGTATACAAACTAAACAGCTGTGATGTCCCAGTTACCCCCGGGGTGTGGGGGATTTGCGATTTCCCACGCGAAGTTTCCCTTTCGCACGATGCGTCCCTCTTAAAGCGGAGCCCCGCGGCGAGGCGATCGCGATCGAGAACCGAATCGAGACGGTATCTCACGAGGCACGAAGGCGAAGGGACTTCACTGCTGATACTCCACCTACAGTTTCTCACTACAGGCGGTAGTACAGAGTTCTTCGGGTGAGAATATTTGACCTTTCTCGTCAGAGCGACAGTTCGATACTGAGGCTCTGCGATTCAAAGTTTTGTGAAAGATTAAATATTCTCCGTCACTACGACAGTCCTTGCGCAAGGTTGCTCTATGCGTCAAAGACCAGCGAGTTCGTATGGATCACTGCGGCAGTCTAGGTATAAGTTTGCACTTGTACCAGACGTGCCGAGTTTTGTGCGGAATTTGGATTCCGCTAGAGCAAAAGTTCTCTACTTAGGCTCTGCGATCGAGATTTGTAAGAATAAGAATCATTTATTTCCATTTTTTTTACATGAAATACAAAACATCACTTGTCAGGCTGTCAAGGAGAGGAGCGAATATCCCACTCACTACCCTACACTTACTCGAGTTTTCTCAACGAGTACGGTGTATGGAGTTCGGTGGGCCGAGGGGAAATATGTACTAATTATCGTTAAGAAAAAGTAATTAATTTAAATGCAAATATTTAAACAGGGTGAAGTATTTAATTAGCAAAAATGAATTTAATTAGATCTGAGTACGAAAAAGTGTAAATTTGGTCAAAGACGCGAATTAAACAGAGCGAAAATTACGTAATATATATTATCAAAGCGTAAAGTTAACAAATTAAACGAAATAAACTAGGTAAAAGAGCGAAAGTACCTACGGCGTATACGTGTTATGACGGTGGCGAGCGTGAATCGACAGTGAGGAGCGGCGCAGGTTATCATCAAGCAGCCCTCAGCTGGCGAGTGAGGAGACTGGACGCACTGGTCACTGCATTATTTTTGCATTAGAAGAATTTCCCCACAGGATTATTTTATACTGCAGTAGTGAATAAAAAGAACCATAATATACCATCAATCTTGCTTTTACATCAACAACATCCCTCAAAATTAACATCTGACAACTATCAGAACTTAATTTATGACTTAATTTTTCTAAGTAAGGTTTCCAACTAAAGTTTTTGTCAATTACAAGACACAAAAATTTTACTTCATCTTGTATGATTGTAACCCCATCCCAAATTGATTTTAGACTATTCTTTGTAGTCTGTTGTGTATGGAATTGTACAATGTCAGTTTTACTATTATTTAGACCATTTGAAGAAAACCAATGAGAGAGATCAAAAAGAGATTGTTTAATATGTTCAGATAGCTCAAAACTGTTTTTACATTTGAGTACAGCAGTTGTATCATCCGCATACATAAACACATTGAAATTAAGGTTTATTGGTAAGTCATTTGGAAACGTAAATAATGAACAGCAATGGTCCCAAAAGAGAACCCTGAGGCACGCCTAACTTTAATTCTTTCCATTGGGTTTTAAACACAGTATTACTTTTTTTGACAATAGTCCTTTGTTTTCTTGAACAGAGATAGGATTTAAACCAATCAAGATTTTTCCTGAAATTCCATAAAACTCCAACTTTTCAATAAAACCTCATGATCAACACAATCTAAAGCATTATCTAATAAAATTGTTTAATTTCTCTGAGGCCTTTCAAATACCAAGTATTCATCTTCAAAAAAGCACCCAAACTGTAGGAAAAATAATTTAAATTTAAAAATATTGTATAAAACATATGACAAATAGATTGTAGAAAAATAAACTTACAAATATCAAATAAAATAAAAACATTGTATCGACATACTATAAAGAGTTAATTAAAATAATTTGAGGAAAGGAGAATTTTATAGTATGTTGATACAATGTTTTATTTTATTTTATATTTTTAAGTTTATTTTTCTACAATCTATTTGTCATATGTTTTATACAACATTTTTAAATTTAAACTATTTTTCCTTCAGTTTGGGTGCCTCTCTGAAGATGAATACTTGGTATTTGAAAGGCCTCAGAGAAATTAAACAATTTTATTAGATAATGTGAAGTAATTTTTAAATTATATACATCTAATAAGAAGAGCTTCATCTCTCCATACAATCTAAAGCCTTGGATAAGTCACAGAACACTCCACAGTGCTTCACGACTCATCCGAAGCTCCCGAAACGATTTTAACAAAATCAGATAGAGCACCAATAGTACTACAACCAGATCTGAAACCATATTGATTATTACAAAATAAACTTTTATTTTCAAAAAAACATACTAAGTTGTTGTTGAGCTACCTTCTCAAAGATTTTTGAGAGACCGTTTACTGGTCTGTAATTATTTAGTTAGTAAATTTCAACTGTCTAGGAAATACACCATTTTCAAAAGACTGATTTATCAAAAAGCAAAGAGGCTGTGAAATATAATCAGTGGAAGCTTTTATGATGTGAAATGGAACGTTATCCCACCCAGATGATGTTTTATTTTTTAAACTCATTATTTTCTTGTGTATACTACTAGGAGATACCTCCTCAAAGTCAAACAGATCTCGATTTCTTATCACGTTGCCTGATGCAAAGTTAATGAATTTTCTGTATTTGCCTGAACATCAATGTCTTTTGTAATATTTAAAAATGTATTGTTAAAATGATTAGCCATAGAAACACCTTCTTTAATCTGTATACTGTTAATATTCAATGTATTTAGCTCATTCCTATTGTTTGAACCAAGTTCCCTCTTGACTATACACCAAGCCTTTTGTTTTCAGAATTCTCAGTAAAACTTTTGTTTGACATTAACTTAGCAGCAATACACACTTTCTTAAACACTTTTTTGCAATTTTTTACATAGCTTAAAAAAGTTATTATCGTTAGAAAACTTATGTATTAACATAAACTAATGTTATGTTGTTTCTTTTTTTAGACCACAAAATATGATTGCTCAAAGTCAGTCAGGAACTGGAAAAACTGCAGCTTTTGTATTGGCCATGATATCAAGAGTAGAACCACAAAATAAATATCCTCAGGTAATTTTACCAAGTATTGGAAATGGAAAAAAAATCATTCCAAGCTTTCTTACAACTACATTAGCATTAAACATATGTGGAATGTTATTTTGAATGACTATCAGTGTTTAAATTTTAGTTTGTTCATGTCCGTTGTTATTCGTATATTCTGAAGTCTGCAAGTGTATCTCATTGTTCAAGCAACAATAAAATACGTCAAAATGGCAAACATACGAGGGCTATTCAGAAAGTAAGGAACGTTTTGGAATAAAAAAAAAAACTAAGTACAAACAATTTTTTTTATTATATACATTTGAAAGAGCAACTAAAATACTACTTTTCTACATAGTCGCCAAACAAATTGAGGCACTTATCATAGCGGTGGACCAGCTTCGAAATTCCATCATCATAGAATTCTGCCGCCTGCGATCTCAGCCACTCACTGGCCGACACGAGCTCCTCGTCGTCGTCAAAGCGCGTTGCTAGCCAGGTCTTCATTTTGGGGAACAAGTGAAAATCACTTGGAGCAAGGTCAGGACTGTAGGGCGGATGAGGGAAAACCTCCCATTTGAAAGAATTAAGGAGTTCTTGGAGTACGATTAGCTGTGTGAGGTCGGGCATTGTCATGCAAAAACAAAATTTTGGATGACAACTTTCCTCGGCGCTTGTTTTGAATAGCTCTTCTAAGGTTGCGCAATGTTTGACAATATCGCCGGAGTTTATTGTTGCACCACGTTCAAGGAAGTCAATAAGCAGCACACCTTGCCTATCCCAAAACACCGTAGCCATAATCTTTCTTGCCGACAAAGTTTGCAAACATTTTCTTGGCTTTTGGGTGAACTTGTGTGACCCCACTCCATGGACTGTAACTTAGTCTCACAATTCACATGTTTCACCCAAGTCTCGTCACCAGTTACGATTCGATCCAATAATGAATCACCATGCCTGTCGTAGGTGTCCAGAAATGTCAAAGCTGCTTCCATTCGCAGACCTTTATGGTGGTCTGTAAGCATTTTCGCACCCATCTTGCACAAAACTTATGGTAGCCTAGCTTTTGCGTGACAATTTCAAACAACAAGGTCCGTGAAATTTGTGGAAAACAAAGCAAAGCTCTGTTATTGTGAAGCGGCGGTTTTCACGAATCTTTTCATTAACTTTGGCAACCAGCTCGTCAGTGACAATGCTCGGCGTCCACTCTTCTCTTCATCATGAAGCGTTAGTTCGCCATTTTAAACCGTATGCACCATTTCGGACAGAACTTTCATTCATCACATTGTTTCCATACACTTCACACACTTGACGATAAATTTCAGTCGGTTTTTAGCCAACAAAAAACGAATGACAGACCGCACCTCACAACTGGCGGGATTTTCAATAGCAGCGGCCATTTTGAATTCGTATAGCGAAAAGACGGGAAGCGCGGAGATGTTCTCGCTGTGACGGCCAGACAGCCACTGAGGGGCGGAGTCCGCTGACACCAATAAGAACACAAATGACGCGCGCCTGGCGGCGCTAAGCGGAAACGCTCCCTACTTTCTGAATAGCCCTCGTATAAACAGTTCCAATTTTTTTTGGGAATGTAATAATTTTAACTGTGACAGGTTCTCTAATTAATATCAATGTGCATTGAAATAGCAGGGAAAGACACTTGAACAGCATCACCAAATTTGTACGTATTTTAAAAGTAACAAACCTTCAAGTTAACAATTTTCTTGGCAACAGGAAAGCTTATTTTTTGTATTTTAATAATTTTATATCATGTTTTTGAAGAGGTGAATTTACTGAATAATCTTTTAACAAAATGAGGGTACATAATATTTACTTACAGTTACCCAAACCCAGGTCTTCCACTAACACTGTTTATATAGGTTTGGTTAGAGCGTGGACGTGTGAACTGTGGAGCTTAGAACTTACCCTTCATAGGGAATAGAACTGCAACACACAAGAACCGTAGATCCTGATGGATTTATATTGTGTTTAACCAATCATCAATTGTAAATTGTGTTTTATTTTATGTTATTATTAATAAAGTAGAACTTGAAGTCATTTTTCAAAAAAATAGTAGAGTCTTATTAATATAGCGGACTTTGTGGCAGATTGGAATCATGCGTGACTCCGCTGGTGCAGGTTCAATCCGTAGTACAGAAATCAGTACTTTATTGTCACAAATAACGTTTATACTTTTGTCTATTTTTCACACACAACTTACATTTGTAAAATTACTGTGGTGAAGCTCGAGTGGTAGAGAGGATTTAATTGTAATCCAATGTAATGTTTATATACTTTATAACCTTAGCTGAATAAGAATGAGTTTATTTTCTCAAAATATGTACAAAACAGTTGTTTACAATATTAATCCAAAATGAACATTCTTGTTACACATATTCCATATTCATACGTTTGTGAATACAAAAGCTGTATTGTAAATAACTCTATTAATATCTTAATGGTATTGCAATAAAGTTACTTTGACTACTTAATGTCTTCATCTGAGATCTTTTTATTATTGGCTGTGTCAAATAAGGTTTTGGGAGCTAATCTTCCTTCAAGAATAAAGGCCTCAGCGGCAGTTCCCTCGCAGAATAGAGGGACCTTGAAATTAATTCTCTTCTCAGGGTACTCCTGAATCTGTTTTCATCCAAGTTCTTGATGTCTTCTGGTAGTTCATTGTATATAAGCTATTTAAGTAAATTATCATTGCTAATCAAATTAAAAACGAAATTAGTAAGATTTTAAAATTACTTAATCTACTAAAATCACTTAAATTACTTAAAATTATTTAATCCATGCTTTTGTTAGGACTTAATAGGCCTAACTTCGCCTTGTTAAAAAAAGTCAAACTTAACCTGTTTTTTAGTTTTGACTTGTCTTGCTTTGAAAGTTGATTTTGAATTTACAGGTGTTATGTTTGGCTCCTACATATGAGCTTGCAATCCAAATAGGAGATGTTGCTATGAAAATGGGAATGTATTGTGAGGATGTGAAAATAAGATTTGCCATCAGAGGAGAAGAAGGTAAATTACTTTTCATTATTTTTATATACAGTGGAACCCCTCAAATCCGAACTAATTGGGGCCGTGGCCTGTTTGGATTTCGATTTGTTCGGATTTGCCGAATTAAATCTAAAATAACGAAAAAAACACGGTCAATTAATACTGCATACGAATGCAGTCCATATTATTGCAATTAAATGTCGGGATCAAAATATATGTGTAGTATGTATCCACAACACAGTACAGTACTATAGTAACACTGTGCATTAGCACAGTGCAGTACGCAAGGCGCGTAGAAAAACGCGTTTATTCTACGCGCCTTGTGCAGTGCGAGGGTGACTCACTACGTGAGTGAGGCGCGGCAGTGAGGGGTGAGTGACCTTGCATGGAAACTCTGTGCCGATGAGCTATAAATAGACCACTCTCACTCACCTGACATCCCCTCCCGTGTATGTACTGTATTTCAAGTGTGTACTGTATTTTTAGTATATAAACTGTAAATAAAAATGCTGAAATGCTACTGAAATTGAATTTTATTAACAACATTTTTCACTCAAAGCCTGTTCAGATTTGCCGGGATTTCGGATCTGCGGGGTTCGGATTTGAGGGGTTCCACTGTACATTACTACATTTCTTTGTCCATTAATTATAGATTTTGATTTGTTTAAAAAGTTTTTTCACACAGGGCTACCTGTAACATTATTACCGAATAAAAAACAATAACTTACACTAATAACATAGTTTTGATAGTTACAAATAGTTTTTCTATATTATTTTAATAAGGAATATTTTATTGACCCTTTTAAGAGCTACACAATTAGTGATGCATTTAACTAAACTTTCCCCTGTATATGTGGTAAGTCTTTAGATTAATGATGCATCCTAGTAGACTTTTGCCAAACTAAACAACGATGCTGTAGTTTACCCCTGTAACTGCAACCTGTCAATTTTCCATCATACTACTTGATTGGCTTTGCATTCAGGGTGGGCACTGGGCAGATAGCTGGTTCTAGAACTTCCCTGTGCTCCAAATTACATACCAGTAAAGGAGTTCTAATTCAAAACATCCTTTATTCAATAAATGTACATACTGCACAATGAATAGTGTCTTAAGTAATAAACAGTAAAATTAAACAAAATTGTATAAATTATCTTAACAGTCAGAGCAATATTGATACAAATTCAAAGTTTCTTTACCTCATTTGACTTGTATGATTTAATGTTTAAAAAGTAAATCAAACATCAATTAAACCACTAACATATCAAAAACAATATCACTCTACAATATAATCATCATAACTCAAAACATAATTATGACTTTTTTTTACTTATGTATTTATATATATTATATTAAAAACTTATTTAGTTGATTTATTTATTTAAAACATTTTTATTTTTTTTAGCACATAAAAAACGATGGTACAACAATTAAAATAAAGAAAACAATTTACAGACAAAACTCCAAAAATACAATTTTTTTAAACTTATTAAACAATTAAAACAGTTATAAAACTATTAACTATTTATCAACAAAATACTTATACCCCAGTTAATTGAATTTGCTTTTCCAAAATTCGTCCATAGAATAAGGAGCTAATTTGACGATCAAATGTTTTAAATCTTTTTTAAGTTTTATTGGATTTTCTTCCCTTAAAATTTTTCTGGGAAGGTGATAGAGCAATTTAGTTCCTACGTAGGTTGTTTTTTTTGTATGAAATTCTAAGTTGTGCCGTTTTACTTGTCTGTTTACGCGAGTGTTATGATTATGTCTACTATTCTCTAGGGAAGGATTTGCAAATGTTTTTGTATAGGTTGCAGTCTCAAGAATTTACAATCCAAAAACTGTTGGTATTGCTAACTCAACAAACAGATGTTTAACTGACTGATCTTTTTTTAAACCATACATTATCAATGGAGTCAACATGTCAACAGTGTTTTATTGTCAGTTCAAAGATGTTGAATTTTGATAAGTAGATTTATTTCAGTGCCTAGAGGAACCAAGTTAGAAGAACAGATAATCATTGGTACACCAGGAAAAGTTGTCGACTGGTCTATGAAGTTTAACTTCTTTGACTTGAAGAAAATTAAAGTGTTTGTTCTGGATGAAGCAGACGTGATGATTGCTACACAAGGCCACCAAGACCAAAGCTTTAGAATTAGGAGGTAAAGTGTACTACCTAGATGAAAATATGAATACACAGAATAATGATTTAGTTTAGTTATTTGGGAGAGTTAGTGAGAAACCGCTCAGTGCCAGATTAAGGTCTTTTTTGACAGACTGCACAAACCAGATGGGTATGAGTGCGTTATAGAAGAAGAAAGAATTCTAAAAATCACTTATCAACTCTACAGTCATTATAATCACTGAATGAAATCATCACATCTTTTAGTAAACCCTCTATTAAATTAAAAAGTTCTGTGATTTAAACGGGACAATTTCATCATCACTTGTGTTTTAAAAAACAGTAAACCTTGAAATTCATAGTTAACAAATGGAAGCTTGATATAAATGCATGGCTCTGAACCCATTGAGGATCTTCTACCAATATATTTGTAGTGCGTGCGAGCCTTCCATACTATGAGTAGCATTCTAGCTGGGTTTAATCTGCTTTAGTTCTTTACAAATCTGCTAAATATTGATGGCATGCTTTTAGGTAGCAAGACTTGAGTTTTGTCACTAATAACCCTGAAAGGCATGGTTTTTGTTTAATTTTTGTGATCAGTTTTGTCCGTAGGCTGTCAATCCAGACAGTAGCGCTTGTGATATTATGTAGTTTTATTTCTGATGGATTGCAAAAGAAATTCAGTGATAGTGTTATGTGCTCGAAAAGTGACAGTCACATACAGAGTGAAGGTGATTACTGAAGTTGGGGCAGAGTGAAGGATTCCTTGGATAATGGTTAGCCCCTCTAGATGGTTATGAACAAGATGGAGAATGTCGCCTAGCTTTTCCAATTATAGAAGATGAAAAATGCCTTCTTCCGATTTGCTTTGCAAAGCATTTTCCAGTTGCCACTGCTAATATGATAGTGTTTATTGTGTAAACATTTTGAACATTGGGCACATATATCCCTGAGCCAAGAACGTTCGTTGATATTTACAAAGCGGTCGCGTGGGGAGGGGGTCAAGCCAAGGGTGAGTCAACTTGATATTTTACTATACTGTATACATGCATGTATGTGCTTTATAAAACACTTCACGTAATTTTAAAGTGACGTTTCGTTACAAAAATTGCTTCCTCTCTTACAAAATTATACCAAATTTTCAAGAACAGCCTTTTACTTAACACTCTGAAGCCGAAGCCTGAGTCCTGCTTGGGCCAACTATTGGAGTAGTTACCATGATAACTACCAGAGCACTAGAGGTTCCGCCCACAGCACGTTTTTCTGCTTCTACTAGGTGTGAGAATGGCCGTGTGGTACAAAGCGTCAGCGGTTGTCACTGGTTCAAATCCTTCAGCAAGAGCAATCCATTTTAAGCTTACTTATGTGTGGTTTAGTTATAGGGAGGGTCCACCTTAAATAAACGGTAACCGGCAGGGGTGGATGTTGACGGTGTAAAGGAGTATAAAATGGATTGCTGAAAACATTTTGCTATTTTTTGCTTTGCATTGAAGAGAAGGGCACGGTTTTTGTTTCTTTGGGGTTGATTACATTTCCAATAAGAGATTGCAAAACAGGGTGGGTGAGAAAGTCACGACATAAGTAACATAAAAAAAAGGCCGAAAACTGTCATTTTAAATCAATTGGACCAGGCTTCAAAGTGTTAAGAATTCTGGAGCAGTTTAATAAAATGTTTGAATGTCAGTCTTAATTAACTGCTGCCGCTGGGCTTGCACATGCTCTGGCAAGTGCTACCCCAATGGATTAAGGTTAAAACACAAAATTAGAATGGACTTGCTACAGATATAATCCAGTTGGAAACTAAAACTTTTCAGTCACTAATCCGACACTCTTGATCAAAACGGATTAAATCAAGAGCTTAGCTGTTGCTACAACATACTACTTGTGTACTTTTCTTATCATAGGGTAGTGCTCAAAATGATTAAAAACTGATCAGTTTAAATAAAAAAGTTTCCTTTCTTAAAAGAGGTTTGAAGCAACTTCATACTTTGAATTACAATACTTCTAACTTTCACTAAATAGAGAATTCCATCCCCAATGCTATAAACTTCCATCCGTTACTTTTGATGTTGTAAATTTATTTACCTAAATTATGTTTTTAGAGCGCTACCTAGTAATTGTCAGATAATGTTTTTCTCTGCTACATACGACGAAGAAGTGATGGAATTTGCAGAAGCTATTGTCGACAACCCAGTCACCATTCGGTTAAAGCGAGAGGAAGAATCCCTGGATAATATCAAACAGTACTACGTGGATTGCAAGAGCCAGGAAGCCAAGTACGCAGCTATATCCAACATTTATGGAGTTGTCACTATTGGTCAGGCTATGATCTTCTGTCATGTAAGATTCAAACTATTTCTATTTCTACCTACCACATTTCTTAGTTATATGAATTTGTACTTTGCAGTAGAAACTACTAGAAACATTAAAATGTATATAATTTATAGGTTGTAAATATTTGAACTACCGGTGGTTTCTACAGCTTATTTGCTTAAAATAAGTTTTTAACTTTAAATTTATGTAGGCTTGGTCCTCTATGAACTGAACTGCTAAGGACTTATTAAATCAGCTGATATTAAATTATTTTATTGCTAATTTAAATGCTATCAAGTAAGTTCATCAACTCTGATTAATAGGCTATTCCTCAAGTAACCAGCCTGTGAGACCTTTATTTTATTCAACTGTATCAAACTCCAGATTCTTGTAAATCTGCAGAGAATTTTGACGAATAAATAAGATTATTTTAAAGAGCTTACTTGCGCTAAAAAAGACACTATGCCTGGTGCGTTGCAGCAGTCCTCCCTGTCATCTCTTCTCTGTAAAGTTGCAAATATCACCTGTGTGCTGAGATTGCAAAGAAGAACCTAGAAACTGCATCAAGAAGATAAGTTTTCTCTCCTGAGGGATGGAACAATGTGAACCCTCTACACCAAGGATGCTATTTCCACCAATGCATTGTTCAACTACTACAGAATCAATCGAGTAGCAAATTTATGCCCCAAGATGGGTGATCACTTGTGTATCAGTGCTTGTTCTGTGGTGTAATTTAGTATTTACATTTCTTTATGTATGATAGGGTGGAGGAATTTATAAACGTACCGTAATATGATACTTCAGGGTGGCCACAGACCGGGAATTGCGGGAATAGTAAGTACCAGGAAATATGCGTGAATTCTGGGTGTAACCGGGAAAAATCGGCCCTTATATCGTATCGCGGGCATAATTAGATCCTCAGAGCGTAACGCGGGTATGAAACGACCGTCAAAACGTATTGGGGGCGTAAAATGGTGGTCGGGAGCGGCTCTCAGAAAGGAACGCAGGATTTAAAAGCGATCGGAACGTAACGCGGGCGTATAGAGGCTATCGGTATGCATCGCGGACGAAAAAGGGCGATCGGAACGTACCGCAGGTCTTGGACATCCCTCAGAACATATAGCGTGAAAGGGCGATCGAAAAGTGTCGCGGATAATAAACAGCTCTTGGACTTTATCTTGGGATTTAAAAAGGCGATCGGGACGTACTGCGGGCGTAAAAAGGCGATCGGAAAGTGTCGGGGGTAATAAACGGCTCTCAGAATGTATCATGGGGTTAAAAAAGGCGATCGGAACAAACCAGGTCTAACACGGCTCTCAAAATATACCGCGGGCTTAAAACCGTGATCGGGAAGGGTCGCGGACTTTAAACGAAGATTGGTGCAGACTGTGGGTGTAAAACGGTCCTCTGCAATAATGAAAGTGCACCGGGAAAATGTGTATATAGCCGGGAAATATGCATGAATTTTACCAAGCTACTTCTGTGGCCACCCTGTACTTTCTTTAACCTCCATTTCCTAAAATTTGAAAGTTTTCTTTGCTAGCAATTTTATTTTAGAGCAGCGAATCCTTGTAGACTAAAGATAAAACATAGGATATATAGTAGAGTTCCTATATTACAAAAATGCGTCTAATCTGAACAGATCCAAAACAAAAATAATGACAAAAACTGTGGCTAGGATCTGCTGACAGGTTCACCTGGCGGTTGATTCGAATGTGATTTATTCGTGGCGGGAGCCTTGTAGTATTCAGTGTCCTCTAGAGGTGTGCAAGATCTCGGGATTTCGAGATCGAGATGAGACTTTTTTTCTCGACGAGAATTTTTATTCTCGAAAAGTTCGAGACGAGAAAAAGAAATGAACACCGACAAAATTTTGTATGCCATAAAATTGACTGGAAGTTATTTGAAACACAATTTGCGCTGTAAACTAGAAGATTCGTTCCAAATATTAAGTGCCAGCAGTTTGAACAACGTACTAGGTAACATCGATGTCCAGTAGCGACTGAGAACAGACGAGATAAGAGGATGATGCAATATTTATATACGAAGTAAACAAGCTTGTCAAGATGGCAGTCGCCACAAAATAACAACTAGCATACACACAACTAGTTATTTAATCAATAGTTACAATCGTCGCAAGTGTCGATAGTTGCAATATTTGTTATTGTTTTCTATATGCAGTAATCGGAACAACAGTTAAGCTCGAATGTTTCGACCTTCGATCTATCGCAAACATTACTAACCGATCACCCGCGGCCATTATTGCGTCGTCTGTTAGTACCACAGGAATATATAGGTTAGTACTTCGTTTTGTGACTTGTCGTGTTTCAAAAGCATCAAACATGATGTGATTTATTAAGGTTTTAGAATTTAAATAAAGAAAATGGTTATAAAACAAGTTTTAAATAGTAACCAATCCAATTTTTGATCACAAAAACGGGAGAACGCTCATTTGTCAGTATGTTCAGAACCTAACCTCACGACATATTTTGGGAAAATATGTAAGCTCAGCTTGTTGATTTACTCACTTTTAGTAATACAAGTTGTTTTTTCAAACACTTGAAATATACATTACGCATATTTTACTGCACTACGGTATTAAGTTTATTTTAATGTTTTATAGTGTTACAGCCTAACAAACTAAAATTAGAACTCTGTGATTGTCAGTACAAGTTAGGGTATAGTAGGCCGGCTTAACTGAAACTTGATGTGATAGGATGGAATAGGGAACAATAATTAAAAATTACCTGAATATCAATAATCTTTATGTCATAACCCTAATATTTTAGTTTAATATTTTCTGGTAAGCATAGGTTAGTTAAATTTTTTATTTGACTTGTAATGTTTTAGGTTATATTGATGTTTGTGTGGTCTAGCTTAGGCCTAGCTAACTACAGCTTGACATTATATTTTTTCACTTGTTTCAATGTAAAATGATGATAAAACATAATTATTATTGGTAATCAAAAACTGGACTAACATTTTTTTTATGTGTACAATACTTAAACTATAGGAGCACTCAGGAAAAATAAAACACAACACTTTTAATATTACAATAATACCATATTCTATAACAACTAAGCAAACTACTTAATAATAGCAAAAACAAACAAATAAAGTGGAAAAATTATCAAAATTATAATTTCTCGTCTTGATCTTGATTCTTGAGATTTTGGCTTATTCTCGCTCGATCTCGTCTCGACCTAAAAAGTCCTGCTCTCCCACACCTCTAGTGTCCTCCTTCTTTGCGTGCCGGCAACCACTAAGGACCTAATCTTTTTTCGGAATTAGTGGTGAAATTCAGCTATTTTGGGTGTTTTCAAGGAAATTCTCACATAGGTTTTTAATCCTCAAAATTAAAAAGGACAATAATATTCTCAAATTCATAGTTCTAACCAACCTATAGGTTCTACCTTATATGGGTGTCTATAAAAATATCAATTTTGTGTTGTAGACGAGGAAAACAGCAAGTTGGCTCTCCGAGAAGATGACCAAGGATGGACATGCTGTAGCATTACTCTCTGGAGAACTGTCAGTTGAACAAAGAATAGCAATCCTTGATCGATTCAGAGAAGGCAAAGAAAAAGTTCTCATCACAACAAACGTATTAGCTAGAGGTCAGTAGCTTATTCAACTTAAAGAGGCACATGTAGTTGAATTAAATCTGTGATCAAGTAAAATCATACGTCTTGTATGATAACCTTGTGTTCACAACTGATAGTACACCCGCAGTTAAACTTTATCCTCCTGTACGGACCCTTTCTATACAGCCAGAAAATCCTATAGGCGAATGATGGCTGTGGAGTAACTGTACTATAATTACTTATAGCACAATAATTGTGACTGAGTATTTTAGCCTAAAACTGGGAGAATGTTTGATTCCTGTTTCAGTTTATAAGGAATGTGTGTGCGTAATGAGATGAGTAATTGTTTCAGGTATTGATATTGAACAAGTGACAATAGTAGTAAATTTCGACCTGCCAATGGACCAGCGAGGTAGAGCAGACTGTGAGACATACCTACACAGGATCGGCAGAACTGGTCGGTTCGGCAAGGCTGGGTTAGCTATCAACCTTGTTGATGGCCCTCAGTCTAAGAACGTCCTTAAGCAAATAGAAGAACACTTTGGTAAGTAAAAGCTTTTCTTATATTACTTAAGGCAATTTATAACCCCGCACCCAATGTTGCACAGCGCAACGTTAAGCCGAACCCGTCTCCCCACGCGTAACACAACTTAAAGTATTTTTACTAGGGGTCCTGGGGGTCTGTGACTATGCCTCTGGTCTCTGGAGCTTGAGATTACGGGTTCAAATCCTGCTCTATGCGTAAGGACTGGCTGTGCATACTCTGTAGTGCAGTAAACTGCATGAGGCAAGGGAGTAGCTAAGCTTGGTAGTGCTAAGATACGAGTATAACAGTCACCATCCTAGCAACAAACACTGGAATAAAAAACCGGTTGGGTTTACAGTAAACTTACCTCTTGTCCTAATTTAAACACGTTCTAGTCTTGAGGTCCTACTGGGCCCAATTGCGGGTTATTACCATCTTTACTTGAAATGGCTCATGCAATATTGAACTCATCTGATTGTTGTGTGTATCGCAAGTGTCAAAAAGGTTACCTAACAATTTGAAAACTCTACATACTTGTAATGAACAGTAACACTCAGCTGATCATGTAACCTAACCATGTAGATCATAATATTCCCATAGTGGAAATGTATACAAATTTAAAACCTGTTATCCCTCTTTCAGGAAAGAAGATACACAGACTCAACACAGATGACGTCGATGAAATAGAAAAGTTGGGGAATAAGTGAATCAGCTGTAACGTAACCAACCAAGTGCTAACATTTATTTACAACTTTTATATTTTTTGCCTTGAACGCTATGTAATAATAATAGTAATACCCGGAGAAGTTAATAAATTATTATTTTTGTTTACAGACTAATAATTTATTCTACCCAAAATAGAAGTTAATGTAACATAGAGTTAAAATGTAACTTAACCCTTTGCGCTCTAATTTTATTTTTAAATTTTCACAGACTAATAATTTATTCTACCCAAAATAGAAGTTAATGTAACATAGAGTTAAAATGTAACTTAACCCTTTGCGCTCTAATTTTATTTTTAAATTTTCATAAAAACCCTCCTGTATGGGTTTCTCTAGTCCCCTGTAAGCAAAATTTCAGCAAAACCGCTCTCTGGTACAGTGCATTACCAGTCATTGAACCACTCCTCTAAGCTCGGGGATTTAGCGCCTCCCAAAGCTAAAAAAGTCCAAAGTACAACAAGGCACAGCGGCAGCAACCCTGTCAAAGGTTCAGCATATGGCGTGTCTTGGAATACTGGGTGTGATGAGAACCACGTCTACTGCTGCTATGGAGGTAGTGCTAAATATTCCTCCCCTGGACATATTCCTCAAAGGGGAAGCGAGGATGGCGGCCTACAGACTACAGTGCAGTGGTAATTGGCATTATCATAATGCAAGTAAGCATTCTAGGATAGTCGATGTTATTAAGCTAGATATCCTAGAAATGACTCCCGACAGAATGACAAGGACCACTGATCTACAGAAGCCATACAAGGTTAGTATTGTTGGTAGAGACGAGTGGAGTCATGGGGAGCCTCCATACATGAGGAATGCCCTTACCTGGTACACGGATGGATCCAGAACTGGAAGAGGGACTGGAGCAGGAGTACTAGGGGTCAGACCCAAGTTGAGCGTAAGCATAAGTCTGGGCAAACTGGCAACTGTCTTTCAGGCGGAGGTGACAGCCATTGCCGAATGTGCAAGGATTAATGTAAGTAAAGGCTATAGAGGCAAAGTCATTTATATTAACTCGGACAGTAGAGCGGCGTTGTTGGCCTTGGACAGCCAGGAATACGTCTCCAAAACTGTATGGGAATCCCACAAGGTAATTAAAACACTGGCAGAAGCCAAAAAGGTTAATTTGTTATGAGTGTCAGGACACAGTGGGGTCGAAGGGAACGAAGGTGCGGATAAATGTGCAAACATAGGTGCCAGCACCACCCTCATTGGCCTGGAACCAGCGTGTTGCATCTCATACAGCCTAGCACGCCGCTCAGTTGCGGATCCCAGGTGAACACCAAAGCGCTGGGTGGCGTAGAGCGGTAACAGACAAACTAAAAGGGTGTTAAGTGGACCATCCCAAGCCCTGGCAGTAGAAGCTGTAAGTCTAAACAGAGTGGAACTTGAAGAGTAGTTGATTTTATTACTGGACACTGGGGTTCCGGTCACCTGCAGAGAATGGGTATAAGAGTCGAGGATATCCTCTGCAGGAAATGCGGTGAGGCAGAAGAAACAGCTCACCATGTCATGTTCAATTGTCCGCACTGCTGAGAAGGAGACAACAAACCCTGGGTACTTATTGTATGCGGGGATGGGTACGAACAGGAGAGTATTTTATCCAAGATTAACAGGTTTTGAAGGATCTTGGGTTTGACGGTGAGTAGTCTCCTGTAAATGAGGGTGCACAATAAGCCAATGGCTGCGAGGCAATTACTAGGAGGCACATTACTGCACAAACCTAGCCCTCAAAAAAAAAAAAAAAAAGCTAAAAAAGTGCCACTCTCTGCCTCACTGGATTTGATGAGCCATTTTCTCTTTAGTGATCCTCAGCGGGTCATTGTGGCCCCCGAACCCGGAATGATCCAATGCTCAGCATTGCACGGTACCAGAGCGCACCCGGGTGGGATTCGAACCCACGCTGTGACAGACAGGGGCCAGGGAGATTTTCTTCTAAAGGTATGGTACAGTAGTTAATCTTGGTTTTTAGCCAACTTTTATACAAGAGTTATTCTCTCACCAAACAGAAGAAAACATCACAGAACAAAACAATTTGTAGTTTTAACTTCCCAACACCTCCTGAGTCAAATGGTAAAACTTTATAAACTATATATAGTTGATATTTTCATTTAAAAAAAGACATTATTCAACTAGTGTGAATTTGCGGTTTTTCCCCCGTTAAAAAATATGCTGACTATGAACAAGTTCCTTGATGGAGGGAGCCATAAACAAATTTTCAGCCGGCACCTTGGTTTGGCTGAACGGATTTTTCAAATTTTTGGTACACATGTTTGGTAAGATATCATTAGTGTTTTACAAAATTTAATTGAGATCAGTTCACAATTATTACAGTTTTTATACTTACTTGATACTGTTGCCTTTGTCTTTGAGCGTAGAGTAACGGATTGACTGTGTCATGAAACTAAACTACATTTACGGAGGCTAAAACTGACTGATCGAGATTGGTAGCTCCTGCAGCGAGCACAACACCCTATAAACCAGGCAGTCCCTCATCAACTTTTTAGTTTTACAATGCTAAGTTCACGCACTTCATCCGGTAACATGTTGTAATCTTCACAGCTGAATAGGAGTAGGCCTTTTGCGTTAGAGTGAGTCGACACTTCCGAATGTTAGTCTTTTGGAGATTGTGTACTGGCTCACTACAGTCATAACTCCCATCTTCCCAAACAGGGGCCTGCTTGAGATAGCCAGAGTAGAGATAACCCTAACAACCCTTTTTTTTCAAGATCAGCACATCAAGTAAAGCAGGGCAGTCTCCTCATATTAGGGTAGGAACTCACAAACAGCGATTAGGAGCGGAGCGGGGCGATTGAGAGCGCAGCGTTTTGGAGCGTTTGACATCGCACACATGCAGCGACTGGCAGCAGCGTTTGGAAGCGTCTTATCTCAGTCTCATGATGGTGCTCTCCAAGTACGTACGTACATTGTTGCTATGCGAGAACACGTGGCTAAAATCTTTCATTGTCCGTGCCACCCGATCGGAGTGGGTACACGAGGTGAACGAGAGAAGGGAACAACATGGAGAATATCACCATTTATTCCCCATTTTAAAGAAGCATGAATCAAGATTTACGCAATAAATGCGTATGTCCACCTGGACATTTGAATATATTCTCTCTAAGGTTTATAAGGATTTAGAGAAGCAGAAAACCAATTGTAGAGAACCAATATGTGCTGAAGAAAGACTTGTTATAAGTTATAACCATAAGATAAGACCACGTAATTTTCATTTACTTTTGTAACCTAATTTTTGTTTATCATAGTTATGCAACTTGCTATTTTGGATACGTAGTTTTCAAAAAGAACCTAATTGTCTCTAACCTTTTGACCTCTTCTGCTCATCGTAGTGCGTGCAAAATACAAAAAAAATTCAAGTTGGGACGTTGGTGGACACTTGCTTCGGAAATTCCCTTTGACTCGGGCATCCATTGTGTTCCGATCAGTTTACCTGTTTACAATCAGTTTTACCTGTTAAATCCACCAAAGTAACAGTTAACTTTTTCAATCCGTATTCCCAAAGTTCTCTGGTTGCAACTAGTTTCAAATTTTAATCTACAACTCAATGCAAAATTGTGTAACTTATACAGTCAACATTAGTTCACGTAATTTATATTTGAAATTCATAAAACAGTAAATATTTAAAGAATACAAGTGTAAAATATTTAAGCAAAGGCTGATATTACTATCGGGTTAATACTCGTAGTTCCATGAAGATGTACAGTGGAACTTGGTTATTACGGCATCGGCTGTAACGTCAACTCGGGTGTAACGTCAACTTTTAAACAGACCGGCCAAAATCAAACATACTATATGTTAAGAAAACCCTATTATACTGTCAACAAAATATTAGGTCGCTCGGCTAAAGCGTCAAAAATTTTGAGATCCTCAGTTTGCAAAAGTTGCATAAGTGTGTTTACAATATGTCTCGAGATTCACAGAAACTATGAGTAGGAACAACAAACAAACAAAATAGGTCACACTCCGGGTGATAAGCTGTTGACCACGTGCAACTCTTTTGTTTACGGCGACTCAGGGACGGCCGGGGCTGCCCACCTGTGTCAGACACTTCCCACCCCACCCATACATTCTACAAAGGTGAGTGACTGTGGTGACACTGTATTGATTTGTGACTTGATTTGACGACTTCGATGGTCGGCTTTGTCCATCCGTACAAGAAGCAATGAAGGCTGATGAGACTCTCTCCCGTTCTTCTGCTTCAGAGAAACAACTGATTCAACACTCATTACGGGTTAAGAAGTTTGCAGCACGACAGAGAGGATTTATTATTCAGAAAGAACTTGTCAAAAGAAGATACCAGATTTGTTTGCCAGTAAGCTTTTTATACAGTAGCAAGTTATATTTTTATTTCATTTGATTAGCATTTGTTTTTGTTATACTTGTATCATATTTCAATGTAATGTGTATTTAATATGCATGTAAATTTTAATAAATAGTTTTGTATAAGATAAAAATGACATGTTTACTGTTCTAACACTCATATTTATCTCAGATCTTTTATAACGTCACTCGGATATAACGTTAATATTCTCCTGGTCCCTTCAATGACGTTATAACCAAGTTTCACTGTAGTTACATTATCCTCGAGTAGTTACAAAGATTACAATCTAAAATTCCTCAAGGAAAATCATCATAATTGAAGGTATTATGAGAGCTGATGCTATCTCATCCCAATATTTATCTATAACTCCTCTATTAAATTGGTTTTTTGTGTTTACTTTGCCATATAGCACATCGTTCATGAACACAGGCGATCAACAGTTCTAGATCCATAGTAAACAGCACAACAGTAGACACAGCTACTATATCCTACACTAGCACAGTGCCTGGAGCAGAGTCAGCAGACTGGCAAGATCAGCCTTGCCGCTCCAAAACGCTCGGAAAAAACAAACAAGTTTGTTCCAAAGTTAGACGCTGCGCTTGCAATGGCTGCTAGTGTACACGCTCCTATTTGATGCTATGGATTTGATCTGGTCGCTCCAAAAGGCCCCGCTCCGCTCCAAAACGCTGTATGTGTGTTCCTACCCTTACTAATCCATACATCATATGGCTGTGAAAGAGTGCATAATACAGTGTTCAGATACAGCTTTGGCAGCGTGAATTTTAGTTTTCTTAGAAGGTAGATCACACGTCATGTTATTACACATACCAGGGATATATGTTGAGAACAACTTATCTTTGCATTCATCCCAAAACGGAGCAGTTTCACATCAGGGTTTACTTTCTCCTGCTTCTTCACTGAACACAGGAGGGATTGAGTCTCCTCTTCGCTCAGCAAAAACACCCACTTTTAAAGAAAAAGTTAAAACTAACAAACTTGATTTAGATATTTTATTTAGTATTTACAAAAAAGCACATTTGTCCAACATTTTTTAAAAACTCCTAGAGTGGTTACAAAGAAAAAAGGTTTCACAAAGGGCACTTCCAGTGTAATTGTTACACCATTATAGAAATTCGCTAGTTTCCACAGCGACACATGTGGCTACGCCTTGGCTTTATTTTATCCTCAAACCTTTTTAGTTTTTATGTGCCTGTTTTACTGTCTCTACCTCTCTAATCGCATAGAGGAATCTCAGATTTCAGCTCAGCTTCCACATCAAAGAGCCGCATCTCGCTTTACAGTTGTTTCTCTGTGAAACCATGCAATATGCTGCTTGCTGCATGGTGGTTTCAAGGAATATTTAAAACAAAATTTGAGTTATGATCTAAGCTTTTCTACTTATTGTTTTAAATCAAAGGGGTTGTTGCAAAGGGTATAACAAAAAATCCAAAAGTAGGTTTTTTGTTGACACTAACAATGAAAACTAATCATTTTATGACAAAAATGGTGCAAACAATGATATCTTCAGCCTTTCTTACGTGTAGTCCTATTCAGAGTAACACCAAACCTACTTAAAAAAAAGCTTTGTGATTGCCCTTTGTGCTTAGATAAAAGCATTAAGCAGATTTTTTAGTTAGTCCCAAGACTAATATGCGACACAGGAATGAACAACAAATTAAATAAATGGTGGTTTCGTGATGCAATTACGACGAGTTAAAAACCTATGGGACTTCTCCCAAAGGATGTATTTACAATCAAAATTTGAGTTGGTACTGACATAGTCAACAACACTAGTGTTCTAAAAGTACTTTCTGCATAATGTTCTAGCTTCCAACATAAATTATGGTAAGAAGTACATTTACCGAACAGTTTATTTTCTACTTTATCTTTATAGAGTACTTAAGAGGTGGCCAGATAGAGCCCAAATGGGATAGGGAATTTAACATGGGAAAATGTGCAAACTGTGTATTACAGAGGTTAATGAACTAAAACGTGGAAAGTTTTTCTCTGGAATCATAGTTGTTAGTGCTGCTGCATATTAAAGAGAAAAATTTAGTTTGGTCATAAAATAGAATTTTAATTACTGAATTTCAAGTACTATTTTCTTTTAGAAAAATCCAGTTTTTAGTCCAGAATTAATTTAATGACAAAAGTTTAAGTGTATGTATGAAGCAGCATCAATAGATTTCTTCTTTCAAAGAAACAAATTTCATATTTAAGTAAATTAACTTGTCTAAAACGTAGTTTGTAGTTTTTAACCCATGTGCAAACTGCAGCCGCTTTATCCGGCCACCTCTTAACTAAGGGAAACTACTGAACATTAGTAGGTAATATATTTACACTAGAAAACAAATCCTTTAGCAATTCTTTTACTTTATTGCAGTTCAATTTGAATTCAGCAAATGTAAAAGAGCATAATTATTAATTTAATTTTTTGTGTCATACTATTACAAAGCTACGGACCCAAATCGACCACTTAAGTTAGGTGTGGCCATCCACTGTCTTTAATTTGTCAGATTAATTACAATATTTTTAAACAAACAAAATGCCAGACAACCTATTGTTGGTTCAAAACTACAGTTGTGTTTCTAAAAGCCTGTTGAGAAAGTCATCATGACTTCAATCCCATATGTGGCTTGCTGCACCTTCTCGATCTCACAACGCAAATACTATTCTGTGGGTTAACAGTTACATTTTCAAAAGCTTGAATTCAAAGTTATAATATTTTCCCCTTAGAAAAGTAACAAAACAAAGGTGTAAAAAAATATGTTGAAAATGAAAAAGATTCCTTGAAAAAGGTTCTGCAATAATAAAGAGCATTTTGTAATAAAAATCAACAGTATATATTTTCTTAGTTATCCAACAGTAAACTTATTTTAGACAAAATATAACAATAACTATACAATTTTAATAAAATTAAAAGATTTACCAACAGTTACAGAGAACAATTTAGAGTAAAGACTTATATGGACAAATATCCAAAAATGTATACATATTTTGATGAGATTTTACAAAATGTATAACTTATATTCAAAGAATGTATACAGTATAAGAAAGTTTAACAAAATGATTCTTATGAGTTTTACATGTCTTAATATGGTTTGTTATCTAATGGCAGTAGGAGGATGCATCCAACTAATATAGGTTTTGTTCATGGGGATGATGAAAGGTTAATGGTTACAATCACTGCTTGGCGTTAACTATGGTGACAAAGTCTGGTTTGAGTGAAGCACCTCCAACGAGAAATCCGTCAATGTCATTTTCCTTGGCCAACTCCTTTGCGTTAGCGGCAGTCACTGACCCACCATACATGATCCTGGTCTCTGTAGCCACTTGTTCTGATATTTTAGTTTTCAACCATTCTCGCAGTTTCTGATGCACTTCTTGTGCCTAGAACATTTTAACTTAAGTTCAATAATCAGAGTCAGAATTAGTTCATAAGTCCAGATGAAACCACTGTCACTCACTACTGCTGCTTCTAGTTATTTCCTTAGCCTCTGCTGTAACAAAACGTTACGTAAACCATCATCTAGGCATCTGTTGCATCGCTGAGAAACAATGTTGAGGAATGCTTCAAGTTTTACTATTCATATTTACTCAGCCACATTGTCATTAATAATAATCATAAAAATCAAAGTTTAAACTTAAGTATGATGCCAGGATGTTAATGGTTAAATAATAAAACAAAGACTAGTACAATTATGGTTCACGATGTTTTATCTGAAACGCTGTAAGAGGAACTTTACCTGTTGAGGCGTGGCAGTTTTTCCAGTTCCAATTGCCCAGACAGGCTCGTAAGCGAGGACTACTTTGGACCAGTCCTTGATTTTATCTGCAATCGCTTGAGTTTGTCGATAAACGACTGCTTCCGTCTGACCGGCTTCACGTTCTTCCAACTTTTCTCCGATGCAAGCAATCACAGATAATCCTTGCTCCAACGCATGCGCAACTTTCTCAGCAGTCAACTACAACATAATACTTAACAATAGTTTACTTTCTTTACAAGTGAAGTGCTAAAGTAGACTGTAGCATGACAGTGGTTTGATTATCATCTACTTTATGTATTTGGGTTTTTATTATTCATTACTATCTCCTAATGATGTATGTAGAGTTGATGTTAGCCATCCACTATGAGATTAATGAGCGTTGTTTCAAATTTGACTAACTGCCTAGTAAAAATTGCATGGAACTCGACTGATTCCGGCGGCTGTATCTGTTGCAATGTCTCATGATATGGCAAAAACACATCTATGGTATGGCTAGGGTCATCTGCCCGGCAAGTATGTACCAAAAAACAATGTTGAATGTGACATGATCACATACAAAATAATTCTGAAAATTACAAAACACTTTTAAACGCTATTTGTTACCCCTTGGCCAGTGCTGGCTTAGTGAGCTTTTTATCATACTAGTATGTGTTGTTCAAACTACAATAGCTAAACTTTGCCACCAACAAAAGAGAATTTAATTAAAAACAACTTTTTAAAATTAAATGGAACTACTCGACAGTCAGCAATAATAACAATTTAAAGAACTTACTGTACCTCATCTGATTCCCCAAAGACGTTTCTTCTCTCAGAATGTCCAATGATAACCCAGTTGACTCCAACATCTTTAATCATTGCAGGGCTGATTTCCCCTACAAAATTAAAAACAAATAGATAACTCCATGCAATTACAATCAGATCCATATTGTATAAATATTTAGTTTTATTTCATTCATCCCACTAGTCATAAACTGTATTCAACCAATTATTGTCATGTCATTTCATATCCAAAATATTTAAGGTTATTAATTAGCTTGGCACTTATATATTTCAATATTCATTTTGTGTATGTACATTGTTTATAGAGCATAAAACTAAAACCTAATAAAATTTACGCCCTTGACTGCCTTACAGAACCACCAGGTAGATGTGTAACTGTCAGGTTTTCAATTCAGAATCCTGAATGAAACCTACTTAATTAGTTGTTCTTAGTATGTGATTTAAAGCTAAGCATTTCTTCCTCTAAGCCAAATATCTATCAAGGAAAACATCAAAAAACTTAACTAAGAATTTATATCATTCACTTAAACTAGGTGGGGATAGTACAGCAATGATGAGATTCACAATACCACTCATGGTCCTTGCCCGATAATTTAATTGGATACAACATGTAAAGCTAATGTGGTTCAATAAAATTCTGTCTAATTCACTGACACCAATTGGTGATAACATGATTGTATTAGAACATTGTTCCAGGAAAGTTTGTAGTGAACAGAGCTGATTGCATCAGAACAACTCACCGCATCAAGCGTGGATGTACAGATACTGCTCATGTGCGGCCACAAGCTTAATAGTTAACACAAGTACACTAGAGTTCCGCTAATCCAAACTAAATGGGACCGAACCCTGTTTGGATTAGTAAAAATTCAGATTCAGTGGATTTATGGCATATATTGATGCATTTATTATATATTAACCTTTTAATATAAGGCAATTTAATGACTTTGGGTGACCAATATTTTATATTTAAGTGTAAGAAATTATGTATTTTAATCCTGTAGTTCACTGCAATAATAAACAGCTCGGAAGTAAAGTACGCAGATATGACGAGCAGTACACACATGGCTGTGGGAGTAGGGCCTACGTGCGTACAACCCATCCGTTAGAAAACAAAACGATAACTCATCTTGTCATACTGTCAGTGTGTCGCTTGCTACCCCACCAAGTAGATGTGTTTTGTTCAAAGCTATTGTAATTTGTTTATGTGCATATCTACGTGTATAGTGCGTCATTGTGAGTGCTGGTTCGTTATTAAACATGTACAGGAAAACTAATTTTATTTATTTTAACAACTCAACAGTTTTATAAATTTTAACCCCCTAACAGTTTGGATTAGGCAGAATTTCGGATTAGCAGGATTTGACTAGCGGGACTCTGGTTTACATACATATTCATCCAACATTGCATAGTGTAAATCTAGGTATATTTTAAAAATAAAAGGCTTGAAATTTAGTATGGTAATGTCTTTTAGGATGTAGGGCTTCTTTGAGATTGCATTTTTAGGGATGGTTTAAAGTTTATCTCTTTATCAAGAAAATAAGTAGCCGGTACCCAAAGTTTTGGTCAAATTTCATGTGTAATAAACTTTTGATTGTAACATTTTGTTTAATTACTTACATTTCACCAGGTAAAATAAGTTGAAGTAAGTCATGGGTACATACAGCTAGTAAGTATTTATCACACATACTGACAGTAATTCACTGAGAGGGCAAAGTGGATAAGAGTTGGTTAGCCTGATGGAACACCTGCCACTTCTAAAATTGTGCTTATTACGCCACCGGAATAATAGGAAGTCTGGATTAAGGAGAGGAACAGGACTGGATTTGGCTGACCAGACGATCTTGAGATGAAGCATCAAGCAAGGCTACCGACAACTACTCTGGGGACCCCACTCCCAGGTTGTGGCTAGTCTCCCCTGAAGCCATGGTCTACCTTACATCGATATTTGATTAAACCTCCCCTGGTGGTGAACGGAACGTGTTCCAACATCTAGATAGCTATAAAATTGCCCAGCCATTTCTATTTTTGATTTACCCAATGTAATAGTTATATCACATTTAAATGCTATTTTGTACAAATGCAAGAAGGTGCCCTAACTGAATTTGATAGACGATTTTCAACACTATCCTTTAATAAGGTTAGGCCTATTAAGTAATAGTCAAACATTGATTTTAATCCTAAATCTCTTTAACTGGTACAAAATATAATGTTCAACCAGTTTTATTACCTGTAAAAGCTCCACTTGAAACTTTGTAGCAATTTTGCGCTGAGGCCTCTATATTGCTCGGCAGATTGTTCTTTGTGTATTCCAAATAAATTGGTGGAACTCCAACCACAACCTCTGAAACAATAAAAACAGGAGGCTTTAAAATTTAACATTTAATTGGAACATTTGGTACATTCAAAGTTAATTTTACAGATTAAATTATCATTTTAAAACTCAGGATCAGCCAGGTAGGTATTGTAACTCTTTTGTAAAGAATTAATAGAAAGATAACTTGAACGCCAGTGCATTGCTTTTAAAATGATTTCAAAACCAAACGACAATGCCATAGTAGTACAGTTCAAGTTTTTAGGTTATGTTTCTACCTGACGGGGTTATCATTTCTGTGGCCAAAACAGCTGTCAAGTTATAATAATAAAATCATAAATCAGAGCTGCCAATCTTCAATGATTCATCAAAGACCACTGGAAAATAAAGTCAGTAACTATATGTAAAAAATTAATTAGGATACCTTTTTCCGTTTAAATAAAATGTAGCTCAAAGAAGTACCAAAAAATCATAACTTTGCTGCATTACAAGCTTTTGTTGTAGCACGCTACAGCTACTTCTACTTTTACTAAATAGTAAGCCGGGACATCTCCTTTTGTAGATGCCTACCCATACGGTTGAGCACACCTCAAAATAAAATCCTGGCTAGGCCCTTGATTTCATACACTCAGAGCCTCTTAGGCGGAGACTCCTATAATCCAACCTTCACTACATCCTTGCTTAAACTACAAAATTGGACTGAACATTCATGTATCAACATGTTTAGATGTCATAAACAATTTTACCCTAATTAACCTTCCTTGGTATTTTTCTCCCCTTATTATTTTTACATGGCCAAAATCAGGTAAAACGCTGTATAATTTTTTTAGACATATGAATATGCTACAAACAACTTAGAAATGCATCCTACATAAATAACTTGCAAAGAACAAAACATCATGCTATTGTGAATAGCAACGCATAAGACCTTGTAACCATTTAATTTAAGTATAGTTAGGTACTTACATAGTCTTTGCAATACTAACAAGATAAAATAGCAGTTACTATTTTACGGTTACTTACCAACATTAGGATCCAAGGGTCCTTTCTTCAAGAAGTCAATAATTCCATCAATAGCTTTCTTGTCACCATTCATTTTCCAATTGCCACCAACAATGAATTTTCGACCCATTTTTGGAATACTTTTTAAGATATCTGAGAACAAGTATACAAAATCAGGTAAATCATTATAGTCTCAATATCATTTCCAGTTAATAAAATAATAATCTTCACTCATCAAACAAAGTTATTTATTGTTATAATTATTATTACCAGCCTATTTTACTGCCAATTTAGCGGACTTGGGGGAAATTTGTTTGACCTAACTTGGTTGACCTGAATGAACTTATTATGTCAGTAGGCTAATTTATTTATTTATTTACAGTAACACCATTTTTACATTTTTGATACAATTGGCTGAATATAGAAAATACAAAAGAGTAAGCACAGAAACATTATTAGAACAGACGAGTAATATTTATACTACACTGCTTAGAAACATAATAAGGCCGGGTCTTCCATCCACCCCTACATCGTGGTACTATTTTTTGTACATCTTTTCTTTTTTTTCTATTTGATTTATTTTTCGGGGTGGTAATGGGTACTACATTAGGGACGTGTTAAGTAATAAGGCGCTGAAAACATAGAAGATAATGGACAAATTTGTAACAGAAAGCATACATCTGAACAACCGATATAACAGTGACACAGTAAGATTTATATAATAAGTAACTATAATAAATAACTAATAATGATGTATAATCGAGGGGTTCATCACTAAACAATTTTGTGTACACCTCTACTTCTACTTTGGCTACTTTACTTCTACTTCGGCTACTTTGACCTACTTCAGCTACTCCAATTCTACTTCAGCTACTTTACTTCTACTTTGGCTACTTTACTTCTACTTCAGCTACTTTACTTCTACTTTGGCTACTTTACTTCTACTTTGGCTACTTTACTTCTACTTCGGCTACTTCAATCTACTTCAACTACTTCAATTCTACTTTGGCTACTTCAGTCTACTGTAGCTACTTTTAAGTATTACACGTGTAATTCAGCTACTTAAGCCTACTTTGGTTACTTCATTTTACTTTAGCTACTTTGAAGTATACTTAAGCAGAAAATCGCACTACTGCGTCATAAAATGATTTTATCCCAGAAAACGCGACGCACCTACCAATACTATGTTGATGGCCACTAGACCTGAGTATCACTGTCCTTGTCCTGAGTTTTAAACTCATAAAATTATTCCCATATGTTTTGGGCACATATGAGATGGGCGGCGAGCCTTTTCACGTCTATTTTGCAATACTCGGAAGTGGCTCGGGCAGCTTGACTATAAATTAGTGAACGTTTATGCCTGCTGAGGGCTGGGATGTCGTAAGGGCTAAGCATTGTTCAAAATTATGCTAAATATTAGAAATCGTGACAGACGTAGGGGTGTAAAATGTCGACTACTTTTATACTTTGTAAAACTGCGAGTTTTATACTTCCGTCACGTTTTGATGAGAACCGATCTTACTAGTTTCTTTTGTTGTTCTGGTGCACAAGATAATACAATATATTGGATTATAAATTATTTATATTTATGAAACTTACATTTTTATCAAATAACTTTTTATTTAATAAAAAGCGTTAAGCATAAGCATAACATAAGCGTTAAGCATATGTTTTGTTTGAAGAAACGGAGGTTTGAGTGAAAATGAGGCGACAAACACCACGCACTTGCGTATTATGAACCGTAGTCAAAAGTTCATATTAGCGAAGGTTTGCACCGCATTTGCCTACATATCCCAGTTATTTTGGAACGGTGATAGTCATTTAACGTGAACGTTTTTTATTTGAATATCCTAATACAAGTTATTACCGCTTTCTCAATTTCTGTGTCGACTGAGGCCTGAGTGAATACGCGTATGTGAAATGCTGGGTGAGGGCTTGGCATTCAAACTCGTACTTCAGTCTACAGTTTCTGGGAAATTCACTAAGCTCTCTGTGACACATCGCCTGTCGTTCTCAAGGGGGTTGTCGAACTGGGCCAGCGGTCAGAAAAAACCCTAATTAAAACGGCTGTCCAGTGGCCAGTGCAAGGGTTGCTTTCAAGCTGGGCCAGTGGTTGATGTAGATGGTTGAGGGGTGGGGGAGGGTTGGAAGGGCTACTACTATTGTAGGGGTTCTATTGTGGAGGGCCACTATTGTTGTAGTGGCTGAATTTCAACTGTCACTCCTAAAAGCGAAAGTTCAAGGTGATCCGAATTGCCACCCCGTAAATATCGATGACCAATTATCGTACGCTTCACTTCACCGTTGACAGGCGGACTATATAATTATCTGCTGTAAGGAAAAAGTTGGATTGAATTTTTAATAATTTAGAGTCATGATTAGGCATTAATGTATAATTTTTAAACCAAAACAGAATGATGACCCGTTCTATAAATTGCATTTATCGTTCAACCCAATAAACACGGGTTTAAACGCCTTGGTGACGTAATAATAAACTTGTTTCATTTGAGTGTTACATATCGTTTGTGTTCAATAAGCTAAAACTATATAAGGTGTAGAGATTGCAAAAGTTTAGATATGTTTCACAAATATTCGACAGTGTCCAACTTTGCAACTGGTTACTTTTTTTAGTATTGTTTGGGTTCTCGTACTGAGACTATAAACTGGTTAACAGTGGAAGCTGTGGGGCCGCGTGTCAAAGACCTATCAATGTACACTGTAATATTGCTGATCCATGTTCACGAGGTGGCAATTCAGATCACCATAAACTTTCACTTTTTTTTAAGGGTGGCAATTGGAATCCATTAAATGTAGTAAAAGGTAAAGGTAAAAGGTAAAGTTTGTCTTGTTTAACGAGGCCTACAAAGTCCTCTCTACCACTCAACCTCGACCTTTACCTAGCGTCACCGTATTAGTCACATTACAAATTGTAAGTGGTGACTGCGGGGATCGAACCCGCGCCACCGGAGGGATGAGCTCCGGAGTTGCGCGCGATACCAATCTGCCACGGATCCGCTTAGTAGTAATAGTAGGCCTAACTTTACAGTCTTAGTTGACCAGTTAATTTTTGAGACGACGAGCCTTTATCAAAAAAATTGATTTACCAAGTACGATCTATGTATTTTGAATACTAACGTACGTGTTTGTGCAGATTTTATTTGTTAAACACAGAAGATCATAGTTTCAAAAATATAAAGTGAAACTACAGTTCAGTACTTTTTGAGTTTTGAGAGGCGGACAATATCAACACCAGAGTCGGCAAAAGGGAGGGTTGCCGAAAGGTTAGTCAACTCGGGAATCCCGTTCTACTGAGAGTTGATCACTGGCCCAGCTCGGAACCGACCCTTTGGGGTCGACCCCAAAACTGCTCTGGAAAGGATTAACCACTAGCCCAATTCAGTGTCACCCGTTCTCAAGTCCCAGAAGAAGCAAGTGTCACGATCCTTTTGGATCTGCACTTAGCAAAACCCAAAAGCACCCCTAGAGCCGTAAGGTTTGCTCAAGCTAATGTAGACACTCAATAAAACTGGAAACCATACCACTTCATTATGTCTTTTTCAACTTATTGAAATTTTTCGATTTTATTATATGAGGATTTAAACTATAAATGATCAAACTAATGAACACCAAATATTTTATACAACATTCGGCTATGGCAGTACGCTCAAATACAAATGTAGTTTCTGGCCGCACAAAAACATGTGATTTTTATGTACGTTAAATAGACAACGGGCTGTTTTTTTTTCAATTCCAAGCATAGGCGGAGATTTACTAATCTCTGGTAAAGTTGTTTACAATATGCAGTGTTTAAATTTGTACAAAATACTGTAATTGAATAAGACTGTTCTTTTTCCGTTCTTTAATAATCATAGTGTCTCGAATATAGCCCTGGGTGGTGCGCTGTTTGTTCCCTCCTTTTCCAAACCTACTGTAGAAGACCTTCCCAGAAATGAGAAATCTGAGACTCGAGAGGGTCAGGGCCGCTTCCGGTATGGATATGAGTCACCTACTGGGACAGTTTTGACTCTGTAAACAATATTTCTTCATAGATATATTTTTAAAGACTTGACATGCTTGCAAACCTTTTCTGAGTGTTACTATGAAAAAAATAATTTTTATCGGCCTTCTAACCACTTATCAAATTGAAGTTAAAGTTCACCCAATTTGAATATATTTCTCTGTATTTGGTAACAAAATAATCGAAGACAAAATACTCGTATATGGGAGGTGGTTGGGGGAAGCCTATCAGCTCCGCAGACTACTTCAGCTACTTATATTCCGAAATAACTAAAGTTTTGTTTCATTTAATACTTATAAATACCAATGTTAAGTATATGTCAGAAGTTTATAATCATGTGTTTGAATTGCATTGTTATCTTTCTTATTATTTACTTCAATATTACAACTCAGCATGTCTAAATTTATCTTACAATAATTAATTTAAACACATATATCTTTTAAAACTCATAAAAAGAACACAAGATAAGGAGACACTATCCTCTCCAAACCTTTGAAGAAATTGCTGCTAAGTTAAACGGATCTAAATTCTTTACCTTGATTGCAGAAAAGAATTTTGGCAAATAAGAGTTACACAAAATACGTCAAAATATTTGACATTTTCTATGCCATGGGGCAGGTATTCTTATCTTAGGATGCCTTTTGGAATCGCCTCCGCACCGAAAATTTTCCAGGAGAGAATGAGTTCTATACTCGTACTTATGGAATAGATGTTGTTGAAGTTGCAATGGATGACGTTTTAATTCACGCAACAACAAAAGATTTTAAAGGATCGTACCAATAAGGTAATGAACACTTTGAACGGGGCCAACCTAAAGCTAAGAGAGACAAATGTATTTTTGGAGTAACTGAATTCAAATACTTATACTTCAAGCTACTTTATTCTACTTCAGTCTACTTCATGCTACTTTTTTCTACTTCAGTCTACTTTAAGCTACTTTATTCTACTTCAGTCTACTTCAAGCTACTTTATTCTACTTCAAGCTACTTCAGCTACTTCAGTCTACTTTGAAGTATATATACTTCAGGATCACATGTACACCTACTTAAATAGGTGATGACCCCCTCGTGTATAATTCACGATAATAATAATAACCAACAAGAATAATATAACATTTGATAACGGAAAATAAATATAGTATTAAATACAATAACAAGAGTATAAATACGTTAAATATGATAACAATAATATATACACGATATAGTAGCTCAGTGGTACAGTGCGTGCTTCGCACCAAATCAGCCCGGGTTCGATTCGAGCAGTGATAACTTTTCACGATGGCCATTCCCGTGATTCGAAGTCCGTTAATCCGTTGGTCCATGCCATTGGTTATTGGGCTATTAATTAATGACCCAATCTAGGGAACAGTCGGCCCTAGTTTGTAACAAGACTTCACCTCATCATCCATCAAAAACACTCATTACACTCACCCTTCATCCCATATTCACCTTAAAATACCCTCTAGGAGTGGTCGGTGTCTGAGATCAAAGTATTAAAGCAAAGTATTAAAGTTAACAAGAAATGTAATATAACAAATATAATTTAACATTGAATAAATAATAAATAGATGACTAAATTAAAATTTTATAATTAATCTACGGCATGCAAGGAAATAATGTAGACTGATTATTAGATACATAATAAATTAATAAATAATGATGATACTGAGACGTACGACATAACTGTATAATAGGTAATACTAATTAACTATGTACAGGGCATGAAGTTTGAGTTAGCAGCTGTCGGCAACCATCCGAAGATAAGTCCTTTTTAATCTGCTCACATTGCAGCTGAAGAAGTCGACATGAGTAGTCAGCTGATTACCAAGTCGGTGAATCCTTGGTATAGGACTGTAGAGTTTATAGGAAGTGGAGCAGTCACGTCTGCCGAACAGCTGATGCCGGCGCATTCCTCTGGGAGTCGGTATATGGAGATCAATCAGTGCCAGCAATAGGACTGTTCTAAAATGGTCAAAATTTACCTTCCAGAGAGCGCAGGTGTTTTCAAAACGTGAGAGGTGCACCCGGAGGTCACCTCTGTTGTATACTTTACTGTAATGCTTCTGCAGTTGAATTAAGAGTTTTCTATCATATCGGTTTCCACATTTTATCGGCTACTATTAGGAAATACCCCTTTTGCCACAAATTTAAGAAAGCAGAAAACCGGCCATGGGCCTTCCCAGGCCAGCCCCCGCACCCCAGCTCACCACCAACCTGCCAGTAGTACATTCATCCCCAGTCTTGCTGATGTTTCGTAGACGGCCACGGACGAAAAACCCGCGTGGTGTGTCACGCGTTAGCGTCCCCTGTGTATAAGACAATAATTTAGTGTAAATAGTGTACCACATGTTTTAGTTAAGGACAATAAGTGTGCCGCGATGCCCCACAAGCGGGTAAATGCATCCACAGTTACAACAACGGTAGGATCTACAGGCCTAATACAAGGTAATTAATAATTAAGAAAACAAATTAAAAATTACACTTTTTTGGCTCAAGTTTACAGCCTGCTTGGGTTAACCCTATTTTCATTTTACTGGGGTTTGATCTAACAGGATTTATGTGTAGATAAAAAAAACACATCGATGAGTATAGGTTAAAAATGTTTGTCATACCTAGCCCCAGCTCGGAAGAAGACAAAAATTATAGGCCTATAGTATACCATAATTACGTTCAAACATATTTTGGAACTGGTTTGACTCAAATTTTATATGATATTGCCTATTCTAGCGTAAGAAATAACAAGTAGCAGCACTGGGGCAGACTTCCCCTGAGGTAGTCTAATTTCAGAGAACGTATCCTAACCTCTTTATTCTCCTGTCCTGATAAACGATCACACATTTAATCATGTAAAATGCCATGAGTTCACAATTATATCATTGATAGCCAATAGTGCGCAGTCTTAACTAGCCGTGGCCAAACATTAAATAATAAAATCGAAATATTATCTTTTCTGAAATATAGACTATGCCTAAGGTTGGGCCTTAGTCGGAAACCGTCCTGCTAAAGTATGCACAATTTGCTTTTTAAGTTTTTAACAAATTTAAATTAGTTTGTATACTTTTAAATACGTTACAATGTTAAAATTACAATATAAATAATATCTAAGTACTAAACATAACAACTGACAAGAATAGTGGAGATTCACACTAACCTTTCCACACTAGATTTCCTGTTTTCTCCCCAGATAATGAAAGAGAACGTCCTTGCGACAACCTTGTCCTTGGCTGCACAGTCTTGAGCACTGATTCTCCAAACCAGACTAACAAGATAATTACCATTAACTTTAAGTATAAAAAAATAACGTCTAAAACTATTTATAAGAGGGAAATACTATATATGGATAATCAGAAATTAAAACTGTATTGACATTGATCCAGTTGTACAAGAAATAGGTATTGCTATAATCATAATTAAATAGTAATTCAGATTAGTATTCAGAAGAGATTTTCAACGTAACAAACACCAACAAAGTTGTATCTGGAGGATGAATCTCACTTGGCAAATAGCCGCGCAAATTGGTGGCTGCAAATAGTCGTCGGTAGCAAGTGCAGTCAAGTGCGTAGAACAGATCATTTATTGCTACTATAAACAATAGTGGGGCCAAGACCGACCGCCGAGGTACGTCATACGTCACTAATTGAGGACTGGACCTACTACCATTCCAGTTAACAACCTGTAGTCGATCTGATAGATAGGATTTGCTGTTTGCACATTTTTGAAGCAACAACTCAGATCCACATCAAGCAGGGGTGTAGTGGTGCGGGAACAGATGGGAACAGCGTTCCCACACTGAAAAAATGCTTTTCAATTTGTCATGACTTTTTAAACATTTTAAACACTTTCGGGGGGAAGGTTTCCGGATTTCTCCTTACCATAGGTGATTCAAACTCCTTAATCTGCTTTGGTGCCTAGGTACCATACAATTACATTAATATTTATGATAACCCAGATACAATTTTGCGTTCCCACTATGTCAAATTTACCACTACACCACTGACATCAAGATGCCAGCTTTAGTGAACAACGGAAAGCAAACCCACCAGGCACGCCAACAACTATTGTCTACCCATATGGCTACCCAAAGTGTAGACTCACTTTTATTATGTAGGAAAGGCCCAGGGTCAGACCAAGCGAATTTCGGATCTGCATCCTCGTGCGCTATCGACTCAATCACCGTGTTTGCAATAATTTCAATATTTACTCATCAGTGTTCTTCTATGTTTTTATGTGTACTACCACCTGAAGATGAGACCGTTGTCCCGAAACATGCAGTGGAACCCCACTCATTTGAAACTGTTTGACGAGGTAATTTACCACTTATATACTCATCATTTTATTAAGTTTTCTTATTTATTATTATTATTTAAATGTGGTTACAATGAATATACTTTTGTATAAGTATGTAATAAAGGGAATTACATAGGGTACTCAGGGGGTATCACTATTAGGGTATTCAGTACAACCTTTTTTTTATCTAGTCCTGTTGGCTACATTGCTGAACTCTTATTGGTTCGCTTACAGAATCAGCTTGGGCTGTCCAAAAAATAACATCCACTACACCAGTCTCCAGTCAGAGAAATGAGAATCCAAATCCAATCTCCAATCCAAGTGAACTGTGAAGTGGCAGTGGCACTAGTTTAGTTGTTTCTTGTGTCAAACATATTTTATAGCTTTGTAATAAGTTATGTTGGTGTTTTATATACTTTAAGTGAGATATAACCCGTATCGTTGATATCGCACAGTAGTTTGAAGAAGCTTTCAGCTTTAAACACGCCCTCAGTGTCAAATAATCTTGTTTTTCTCGTAGTTACAAATCGTCTTGTGAAGTAAATATGGCGGTCATCTTTGATGGGTGTTTACACGGATTTTCATTTTCGTCAATTTAACACAACTGGAGGAGTTCAGTCTATGAATTGATTTGTTCCTAATGAAAGCACCAGGTAATAATCTTATGTTTGACAAGTAATCGCTTTTAACATTCTTTACATTCTGTTTATATAATGTTAAGGCCTAGATTGAACATCCCTGACCCGTTATTGACTGGATAAAATCACAAGCTCACACAAACCTTTTGGCTCAAAACCCACTTAGAAAGGGATCTTTACATTGATCTGCAGCTCTGCTTATAAAGCATAGACCAGATTTAAATGATAACTACAGGTCTGTGCAATTTAGTTACACCAGCCATTTAAAAAACTAGGCTTAGGTAGGCTACCTATAAACTATGAGCTAGCAAGAAATCAAAGTATTTAAATAAAGTATCAAAGCCTTATTTTCTACCACTGCTTGCTGAGCCAAGTATTTTACCTACAGCTGAACTACTTTTCTGTGAAAAAGGAATGAGTGAACTGACACCTATTTCAGGGGTAATTAAGATTTATGTTGTACATAATTTTAAAGCCCTTTAAACTCTGAATAGATTGAGGAAAAAGTATTTAAAAGTAATAATATTTTCGCCGAACCAAAATGGGGTCATAAACCTATAACGAACTGCTATTTACAGACCACTATGTAACTTCCCTACAATTATATATAGGTCAAATCAGAGCTTCAGAATATTTTATTCGCAAGAAACAATTTACAAATCTATTTAAAGTTTCTTCTTAGAAACAAGATAACGGGCTAACTATAATAATTATGTAACAAAACCATATTTTTGACAAATTTCTAAGTGTAATATGTTAAAATAACAAGTTTCAAATATTTTAGCCTAAATAAGTTACCAACATAATATGTTTTGTGCACCCCATTTAACAGGTATAATAAAACAAAAAATTTACATTACAAGTCAAATACTTTTTCAGGATACATCTCTTAACACATCATTTCAGCGTATTCTTACCTTATAAGCCCTCATGGGTAAACAAAGACAAGTAACAATTGAGGACTTGGGACATAAACATAGGCCTTAGGAAGAGGGCATTCCCCCTCCTCCGAGTTGTCCTTAATAAAAAATCTTGTTGTTCCTGTATAAAATTAAGGAGTTAAACCGTAAATTCGTAAATTCAAATTTTTATTCTTAAATTTAAATTTTTAGCTGGAGTGTAAAACAAAGAGCACAGGAGACAACTATGCCAGGTGCACACTGTTAAGTCTGACACAAGAGTTTCTAAGTATCTCTATGTTGATTTTCTGAGCTATGTTTTGGTTCAACTACGCTTCATGGGGTAGATACTGGCGAGCATGAAGTAGAAAAGAATTGGGTAAAATTCCAGTATAGTGACTGGTGCCTATTTTGCACTTATAAATACAAGTTAAAACCTTCCATAAGAGCCAAAAAACAATGTTTTAATTTCAAAAAGTTGCAAAAACTATTAAAAACAATGTTTTCAAAAAAAAACTAACTTTACCTAACCCAATTTACGATAATATCTTATTCAGCCTTTAGGTTAATTTGATGTGGGTGACAGAGACTGTCGTCTGCCACTGAGATTCTCGGTGCCGCGCGCACCGCGTCCGCGCATCTCCCGATCATAAAATCGTCCCAACTTTAAAGCTACTTAAATAAGTTCTGCTCCTCAAAACAATTTTTTATATGTATAGGGATCTTCTCCACATCGTGCTAAATCAGTTTTAGCTCATGAGAAGACATGTCACTATACTGGACTAATACCAAGTATTGTCTGCTGGTTCTAATGTAGTGAACAAGTTACTAAGATTTTGTGGTTTTCAACAATAATGTGTGCGTTGTATTTGTGCTATTCAGAGAACATTGCAGCCCTACTTTAAATTTAGCTATATAGACCTAAGCTTCTACTTCTAATAGTGGACTATTATTTCTCAATCCTTAAAGGTTTGAGCAATAGCTCGTTACGATTGGTGTGATTTTCTAGTGTAAATAGTTCAAATAACTTAGAAATTGTTATTTGATATAGGCTATTTAAAAATATTTGACCTTGAAAAAATTGTGCAAATGTTACCATGTGACACTATGTTGGGAAGTTAATTTTTGTTTTATCAAGAACCTAGAATTAAATTTGACTTTCACAAATTTGCAAATATATTACGGTCACATTGTAAAATGATATGACAATAAAGAAATAATCTATACCGTCCTTTGTTGGCATTGCGACATCTCCTCCATGAAGACGTCAATTTTCTGTCACTTCACTCACTTTAAAAGCACAGTACTTTGAATGTTGAGGGATCAACCCTTCTACTCTCTCCGTGAGTTTAGCGGTTGAAACCTCACCTGAAATCTCTTCATCTTCTCTTAAGAAGATGCCGGATAGAGCCTGCAGGGTGTTTTAATGGGATAAGAATTTTGACATGAAGACAATTTTCCAAAGATTGTTTGATTACAGGTTAGTGTACTTAAATGCTGAAAGTTTTTATCTGGGAGCAAAGAGCCATTAGCATTGCAGCGCATAGCCTTAACACAAAAATGTTAATTTGAGTAACAAAAAAAATAACTATTTGGAAATGTTAAGTTTTATTTTCTTATGGATGTTTTAATCTTCAAAATAAAAAACTAATCTGTTGGTAAATGCACACATTTTGGGATTTATATGCAGCAGTATCAATGGATCTATGCTTCCAGAGGAAATAATTTCACATTTAAGTACTTTAACTATATTAAAATGTTGTCTGCAGTTTTTACTCCACGGAATAAGCTGTACCCAGAGTTGGAGGCGCATCTGTTCTATTGGGCTGCTTCTTAAAAGCTGAAGTTCTTGATTTTAAAGTAACCCTTTTTTTGGGCACATTAAGTATTTAATTAGTGTTGTAGTTTACTGGTTACCTGTGTTTCAGCAATGCTGGTGGAGTGGTGATGAATATATTCGGAGCCCTCATCCCCTGTGCACTTCAGCGTACCTGCTGGTCAGGCGATGAACGCATGACGGAGAGAATGGGAGCCGCAACTTCCACGCCTCCCGGGGACACTCCACCCCCACCCATCATGCCGTCTTCTACATCTGATCAACTTTCTGTTGTTGTTAGGTCAGTAAATCAGCATTTTATTAACAGTACAGTACAATACAATTCATCATCTTTTTTATATACCAATTCTTAGGGAAATTATATAAGTATCAAAAGAGTTTTAAGAATTTTACAGTAAATGGTGTTTGTTGAGTCACCGGTAGGTCATATTTACTTAAGAAATATTTCAGTGGCAGTTTGTAAATTGTAACCTGGTACTTGGGTTTCAAATTTTAGATTTACAATCCAAAACTTTTTGGATTTGCAAAGGAAATTGTAGGCTACATCTTGAAATTTAAAATTGTACTCTGTCCTATTATCTTTATTTAATACATCCCTTTAATGGACTCCCTTTTGTCCAGCCACCTCAAGACCAGACCCTCGGCCAAACTAAAAAATGGCCGGACTAGAACGAAAGGAAATTTGGGACCCTTTAGAGTTCCATAACTGGAGTTCCACTTATGTTAAAGTGGAAACCCTATACATATTTTTTTAATGCCATGTAATGGACAAACTGTGTTTAGGATATAAAATATTATAGTATGAATTAAAAGTTGTTTTGTTATTTTACTTTTTGTTACAAAAATGTAAAGAATAATATATAGAAGCATACAGTTTAGTGTTGTACAAATTTTGTGTTACTATTACGTAATTTTGTGTTACTATTAGGTAATTTTGCTTTAAACGTAAGTAGGGTTCTCTATTTATTGCTGTTGTCCATTGATTACTGTTCAATATACAGTAAGCTCCCTCTCACTTGGCCACGCTTGGTTGGGCCTTCGGATGGTCCGGCCGGTCACTTGAGGCCTTAGCACAGGCTACATCTACAATATTTTGATGTTTTGAGTGATTTCTTTTGAAGTTTGTCCCAAATTTTAAAGTTATTTGCATTTTTGCCCATATTAATTGACTTTACATAGGTCTAAAGCTAAACTAAATCAGTTATGAAACTCTTAAGGGCCCCAAAATGTCCTTTCGTTCTAGTCCGGTTATTTTTTAGTTGACCGAGAGTTGGTCTTGAGGTGGCTGGACAAAAGGGAGTCTAATGTATTAAATGAAGATGGTTGAATATCCAAAATTTAAATTAAGTTAAACATTTGTTGTAACAAAATAATGCAAATTGATTGGTTTATTGTTTTTTTTCAAATCTAATGTAATCCAATGTGAGATTGATTTATTTTATTGGACTTTGAATTAAAGGCATAAATCTTAGTAACTAGGCATAAGATTATGCCCGATAAAATGTGGTAACTTTTATTCTAAATCCTACTTTTTTTTTTTTTAATAATATTTTTGAGACATTGACCATTCTTAGAGGGTATTTGAAGATTAATTTGGAATGATGGTGAGTGTAATGAGTGTTTTGGTGGATAATGAGATGTAGTCTTGTTACAAACTAAGACAGACTGTTCCCAAGATTGGGTCATTAATTTATAGCCCAACACTAAACAATTTATTGTAGTAGTTACTATTACAACAAAATATTTAAGATACCTATCAGACTATTTAAAATCTTACTTGGTGTTTCAGGGATAGGAAAAGGATAAGAGTGGCAGGCTTTGCAACTTTAAGAAAGAAATTTATCAGAAAAAGGAGATCTTCTAAAGCTATGGATCATGGACGGGTTATAAGAGAAGTAGTGTCTGACTGGAGTCCCCTGGAGGTATAATCTGCTTTTCACCTTGGCCAAAATTGTATTATAATGTAAATTAGTTTGTAATAAAAAAAATTGTCTTTCAAAAAGTATTTATCATACGATTGTTTGATCACTAATAATAATAATATTAATAATCATTTATTATCGGGCAAACAAGATTGCATAGACAAGTTAACAATAATAAAACAAACAAACAAAACTAATGTAAATATTAAACCCTAACTAACCACATAAATTTTGAATTCTGTCTGAAGTTGATAAGTCTTCTCTTCAAAAAGTATTCAATTGTATAATATGTATTTTGAACTAAGTGGTTTTTAATACTTTTTAAATTTGTTCAGATTATTTTTTTCTTTTATGGAATTTGGTAAAAGCTTGATCATGTTGTATAAAGGGAATTTTTTGAAATAACTAGTATTGTGATTGGGAATTTTGAATTTATTGTGTGTTCTCTATTTAAATATAAGATTATCGTCCAAAAGTGATTGCAGGTTGTTTTTGAAAAATAATAAACATTTGTAAATATACAAGGAATAAAAAGTTAAAATTTGGGTTTCTTCAAAGATATCAATACAGGAATAGCGTTGCAGTGTTCAGAATATTGCTCAAAGTGCAGTTTTTTTTAAGTTTAAAAAGACTCTTTGCCAATGTGGATTTCCCCCAGATTGTTTTCTGTCTGATTGCTCTTTTTTGCTATACTTATTTCTAATGGTTTAATAATTGAATTGGAGAGGGAAATAAACTAAAAAAAGTGCTTCAGAATGCATTTCAACATCAGTAATGTAGTCTAATCATCTCTTCTTGTTCAGCTTCTAATTTTGTTTAATCAAGATTGAACTATATTGTGATATTTATACTGTATGTACTCAAATCCAAGCCACACTTTTTTACCCTAATTTAGCCTCTAAAGAAGGGGTGCGGCTTGTATGCAGGTGCGGCTTGTATGCAGGTGCGGCTTATACTCACACATTTATCATGAAAAGTGAAAACAAGTTTAAACAGCTGCAAAGCAATAAAAAAAGGCCTGTTCAGGACGGGTCAGGAGAAGTAGGTGCACGATAAAAACAGAGTTGCGTGTTGTGCTGAGTGAGGGAGAGGTCAACTAAGAAGCCAGAAAAAGCATCATGTGTGGGCACTCAAAGAGAGTGGATAAACAGAAAGAGGAATTGGTAGATAATGATATTTCAAAATGGAGTTTAAAAACAAAATAAAGACACTAGACTAGAACAAAAGTGAGGAAGAAACAACTAACTGATAATGGTTTCCGGATGATTTCAAATCTATTCTGGATTTCTCACAAAATTCATTCCCAAACAATCGAACGAGATTTGTTTGATGATTCGTGAACCATGCGACTAGGTTCAGTTCCCGTTCCAGTGTAAGAAACGGTTCCGTTATTATGACGACAGGTGCGTTTGCATCAATGTGTGCACGCGCATACTCCAAAGACCGACATTGGCCACTCAGAGTCGGCAGGAGAACTGCGAGAGAGAGCGACTATGATCCCATTCAACCGCCCTTTATACTGCGCAGTGATGAGCGAGTATTACGTCACAAAGTATTATTATTAATACGTGTTTCGGAGCGCCAATCTGATTTGAAAAGTACAATTTTTCCAAAGGCTTTTTTTTGAAAGGGTAGATAAGGAAAAAAGAAGAGATGAAAAGAAGGGACCGAAGTAAGGTGAGGGATTGACAGATGTGTTTACATTCTCTTGCTCGTTTTGACCACGAAAATGAGCCTCTGAGGACAAAAGCATACATGCAATGAACAACCACTTACATCACTAGTTGCTAGGTAATGACAGTGCGCTGGGCTATCTCATTGTTGAAGGTACATAAAATGGGGTGCGGCTTGTACGAGGGTGTAAGATTTTTTACCACATATTCAAGTGAAATTTATGGGTGCGGCTTAAACTTCGCATGTGCCTTGCATTTGAGTATATACGGTAGTTAGAAATATTCTGAACAATTCTTTATTAAGTTGATCATTGTTGACTAATATTTTTATTTTATTAATTTCATAATTTGTGGCATACCCCATTTTGGCAGAGTTCATAAATGAAATGTTATAATGGTTATTACCTAATTTTGGTGTGTGTTTTGCAATCAAGGTGGCGGCCCTGTTAGAAGAATACGAAGCGTTAGCTAGCTTGAAAGATTTGTCAGTGCAAGCTGAACTGGCCCGCCCTCCTGCCGCAACATTCAAGCAAGATCTGTCTACACTGTACGACTTTAAGTATTGCACCGATGTGGACCTGATATTCCGCGGAGCTTGTTTCCCTGTCCACAGAGCCATCCTGTCTGCCAGGTGTCCTTACTTCCGGGACCTGCTGGCTGGCTGTCCCGGGTAATTATACTTACAGCACCCTAACAGAACAATGTTACAATGGTTTGTGTTTTACATTGTTTTATGTGGGGGTTTTAAGTTCATCAGTGTTTAGTTTTATCAACAATAATACTTTAAATAAGAATAATATTTAATTTAAAAGTACTTCTTAACTAACTAATACCGTATTAACTAAATTATTATTTTGATTTAAATTACTAAGCAAATAATTAATAAAGGATTGATTATATACAGAGTGTCTGATAAGTAAGTACCCCATTTATATTTAAAAGGACGTTTTTATTAGTGCGTTTTCATGCTAAAATATACATGCAATTAAAGATAATTTAATGAGGTTTTTTCATAATAAGCACAAAAGTAAAACTTCAGCGTGTGCTCTGGCACACTTACCTTCGGCAACTGAGGATGGCGCCCAGCCTTCTTGACAAAGTCAAGGATACTGCCGGATGTCATCAACTTGTGATGACAGTTTTCATGTTTTTTTGCTCAGCGTTGAATTTAAACCATGTTCCGCGTCTCCACCACCTTTGAACTGCCACAATAGATTAAAAAACTTCATATCTAGCAGCAATTTTCGCTCTTTCTTCAACACTACACCCGGCATGTTTTTTAACAAATTGGGGTTAGAATAAACAACCAAAACAAATATCAGCTGGTTCATACAAAACCTTATGAAATAGCCTTTCATTTTGGCCAAAAAGTGTATCGCTGATGCAATAATTCTGGCAACCACATTAAAATAAAATAGGGTACTTACTTATCAGACACCCTGTATTTTAACAGGCCATTATTTTAGAGTATCAACTTTTTTCATTTTGGATAGCTGTTAATTTTTACTATAGTAAGAAGTTGTAATCTGTATATTGAACATGTTAACGTGATACAGGTACGGAGCCAGGATCTGCCTTGAACTGAGAACACCTGGAGTGGACGTGGAGATGTTCTCCGCTCTCCTTCGTTACTTGTACACTGGAGACATCAGTCCTCGGGACGGAAACATCGACCTGGGGCTACTGCGTAGACTGGGGGAAGAGTTTGGCACACCTAACCCACTGGAGGCGGACCTGCGCTACCTGCTGGAGACGGGAGACTACGCGGACGCAGCACTAGTGTTCACCTCGGACTCGAGTAATCACTCTGACTACCACCGGCCTGACTCGGCCAGCTCGGAGTATGGGTTCAGGCCCAAGCTTGAGCTGCCTTGTCACAAAGCGATACTCAGTGCCAGATCTCCTTTCTTCAGGAATCTCATTCAAAGACGTACTCGATCTGGGGAAGACCATACTGAGCGAGCGCTTCACATTCCTACCAGGTATTGTAGAGCAATATTAGACGAGAATATGTGCTTTGTCATTGCACAGTTTAGTTGGATCAGTGTGATTTAATCAGGAACCCTTAATGCTATTTTAATGAATGCCTAGTTGTGATACCAATACAATTCACATAATACATTTTAGAATAAACTTGTTGCAGAATGACCTAATTATGTTTTAATGGTTAGAACAGAGAATTTCAGCTCAGTAACTTGTTAAAAATTGTTATTTTGGTTTTAGTTTGGTTCAATAACTTATTGGTTGTGTTCCACGTGCGGTTCTGACACCTGCTAGTATAGAATGGTCATAAGTTGCTTCCAAAATAATTTGTATACAGAGACTCAATCCAATATCACATCCTGAAATGAGTCTGTTGGGAAATTAATAACAAAATCATGGCCGTCTCTTATGTTGGGTTTTAATGTACTAAGTGTAAAATGATTATGTGGCACTCCTATCTAGAGCCTAGTAATATGACATTTGAAATCAATCGCTTGTTGCAGAATTGTTCTTGATGAGAGTGTGATTCCCAAGAGATATGCAAGAGTGCTTCTTCACGCTGTTTACTTGGACACTGTAGATCTGTCACTAATACTGCGTGGCAGTGGCTGTGGAACAAGTGCTGGCAGTTTGGGAGAGGTAAGAAAGAAACCGTCAATCGAGAGGAATTAGTGTGCTAGAAATTAACTGCCCCTGTCCGAATTCTGCCGCCCTATAGATGCATTATTGCTTGGTTTTCTAGGCAGAACCCTTAGGCCTTGTAAGTACATATTTCCTTACTGTGTGATTTCATAACTGAGTAGTTCTAAATTTCTTACCTTCCTCTATGGCAAAAAATCCAACAAAGAAAACAATCATGAATTGCCACATGGTTAAATTTGTGGTTTGGTTGAGCAAACAGTGTATGCTAAATAGCAATGTACAAACTCAAAGAGGTTAAGCGATCATCAATTTTGTTCTACGCTTGAGCAAACAGCGTATGCTAAATAGCACTGTACAAACTCAAAGAGATTAAGTTATCTTCAATTCTGTTTTAAGCTATCAAATAAATGTCCTCTATAATATGGCGTGCCCAACATTAATCAAAATATTGAGTGTTGACCTAACATAAGAGAAGTCACAGAATTCTGAAAATAATTTGCTTGAGAACTTTAACACCTGCATGAAGTGATCAAACACCAGAGAAGCTAAAAATGTATACATAATTTCTATCCAGATTCCTGGAATGTTTCTAAAAACTGTTTCTGGAGAACCTAGAAAATACATATAGGCTTAGTTAAAATTTCTATATCTAGTAGACATCCTGTTTTTTTGTTCTCAATCAGACTAGTGACTTATTTGGTACTAAATTAGCAAATAATTAATAATCAAAGTTAAAACAAAGTATTGAGTCCGTTTGTAAGGTGTTATGGGGCATGTAATGAATAATATGGAATTTCATATTACACCTATTTGTATATTATTTTTAACCAACAAAAAGTGGTATGTCGTGCGTGCTGCAATTGTGGCAAAAGCATTGTTACGGATCAAAAACATCGAGTCATCCACATTACTTGACAGTCAGTTGAATTAATGGCCAAATGTGCTAAAATATTTGGTTATATAGTTGCTAAGAATGTGTTTGTGGTTGCAGGTGGAAGCACTAACTCATACAGGCAGAGTGAGGCCGAGTCCTCTAGAGGAAGCGATGGAGTTGTACCAGATCGGTCGGTTCCTGGAACTGGACATAGTCTCACAAGGCTGTGAGGATGTGATACTCGAGTGGCTTACTGTGGAGTCACTGCCTGGGGTGTTACGTTGGGGCTCTCAGCCTCACGGTTCAGCCTGGGTGCATCGCCAGGTACATATTCTTCAACCTAACAATATGGAATGTAATTGATTAAGAATTAGATTTGCATTCTGTTTTGATTATTATGATACGTTTACATGTGTGTAATATTTGCAAGTACTATACTCTGATTATTGAAGTTACCATTCTGTATAACCTATATACTCAGAACTTGCAGTAATAGTAAACAGATTAAAAATTTTACATAGTAACCAAGAATTGAGAGTTGATAAAGAATTTGAATTCACCCACCTAAAAACAAGTATTGAATCTTTCTCTCCTCCACCCTGTCTTGCTTGCTCACCAAAGAGTTTCTCATTTCTTAGGTTTTCTGCGGTTCTCTGCAGTGGGCATTACTAGTTTTGCTTAGAAAGGGTTGATAAAGTCTTATTCATGCAATACTATGTTTCAGGCCAAGCACTTCCTGAGAGAAGAGTTCACACAGATTGCTCAATCGAGTGTGTTGCACCAGCTGGACAAGGCTCACCTGATCGAGGCACTTAACTCCCACTTCCTGCAAGCCAGTGAGTTGGAGGTTCTGCAGTCGGTTCTCAAGTGGGGCGAGCAGGAGTTGGTCAGGCGAATGGAGGACAGAGGTCAGGATACACTGGCTTTGTAGCTAACATGACAATAACTTGTAGATCAGGATGTTTTCACTTTTTTTTGAAAAATATTCATGTTTAGCCTCTGATTGCTTGTAAATTATCAATGATGTAACTATGCTAACCTTAGCAATCATCCGGATTTTGTCCTTCAAAATCGATTTCGAGATCAAAACCCGGATCTGACAAGGACAAAATCTGGATGATTGCTAAGGTTAGCATAGTTACATCATTGAAAAGTATAACAAATTACAGTATAATAGTATTTTCCTTTGCTATTTAGATTGTACAAATCATTGACACAGTCCATAATACATAAGGCAGTTTGCCAAGTATGAATGAAGTTGAAATGTATTGGATAAAGATCAATAAGAAGTTTTGAGGACTTTTTATTTTGAGATATATAAAATAAGTTGCAATTGCATTAAAATTGTCATTCAATTGTTAATTGCACTCAATAATCATCATTCCTATATAAATTGCCATTGTTCTTTTCCATACACTACTACAATATTTTTTCTCTAGTTTTTTTAAGTTATACTCATTACTAGTTAAATCAGCACACTGTATTTTATGTCACCATCTATAAATTTAAAATATTGTATCACAGAAGAAATTAAATTAATAATAGTAATTCTCACTGCGGTTATTAGTAAGTTAGAAAACTTGAGCCATAGTATTGGAATAAACTTAAAAGTTAATGAATATGAAAACAAAACCAATATGGATAGAGCCTGAGCCGCCTCTATTGGGTTAACAAATTAAACATGGTAAAATTTGCAAACAATATTTTAAGTAAGTTAACGTACTAAAACAAAAAACAGTGTTTCAATAGAAGCATAGAGCCATTAACGCTGCAGCATACAAAAGCAAACACGTAAAACTTACATGCCAACAAAATATTTATTTGAAGGATTTTAGTTCAATGTCCTTATAGGGAAATTAAGCTTTAATCAACCTAATTGATAATTTATTGTTTGACGAAAGTGCAAGTTTTTAGTTTATATGCAGCAGCCTCAGTAGCTTTTTGGTTAGATTAAAATTGATTTTTGTTAGTACCTAGTTTTTATTCCATGTTATAAGTTGTGCCCAGAGTGGGTCCAACTCTATCCAGTTGTCCTTTAAGCTTAACATATTTCCTGCCTTTTGGAACCTTTGTAGGAGTAACTATAACTCTAAAGACAGGAAAATCTCTTCCAAATTACCTGAAAAATCCCAATAGTTGCTTTGGGACTGCATCTTTTCTGACTTTCATCTGTGTTGTTCACAACAGCTGAGAACAAGAAAACTAGACTCAGTAGACTGTAGTAATGTGCAAAAGCTATCCAACAAACATCACAGTTAACATTTTCCAGAGCCAAATCTTCTAAGCCATACGGCACACTCAGTGACACGGAAGGGCGTGAAGAAGAGAGACCTGAGTGACGTAGAGTTGCGAGAGATACTGTCAGAGTTGCTGCCACTGGTGAGGATGGATCACGTCGCTCCGGCTAGCTCGGAGACACTGGCTCAAGCGATCAGGCTCGGCCTTGTGTCCACTCCTCCTAGTCACATGATAGGTGCGGACACACGCGACAGTGTACGCCTCAACGCCTGGGTCCGCACCAGTCCTCACAGCAATGGTCTGTTTGTACGCCCCCGCCTCTTCATGCCCTATTATGAAGAGATTAAGGTCAGTTTGATATTAAGTAATATAATAATATAGTCTACTTAAAATCTATAATTACAGTTAGTGTATCAGTTTTTTTGTTAGTCGTTGTTATCTTTCTAAGTTTTTGACTAAATATAGTAAATAATTATTTTGCCTTGCACATTTTAACTTTTTTACACTGCCCTAAGTTTTTATTTATGAGTATTTCATTATTATAAAAAATTCTTGGATGAGTGAATGTATAGTGCTAAGTAGTGGTGTGCAAGATCTCGGGATTTCGAGATCGAGACGAAATTTTTTTTCTCAACGAAAATTTTTATTCTTAAAAGTTTGAGACGAGAAAAAACGAAAACCGACAAAATTTGTAATACCATAAAATTGACTAGAAGTTATTTGAAACACGATTTGCGCTGTAAACTAGAAGATTATTTCCAAATATTAAGTGCCAGCAGTTTGAACAACATACTAGGTAACATCGATGTCCAGTAGCGACTGAGAACGGACGAGATAAGAGGATGATGCAATATTTATATTACGAAGTAAACAAGCTTGTCAAGATGGCCGACACCACAAAATAGCCTCCAGCCGGGAAATAACAACTAGCATACACACAACTAGTCACTTAAATCGATAGTTACAATAGTCGCAAGTGTCGATAGTTACAATATTTGTTATTGTTTTCTATTCGCAGTAATCGGAACAACAGTTAAGTTCGAACGTTTCGACTTTCGATCTATCGCAAACATTACTAATTGATCACGCCCGGCCATTATTGCGTCGTCTGTTAGTACTTCGTTTCGTGACTTGTCGTGTTACAAAAGCATCAAACATGATGTGGTTTATTAAGGTTTTAGAATTGCAATAAAGAAAATCGTCATAAAACAAGTTTTAAATAGTAACCAATCCAATTTTTGATCACAAAAACGGGAGAATGCTCATTTGTGAGTATGTTCACAACCTAACCTCACGACATATTTTGGGAAAAGACGTAAGCTCAGCTTGTTGATTTATTCAATTTTAGTTATACAAGTTGTTTTTTCAAACACTTGAAACATACCTAACGCATATTTTACTGCACTATTAAGTTTATTTTAATGTTTTATAGTGTTACAGCCTAACAAACTCAAATTAGAACTCTGGGATTGTCAGTACAAGTTAGGGTAAATAGTAGGCCGGCTTAACTGAAACTTGATGTGATAGGATAGAATAGGGAACAATAATTAACAATTACCTGAAATAATCTTTATGTCATAACCATAATATTTTAGTTTAATATTTTCTGGTAGGCATAGGTTAGTTAAATTTTAGATTTGACTTGTAATGTTTTAGGTTTTATTGCTGTTAGTGTGGTCTAGCTTAGGCCTACAGCTTGACATTATATTTTTTCACTAGTTTTAATGTCAAATAATGATAAAAAATAATTATTATTGGTAATCAAAAACTGGACAAACATTTTATTTATGTGTACAATACAAGCTATTAGAGCACTCAGGAAAAATAAAACACATTACACTTTTAATATTACAAATATACCACATTCTATAACAACTAAGCAAACTACTTAATAATAGCAAAAACAAACAAATGTGGTGGAAAAATTATCAAAATTAAAATTTCTCGTCTCGATCTCGATTCTCGAAGTTTTGGCTGATTCTCGCTTGATCTCGTCTCGACCTTAAAAAACCTGCTCTCGCACACCTCTAGTGCTGGGTATAATATAAAATTATAAATGTTTCTGATAAGTTTTGAACATCAAATATTTCTACACTGTAATTTTAGGATACGTTTTTCAAGTAGATTGCAGGGTTTGTAGTGAGTCCCTTAGTCACCAAAGTTTACTTTCACTCTTTCAGTAAGTAAAGTAAGCTGTTAAATGTCACCTTTTTTCTGGAAACAGTCACTAAAAATAACTCATTATGAAAGAAAATATGCTACAAGCTCTGAGACGGGCTAAATAAATCTCAGAATAATAAATAAATACGGAAAGAAAAAATCAATTTTATGATAATTGGACGTACAGTGGAAAATATTTTGCAGGCACTTGTAGAAGATCAGCTAGTCCAAGAAGTGGAGCTATTGAGGCTAAGGCGAGTTCGTTACATCCCAGACATTCCAGACACCTTGTACATGGTACAGGACAAGCCTCGTGCAATCGGAGTTGATGTGCTCTCTGCATCTATTCCTGGTGTGTGAAGCAATTAGTTTTGTGCTTAGAACAGTTTTGTAAAGTATTGATACATAACATACTGGTGGCATATTCTGCTGTGCAGTAGAACCTCTTTTAACTGAAATTAAAGGAGGGAGGTCATTTTGGATAACAAAAGGTCAAAAACCAAGTTTTGCGTTTTCAAACTAAAACTCTGTACTTATTGAATGGCTGCTTTAATCAATTTTGTATCTGTGATATGCCTCCTCTTCTTCCTATTTGTGTAACTTTAATTATGTTTTGTACATTTCCAGTAGTAGCCCAAATTTTATTAAAACTATGGGTAGTTTCAGATCAAAGTATGCAAATGCTGTTATTAGTAATAAATAAATACAAAAGTAAATGTATCAAAACAATGGTTTCAGTTTTAAACTAAACCTTAAACTTTGCATTGATGATCATGGAGGTAAATAAATGAGTGTTTGTGTTTAGTGCCTGACCCCTCCACGATGACTGCCATGCTCAAGAGAGAACAAAAGCTGAGACAATCGCCCAGCTGCCAAAGAGCTCTCGCCTTACCGCTGTCTTCCAGGCACGAAGTTCTTCGTCAGATTCGGCTCAGGGTTGTCCGCGAATTCAACCTGCCCGACCCTGTAGCTGATCTTTTGGAGGTCAGTACATGGCAAGCAAGCAGTTATTTTGCAAATTTGATGAGTTTCCACAGAGTGTCCAGCGTATGGGAATTATTTGAGATTTTTTTACATGTGAAAAAGCTGTGAATTTCAACCCTAAGATTGAAGAAGAGTGTTCTCGAAAGTTGTAATTCCCGCCATACATGCTAAAATAGCTCTAGAGATTGTCACAAAATTATTGGTAAAGAAAATCATTATTTTGTCGTGGACGCTAACGGAAGTCCAGGAACAGCAACAAAATTTGTGACGGATGCTAAAGGGATATAAGAGATTGTTGCCGTTTCCACAGAAAACTTTAGTGCTGAACCTGAGCAACCGTGATCTAATTATCTGAAGTAATTTTTCAAGGCAGGTTTTTATTGAAATTTGTCCCCAGTAATTCACAGGCATTAAAATATTCTTAGTTTGCTCATGAGTTTATTTTTTATTCACTGTCTCCTTACACCTAAGATAATGGAAGGAGTTCGAATACTGACTGGTTGTTGCAGAATGCTGCATGCTTCTGTGCGGAAGAGGGGGAGGAAGCTGTAGGAGTCAACTACGGACGTAGAGAACTGCCGTATGTAAGACTGCCGGCACCTCCGGGCCCTGGACCTCCTCACAGACCCGACCTGCCTGCCATCATCACTGAGGGAGACATCTACCGCAACCACCCTTCCTCACAGGTTAGCTCCAATATTATACCTCTAAGTCAACAATATTTCCATGCGTTTGACCCTAAGCAGTTTTATTTTCAGTTAGAAATATGATAATGCTTTAATACTGATGTAGTTTTAATCTTACTGCTTAACATTTGACGTTCTTTCAATAATTTGTCTTGCAGAAAAGTTGCTAAGAATTCTTGCGGCTTCCTTTTGTTGAAGGGAGATGCTTTTTTCGTTTTCTATTGTGGTCCTATCTAATACGTAAGCTCTAAGACACACATAAAGATTAATATAGTAAATACCTGTTGGGTGCCTGTACACCTTGTGAAGAGATTTAAAAGTCCCGATGTACATCTCGATGAATCTTTTAAATTTCTTCACAAGGTGTACAGGCACCCAACAGGTATTTAATATATTAATTGATATAGGCCTTGAAACTGGATATAATAAAATAATTTATAAATGATAATTTAACAACAAACGGTAAAGAATACCTTTGTTGTAGGGTTGCGCGGGCCAGGATTTTAAAATTTGGGTCGGGTCGGGCTTTTCTTTGCCCTTGGGCTTCGGGCTTTTTTTGGGCCGGGTCAACGTAAAAAACCATAGTATTAAATTAGTGTTTTAGAACACAATATTGACACCCGAATTGAAGCCCGTTAAATTATCGGCCTGGTCCGATAACAAGCTTTTAGCCGGCCCGACCCGTCCCGAAAATTTCACGTTCAATAATTTCAATAAGCACGTCTTGTCATGGTATGCAAGTTCCTTATTTAACACTGTTTCAAGTTACATTATTGATTGCATAGACTACTAAATTTTGGCTTAATATACTGTCAAAGAATTTGTTATGGTTTGTTCAATCTTCACTCTGCGTATGGCTTAGTTCAAGTTCTCCAAATTTGTAACATATAATTATTTAGTATAATATAATTTTTCTTGTGTAGATATGGTATAACATGTGAAGGACACAGTTTTTTCCACTTATACAACTTATTGTGATTTATACTAATTGCACTGGTTTGTGTTCGCAGTGTTGCCTACCAGCTGACAACGACGGTCACTTGTCAGACATAATGCCAGATGTAGCAATGGCAACCGCGTCGCTCAGTCAACTACAGCTTCAGGACCAACAACAGTTGGTGGAGCTGGAACTGGACCTGGGTGACGGTAATACTCACACACATCCTCACGCTAGCCTACCCTTCCGGCGCAGCTACGCACCCCCGCCCTACCACCGGCCACACCCGCCTCCTCCGCCCCCTCACCGCTTCATATAGCACTGGAACAGTTGCTAGCCGATACCAGGTCAGTAATACGGGTAGAATTTGTTATAAGATAATAGTTACTGTTTTGTATGTCAAGTTTTAAAATACTTTTTACACAATTTTGTTAAAAATTTTTATTGAAACTTGATTTTTTTATAAAAGCACGAACAAGTTTTTCTAAATTGTGCTGTTAAACACGTACTGCTTTTTTGCCAAAAATTAAGTAGAGCTGTGTGGGAGCAGAATTTTGGGTCCGGGACGGGAACGGGAGGGATTTTGCAAAACATCCAGGATTCAGGAACGGAAAAGTTGGCAAATAGACATATTAAAGAAATATAAACTAAAATTGAGTTTCTTCAATCAAATTATTTTGTTTATGATCAATTAGTTGTTTGTGGCTTACAACACTGTGCAGTTTTAAAATAAAAAATAAAATCTCTAAGTACATCACAACTATTACAGAACCCTCTCAACCTCACTCATTTAGAATGAATAACACTGACTCACTTAGAAAAAACTGTTGGGGAGAGTCGGGAGTATGAATCACAAAAGGATTGTAAATCACAATTGTGTGTGTTTTTATTTCCTTACTTCATCTCCATGACAAATAATGTTTTTATACTAGTTTTGAACTACAGTAAATTGCAAGTGTTTTAGAACAATAAAAATACCATAATGAAAGCTAGAATTTGTACAAAATGGATGTTTTGTTCTGTCTGAGATCGTTATCAGCCAACCTGACAATGGCTGCCAGCCTCCATTGTAAATGCACTCAGCAGGAAGTAGGTGGGAGAGGGGTTGTTTACTTAGAACTGCTCTGCCACTAGTTCCTTATTTTATCTTCACCAGAAGTACAGTACACACTCACAACAAAAAACACCAGCAGTTTTTACTTCCCTTCCCGATATTTTGGTACTAGGGTAAGGGGATCAGGAAATGATCTAAATCCTGTCCCGGTACCGAAATCCAGGATCCCGTTCAGCTCTAAAATTAAGACATTATGCATTTGCAGGTTACTATTGTTAGGGCAAGTCTGCTTTCTTTTCAGTTTTTTCTTGGGTTCCTATTGTTCAATTCTCTTTATTCAGACTTAGTAAAGTTTGATTTTTCTTATCATAGATGCTTTTTTTCTATCTAGATTGTGATTTGATTTTCAAAGTGTTTCTTAGAAAAAGAATGGAATATAGAATCTGGTCATTAAGGAAAAGGCAGCGACCAAGTTTCAGACCTTTCCTGTTGGAGCCAATGACTAGAAAATATGTTTAGAAGTATCAGTTTCCATTTAGCAGCTTTTGTTGTTGAATTTATTGTGTAAGTTCTTCTTTAGAGTTAATGGGCTTTATACTTAAAAGTTGTGTGTATATCAAGCCTATGTCAACAGATAAAGTATCAAGCTTTCATGGAAAAGTTTAAATATTTAAGAACTTCCACTTAAAAGATAACAGTAACGGTATTTGGAAAAATCGTTCACAGTAAGTGTTCATACTATGTTTGTATACACTTGATAATGGGCTCAGTCCTGAAACTAGTCGTGATTACAATTTTATTCAGGGTACTTCATCATTAACTTCTTTAACAGTAACGGTATGTATCAGTCTGTTTTTAGATACCATTCATTGAGTACAGTGGATTTTTTTAGATCTAATCTAGTTGCCAGAAAATTAAAAACCTACATGCACACATGTTTAAAGTTTGGCAGGTTTTAATCTAAATGTAAATTGTTATGTTTCCAGGTGACAAAAACTCATCAACTGCCAAGAAACATTGTGCACTATTGATAGAAATGTTGTGTGCACAATAGTTTTGTACTTAATGTACACATGTCGCTCTGTATATAATATATTTATAGAATCTTCTATTCGTTGTATAGCTCATAATGTACTATTATGCAATCCTTTGGTGCAAGAACGTTGCAAGATGGAACGTACAGATACTTATTATGGTTAAGTTTCTGTTTTTGTAAGATTGTATGAAGCTTCGCTTCCTTATTTATTTTTTGTTGTTATGCTCAAGTTTTAAGTTTGCTTTATATTTTGTACATAGGCGTTTATTTTAATTTATTTTTAAGAATGTTTTAGAGTGTTGTTAATATTGTATGTAAAAAATTAGTTTAATGAACTATTAAAATAGTTGTGGATTAGGAGGAAAGATACAATTGTATTACAAGATTTAGGGAATTAATCATGACAAAAATACTTGCCATATTCTTTACTAAAAGAAAACCAAGAACTGTTTTGTTATAATACGCATTTTTACATCAAATTGTTTTATTTCCTAAAAGAAATTAGGGGATTATTGACTGATTTGATTTTTATGCTCATATCATGTTCATAATGTTGATGGATGGCTCACGCCAGTGACAACAGCAAGGGATTTACAGTGAAACACACTTTTGGTTATCTCTCTTGATTGATTTAATGTAATTAGTTTGAGTTGTTGGGTCACAGCGATTTATGTTCAGTTAAAATTAGAATCAAAATACTGGTGCAATACTTTAAAGTATCGTCTGGTTGAATCGCTTAGTTCTACACTTGTATTGTAATAAGCATATTTTACTTGAGTGAACAGAAAACAAAACTACAGATAATTGTCTTTACTCAGACATTATTCTTAGTACACAATGCACTTTACAAGTAAACCCTCTCTCTCGTGGCGTCGGCAAACGATATTCCACAACTCAGTAATTTTGCATCAAATTACAATAGTAGATTCTTTTGTCTTAATTCAGCGTTTATTTTCAAAGTTTAATCATCAGTAAATAAGCCACATGTAACAGGGTTTGTAAATCTATAAATTCATTAAGTAGCTCAGAAATGTACCTTTATTAATTAATAATTAACCACCATCTTTTACATTTGTATATTAAACATTTATTAAATAGGGCACTGGGCCAGGGTATACTATCAAAAAGGAACAGAATTTTTTATATATTATGTAAAGGGATTCTGTGATTTTGGAGTAAACCATTAATAAACAAGTGACAAAAAGCACAGAAGTAAATCAAATAAACACTGCCATCTGTTGTGTTATCAATCCAAATGGATCAGGTGAATTGAAGATAGTTACACTATATTCAATGTATATTAAGTAACAAATCAACTTAAGTGAGGTGAGCGTGTGTCCAATGATTGACATAGGTTAAGTATTGCACCAGTATCAGAGGCAAATTTAGTCTTTCATAGTTTTTACTACTGCATCACTTTCCTACCTTCCAAAGTTGTTCATAAATTTGTTTTCAAACTGTAACTTGTATAAACAATGGTGTCCCTAAATCTTAAATGCGTAAAGGATAGAATACTACTGTTAATTTTAAACATTCCATGTTTCCTTTATACTTTTTATGCAATAGTTAATACCGGTAGATATATTTCAAAATTAAATAAATAAATATAATAGGTTTAGGTTACCTTGCTGATCTGTCAAGTAATCTTAATAGGAGTTGTAAGCACTACAGCTGTTTCGCGGCCATCCTAGGCCGCTTCTCCAGAAACGTGGACAAGTAGTTTTTTCACTCGTAGAGGTCGTCAAGTTGATTAGAATAGTTAAACAAATAAAAAGAATAAATACACACGCGCACATTGAAAAGACATTTAGAACAGTTATAAAAAACGAAAAACAAAAAAACACTGCTTGGCCAAGCACACCCGCCTCGCATGAAGGAACAGTCTGAAAAAACTACACGTCCACGTTTCTGAAGAAGCGGCCTAGGATGGCCTCGAAACAGCTGTAGTGCTTACAACTACTATTAAGATTACTTGACAGATCAACAAGGTAACCTAAACCTATTATATTGAGTCATAGTAATCTGGTGGCTATCATCATGAAGTAAATAAATAATCAAGTTGTAATTATAATTTTAATTTGAACTGATTGGTAATAATTTTTTAATAGCTTGTGATACTATAAGTTGCAGAATAATTTTATAATTATTTAAACCCCTTAATATTGATTGTTCTGCATTTCATTTAACCACTAAACAGTGTAGTTATTTACATTACCAAGCCAAATGTTCATAAAAAGACTAACGTCATTTCATATATTGGATTAAAGAAATTGTTTGGTATACGTTTAGTAGTTTTAGTTTATGTTTCAGCACTTGATTGTAACACAACTTCTTTAAAGCGTTATCAAATGTCAAATTGATTTAGCGTAACACTATTGTTTCCTATTACAAGGAGTAATGACTTGGATGGTAGACAAATATTTATGTGTGAAGGTTATCAATCAGTACAGTAGAGTGAAGCAGGTTGATATTAAGGGGTTTACCATTGTTACGAGTAGTGATGATTGCAACATTGAGACAAGCTGTGGAAACGCTTTAGGTGTTTGTTTGTTTGGATTTGATTCTGTTGACAATTGCGAGTACTGAGTAGGCTCTGTGTGTAAAGTGTAGTGCCGTGCTGTTGACTTGTTCTAAGGGACCCAATCACCGTATTTACCAATTTCTGTATCTAATGTAATTATACTGTATCATAAGTGTCAAATAATTATAAATAGTTTAAAGTAACAGTTTACGTCATCGGCATCTAGCCTAAATAATCGTGTTCATTGTTGATAGATTCGTTTCTGTTTCACTAGTTAGGTTAACAAATAGCTGGCAAGTGTGTTTTTCTTCCATAAGACAAAGAAGAATGCAAGAGTTTTAAGAGTAATGATTTCACTAACAAGCCTAGTAACTGTACTTATCATGCTCCACCCAGTGGAAATATACTGTTTGGTATCCGTGACTTATTGTTATAGCCTCAATATTACTAATCATCACGTCCTTTGCCAGTACAAAAGTACTTTTTAACGGTAAATTGTCTTCTTTGTCTTTTGTGGGAAATGTCGAAGAAAACATTTTGCCAGCTATTCTTATAAAATACAGTTTATGAATTTAGAAATTTTAAAGTTTTATAATTATCTAGTATTATTGATAGACCTCCAAATGGCTCTGTTGTTTAGTTGTGTTTATATAAGACTGTTATATAAAATAAAAATTACTTGTACATTTAATGCTTTCAATTTCACTTAATAATGCCAACCAAATTGTAACTAACTTATGTAGGGCAATAAGATAACTAAGGTTTCATCACTTGCATTGAATATATTAGTATATGTTTAGATATAATTCATTTGAAAACTTGTTTTGACTTTCAGAAACACTAAATTTCAAAATAACCTTTTAATTGTGTCAAAGTGTAATAATCTATCACTAGCAAGCATAAGACATCCAAAAATCACAAAAAACCAGCTTGCCCTTAAATGCTCTCAAATGTTCACAAAAATTGCATTTTCACTTCAACATACATTTGGTTTTAAATTCAGTGTGAAACACAGTAACTGCAGCTTTCACTCTCATGATGTAGCCTGCCTCAGAAAAACCAGCTAAATAAATCTTCAATCTTTTATCCTTTTTGAACATAGGAAAACTTATAACTTAAACGGTTAGCTACATTATGTAGAAATTGTCTTGACCCCAGAACACTGAGTTCTACCGTTTTGTGAAATTCCTCCTGAAAACAACTACCTAGATGGGGTCCTCTCTATGGCTGATTGTCTTTGAAGCATAAATGGGAACTTATTTTGTCTGCTGATACAGTAAACCTGTAACACTAAACTTTGGCATAGCACTGGTGAACTAAAATGGACGGCTTCCATAAAATAGCACAACAGCTCAGATACATGTGAAGTTTTCTCTGAAAGCCTGGGGAAACAGCTACAAGTACAGTAGAACTCCAATTATCCGAACTAATTGGGACCGGACTTCATTCGGTTAATCAAATACTCAAATAATTGGAGTTTTCACCCAAAAAATAGAAAATTCAGAAAAAAAAACTCTTTTTACAGTATAATAGTGAAAACTCTGTAAGGTACTATTGACTTTGATTACAAAAGTAAAATACACACATCAGACTTTAAATCGTAGCTTGTCCCAGTCCGTGTTTTTCCGCTGAAACCTTTGCCCGTCACTCCTTTATCTAATTGTTCTAAAATTTTAATTTTGTCTAATAACAACAAAACCACACGTTTCCTCTTAGAAGCCATATGATATGATGATACAGTACTTAATCATAAATATGTTAAAAAAATACGCAAGCAACACAAGACACCGGCACAGGCAGATGTAAGTCAACGCTACGACGTCAATAGACTGACTGAGTAAACAAACAAATGCAGGTGCAGAGTAGATAGACAGACAGCGCCACAGTCAAGTGTCTGCCTGACTGTCCAGTACAGTCACTGCCAATACTAGTAGTGTCTTGTACTGTCACTGCCACTAGTGTATTGTACAGTCACTTGAATCGTAGGTTGAAGAAACAACGTAGCGAGCAGCTCCTAATCATCCTTCAAATTATGTAACAAAACTTTGTGTAATTTCTTTTCTCTAAAAGGGATTCGGATAATTGGCGATTCGGATGATCGGAGTTTGGATAATTGGAGTTCTACTGTAGATACTGTCAAAAGCGGTAATATAATCTTGAGCAGTTTTCTCTCTTCTCTTACTAGATACAAAATATTAAAGCTCTTTAGTGATACTAAAACAATAAACACTAAAACCAAAATTTTCTAAGTTGCACATTAGAAAATATAATACAACAACCTTTTTTGCTTGATTTGTTATTTGTCTTAGTTTTACCTATACAGTGTAATACACAAACAGGAAACATTTAATAAAAGTTAAAACCATGAACTCTAGTACCAACATTTTCTTAATAAATGTTAGTGTTCTAGGGATACCGGTACTGTAATTGCATTAAATGCTGCAAACAATTAAAGATTTAGTTCCAGCAGAAATGCTTGCTATTTGTCTGGCTTAGTCTGGTGAAGAAAGACATGGAAGATCACTTGTTCCTAGGCCTTCAACAAGATGTCTTATTGTAACTAGCAGCATTTTCATGTGTGTGCAGATACTGGTATGTTGCCTAAACTAATATGTGTTAAAATTTACAATTTAGTTGGTTTAATAGGTGTAAATTATTATTGTTAAAGCGAATACTGCATTTTTGGCCTTGAAGTTGCAATAATACCACTACCAAGTTCTTAAAGTAATAATATAGATACTTGGAGTACTAATTTTGTAATGTTTTACACTTTTACTTATTTTAACAATGACAGAGCCAAAGATCTCAAACATAAATTTTATTAGACGTTAATTTTTTTGCTTAAAAACTATGTTGCATCAAATTTATGATAAAAAGTATTTGTAGTCTATTATGCTTGTATTATTAGCATAACCGCGTAATGTTTATGGTTTTACATATTAGAAAAAGAACAAATAATAACTAATAAACACATATTGTATCAGGCTGTGGTGAATATTGTTATTTTATTTAATTATAAGTCTATTTTATGTTGGTCTCGGTTTTGTAAGAATTTAATGTTTGTTTCATATGATTTCTCATTGAGAAATATTTTGTCTGCTGAATATCAAACGTGTATATTAAAAGTTATACTTTTTTTCTACTAAGTGATTTTATTCCCTTAGTCATCTAGTAGTTAAGCCTTTTAAAATTACGACGACAAAGTTGAGGAGAGTTCATAATTTAACAACACATCACTCGGGATATTTTTAACCCTTTGTGCGGTAAAAACGTGTATAAACGCAGCATTGTATCTTGCCGGAACGGTTATTGACATCTAAACACGCATTCCTACTGTTTTAATATTGCAACCCTGTGTAGTGTTCGAATATGCCGCTAGAGTGTAGCACGTGACAGCCACCTTCCCCCTCCACCTATAAAACAACAGAACAGCTGATTCCTGCCATTACTAGTGGCGGAAGGCAACATCACGTGATTGCAGCGCTCTTTCTGTAGCAAGTTAGACGCTACTAACCAGTCAACACGCCTCAGTTTGGGTTAATGGAATAAAGGAGTTGTTTCAGGCTGGCCACAAACTGGAAACAGTTTGGTTGACATTTTATAACAATCAAATGTATTTTGACTATTTTCATAATTTTTAGTATATTAATGGGTAACATTAAAAATTAAAATCCACATCATGTATTTCAGATTTTTCAAAATTTAAAATGAAGAAAAGTTACTGTTTTTAGATCATGAAATCACTTTTTGGTGAAAACTTCTCCCTCAAAAGGAGACTTATAGTAGTCAAATTTTGTTGGCAAACAAATGTTGTACAAAATAGATACAAATTTTATGAAAATGGACAAAACATGTCACTTTTAGAGAGCTCACACATAAGTGTGTACATTCATAATAATACACACATAATATGTACACAAAGTTTTGAAAAAATGGTCAACATCATGTTCTGAGGATCAGGGTGGGTGCTCATTTAAGTCTCGAGCCTGGGTTCTACCATGCTGACGGTATGATTATCTCATGAACGAAATGACAACTCTTTATTCAGTTAAACATTTACAACATTTGGAAGCGTCAGTTTGAAACAAAGATTTTGCATACAAATACATTTCTTTCTCAGAACATGCAGTTTACAAATTAAAAGTAATTACTTATAATATTTTCTTCTAACAAAAAACTCTTCAATTGAGTAAAAAGGATTCTCAGTGTGCATTTATTGTATCACACATTTAAATTTTGACATTGCCCTGGTTGACAAGGCAAGTGGTTAAAACTTATAGGCTAGTATCCTAGGACTACTTTAAAGTTTGCTTAGCCTAACGAAAGGAACATTTATTGAGCCCTTATTCCTAGTGTTCCAAGAGTAAGTGTCGTTCCTGAGTTAGATCTTACCCAGTTTCTCTTTTACCCAACTAAACAAGAAAGATCATAAAAATTGGTCTACAGTGTTCTCTAACAGCGCACACAGTGATGGTTCTTAAGGCTTTCTTTTAAAGGATCAGGACACGCTTGACCAAAGGCGTGCATCCCCAAAGTTTCAAACCGTACACCCTGAAAAATAGGAATGAGCGCATTTCTCAAAACTTCTCAGGGTGCAGTCTTTTAGTCTCCTTTGGAGAAATTCAGTCATCTTCTTTGGAACTTATCTCATTTTTCCAAAAGAAATTCGCTAATAATCATGTTTACAGACAGACATTAAAATCAAAGCAGACATTTTCATCGTCTCTGTTTATTTTAAGCTGGTCTTATTTTGATTACATTGTCATTCTACAGTAAAGCTAATATGATTATATCTAGGCTTGAGCAGTACAAACTCGAAACTCAAGTTTTAAAAACTTGCCAGATATTAAATCAAGTTTGGTTAACTAAGGAAGGTTCTAGTGTGACTAATGTTTATTTAAAATTTGGCTTTTTTCAGCATGTTATGAAAAACAAAATAATATGCTAATAAATAAAAGAATAACAATAATACTGGATGTTCCTGCGTGTTTAAAAAACAGTAACTTTTCTTTGTTGTTTCAGAACAATACATTCTAGAATTTTAAAAAAACTCAAACTCGAGTGTAAAATAAAATGCTTGACAACTCAACCTGAAAAATCACCATATTTTGGTCATGTTTTGTTTCATCAGATATTATATTCATGTGGCTGTAAAATAAGTAGAAGCCAGCCCCAACCAACCCTTTATGAATTGACATCATTTAGAGGATTAGCTTTACTTTATTTATTGTTACCTGATTTTGACTTTGTTATATGGTGTATATATTTTAACTGTAATTCTGTTCCAAACTTATGACACCATGAGGAACAATAACTTTGTTGGCTTATTGGTGTTGTAATATATTTTTTAAATAATCCCAAAGAACTTAACAGAAAGTTGAATCTAGTCTTTGGATTACATAGCTTATTAGAACATTTGAACATCTAAATAGCTGTGATGTAGAAGATAAATGTGTTAAGCACAGGTCACATTCAGTGGTCAAGCCTATCTGAGAGATTCATCAGATTTCATTCCAAAAATAGTTGAGCTGTTTTGTGGCGGAAGCCGACTTGACCGGAATTGGCAGCAAGCCAGTAGGTATATCGTGGAGGCTGCAGCCTTACCTAGCCATTGACGTCTATTTCTAGCTCGCTGTAGTTAGTTTTGGCAGGTTCTATATGGACCACTATTGTTAAAAAACTTCATTCTAGCGGAAGGTGTAAGAACTGATTGTTGAATGAAGGGAACATTGAGACGCTAAACTCCTCCTCTTTCCGAGCAAGAGCCAAAACATTCGTTACGTCACCTTTCAAGACTCGTGTTCATTAGCCAACATTTACCGGCCCAGTTTGTTTACAGAAGAACTAACATGCTTTTACTCAGCCTTCTAAATCATTGTTTGTGTTGTTCTTTCAATAACCTAGGTTGGTGACATTTTGATTACATCGTGCGGTAAAACTGGTGTTTATAAACTTCAGTGCCAACCTGAGTTACTGTGCTCATTTTGAAATGCTTCTTATTCTCTTATTGTTGGGATATACCACCGCTTATCATCACCAATACGGACAAGTGTTTCGTTTAGGTAAGTACAATTTCCTATTCCTGATTTTTAACTTGCCGTTTAAAGGTCTACAGTAGGCCCCGCTTTGCTGGCTTTTCTCTAAAAATTATGCTAATATAAAATGAAAATATTCTTTATATATATACCTATATATTTAAAGTCAATGTGCTCCCCTTAAAAACGGCAGACTTAAAATAGACATTAGACAAAACTATAACTGTCTTGAGGTAGCCAAGTTTGACTTGATTATTTTCAAGTTGTATATAATATTGATCGTCCCTCTTGTGTATAAAAATCACTGTAAAAAATTCACAATTTTACTTCAACAAAATAAGCTTAGTCAATTAATTGTTCTAACTCAACTTATCTTTTTAGGAGGTTTGTTTGAATCTTCAGAAATTGAGAAAGAAAAAGTTTTTAGTTATGCTGTTGAGGGATTGAATAATAACTTGGAAAATAAGGCTCACAATAAATTTGCACCCTCAATCAAAAGAGTTCCTCAATATGATAGTTTCAAAGTTTCTCAGGCTGGTAAGTTAAAAAAGATATCTGTATGTTTTGCAATTCAAGGTTAATTTATTTAATAACATGCATAAATGTATAAATATTTCATTTCAAATAAAACCAATTTAACATTGCTTTAGCACGTGTGAACATAATTAAAAATTTTGAAACAAATATGTGCCGAATTGATATTTTTATTATTATGGATAGGAAATGATAATTGGTAATAGATTGAATACATTTCATGAATAATGGGATGAATTACATTATACAAATTTATGATTGAATAGTGAGAATGGATGGTATGATACAAATTTAGGAAAAGTAATCAAATAAAAACTTAATACGACATTAGAACTTAAGACATATTTTATAATGTGAAATATGTTTATATTAATTAGTTAAAGGCTTTTACACGCTTTTATACCCTTCTATCTGCGCCAATTTAATTTATCTAAAATTAACAAGCTAAATATTATTCTTCCCAACAGCTTGATAAAAAATCCTCAATTGAGTCAAATTGTTCCGCCAAAAAAATTGATATTTTTGAAAATAGTTTTTGAAATAATGTCTTTAATTGATGTTTGAACTTTTGAATATTATTTATGGTTAAATAATTTTTGGGAGTTTGTTGATAATTTTGACTCCAAATCGGATTGGCAAATGTTCAAAGACAAGAGTTCGGTGCTGCTGAATTCTCAGTTCATCTTTACCTCTATGTTATGATCATGTATATTAATTTTATGCCTTTCGTCATGCTACATTTTGATTGGCAAAATAAAGCTGTTTCAAACAAGTAGAGGCAAGGTAAAGTAAACAAATGCAGTTCTCAAAGCCATTCTTTAATCTTGTAAGTAGTTTAACACATTCACTGCGTCAGGTGTTTATGAGCACTTTGCATTTACATGGAAATAAAATAATTGCAATTTCCATGTTTTATCGTGACAATCTAAGTAAGCGTTTTAACCAAGTTTATTGCTTTTTGATTATGTAATCCGTACATCTGGGCATCTCTGTATATGTTTGGTTGGGATTTGAACCTCGGTCTACCTGGCCCGCCCTGTATTGTGAGGTGCAGAGAAGCCATTGACAACTCTAAAGATGACAATAGAAGCTCAAGTAGTTGAACACTGTTGTGCAGTTTGTGAGCTGCTGAGCGAGGGAGTGGTGGGTGTGTTCGGACCTCAGTCCAGTGACACTACAGATCATGTACAGTCAGTCTGCGACACGATGGAAGTGCCTCACGTGGAGCAGCGCTGGGACATACGTCAGCGACGAGGCTCCTGTCTAGTCAATCTTTATCCCCATCCTGCTTCTATCGCCAAAGTGAGCACTCACTGCAACCGTTGTTTGCGTAACCATTAAGTCTTTATTTTTTGGCATCTACTATTTAGTACACGAGTTATTAATTAAATATTTTTAGAATTTACATAATAAAGACTTTAAACAAGATGAGAATTTCCATGTTGGATATAGAAATGACCTCGGTACATGATAACTTTCAGTATCACGCAATCGGTTTTTTCCTTTGGAGGGAGAAACACTTCTTGCTTGACTTTCAGGATATTTTGGGTCAAGATTACAAGGAATTTCTTTCTTCATAACAAATCCAAAATTAACTGCCCAAAATCTATTTGTTCTTAGACAGACCCAATAAATGGGTCTATATCCACCCCACAAATTCCACATTTCTTGTTCTATTTGTGAGTTTGTTCTCAAATTGTTTAGGAGGACAAGCAACCAAAAGTATGTTTTTGAAATTAAAATGTATAGAGCTACTATAGAATAAAACGGTGCAATCAAAGCAGGCGACTTCTACACAGAACTGGCAGTAAAGCCTACAAAAAGATCGGTCCTAATTTCATCTTCTTTACATCGTCGAGGTTGAGTGGTAGAGAGGACTGTGTAGTCCTGATTTTGCCTCGTTAAACAAGACTTTTACTTTACAAGAGTCATATAGTGACTACCGCCAGTATGGTGATACCCACAAACTACCCTAAAAATATTCTCTGGCCCAAAAATTGGTTTTAAAAATTCCCATCTGATTTTTGGATTTAAATTTTGGCAGGCCCACGCCTACTTTTTGGTGTTGTCAGCAAATTTATTTCTGTACTGAATTATAAAACAAAATTATTTTGCTTTGTTAAAACAGGCATTAGCAGATTTAGTAAAAGCATTTAAATGGGGAAGCTTCGCAATATTGTATGATCAAAGTGAAGACCTCATCAAACTTAAGGATCTTCTAAGTTTTTATGACCACAAAGGATTTCCAGTGACAGTACGACAGCTTGGAGGGGACAATAATTACAGGTATGATTGATAAAAATTGTCTATATGACAGGTAAATTGTATGAATTTTTCTTATTCAATTGGAGCAAAAGAAAAGGGGTTTTCCTTAAAATGTTTCAGACAAGGTTAATAGTTTATTACTAATGCTTTTACGGGACAAGTCCAAGTGATATAATTTAACACCTTGAACTGCAAGCATTAATCAGTCTATCCAGTCGGTGTCAGTGACAAACAGTAGCTAGATGAACGAACAGTCAGGACGTTATCTATTACAATTTGTAAAAATGCTTTAATTACAAAACAATTTCTGATTTCTGAACAGTACGATAGAATTCTTCCTGGAAAAAAAGCCTATGATCATGATAATAATAACAAATTGACCAACGATTACTCGTCAAAATTTGAAAGTAAGTTATGGGAAGTAGTTTGACGAACCGTAGTACTAAATTCAGAAATTCAAAAGTGCCCCAATGAAAAAGACATGCAAAATTTGTCCAAAAAGACATTTATAATTGTAAAAGTACTTTATATTGTGGATAAGTTGTGGCACATGACTGGAAGAGCACAGAAAAAACCTGACCGACAAAAGGGCTAGATTGGAACAGTTCGAATGAGTGAGAGTGAGTTAAAACTAATTTTACGTTTGAAAGGGAGATTGATGGCTACAATTAAATGGACAATTTTAGCTTTGAAATTAAACCCAAAGTTGAAAATTGCTTAAGAGTATGCAGAGTGACTGTGACCTTGAATTTCATCCCATAAGAGCAATGTAAAAACATGCATTTTCTGGGGACACTTTACACGCCATCAGATTTTTATGAAGTAAACTTTGTTTTAAAGTGCATTAAATATTTTAGTGACTGCTGAGCAGAATTTCCATTTTCTAATTTGTCAAAATGTGACATCAATCCAAAAATTGAAAAAATGTATTTGAATTTCTTTGTTTAATAGTAAACTAATCAAATGTTCAAAACAGTGGTCAGCAGAGCCACTGCAGTACATTGTCATCTTTCAAATAAAACCTATCACAAAAAGATCTGATAAAAGTTGTAGGCGTGAAGTGTCTCAAGAAAATGCTTTTTTACATTGTTCCTTTGGGACAAAAAGAAATGGCTGCCAGATAATGGTGCACTCTTAAAATGTTATTTGCTTTTTTTTGTAACATATTTAATCATTTAATTTTTATCAACTTTGAAAAATATGGTCTATTTATTTGGCTTTGTTAAAACTTAATAAAAAGGTTACATTTTTGTTACACTCTGTACTTTTAACAAATAATATTATAATCAAATAATAGTTAACAACTTCCTCAACAATGTGCACGGTTTCCACGCAGGACACCACTATAGCGGCCGTAGTAAAATTGAATAGTTCTTTAAAAAAGACAAGAGAGATTTGAAATCAGTGTAATAAACAGTATGTATTTAAAATGAATATATGAATTTAAGTATTGAACTTAAACTAGATGTAAGTGTTATAAACTGACTGTCATCACTAATAAATATTTATATATGTTTGTTTTGGATTACAGGGACACCCTTCGAGGACTAAAGTATGCAGGAGAAACCAACTTCGTCTTGGACTGTTCTGTAAACAAACTGTATGATGTTTTGTTACAAGCCATGCAAGTAGGACTTTTGGGCAGTGAACACAATTACATCATTACTAATCTGGTATTGTACTTCTTAATTTTTTGAAAGTCAATATCATTAATTCGGTACTAATTTTCCCTCTTAAGTATTTTTAATCAATAATTTCACATTAAAAAAAGCAAAATTATAATTTGTCAAATAGTTTTATTTAAAATCCTGATATTTTGAAAATTTTTAAACAACTGATCTAATACATTAAGTTTTTAAGTGCATTTTAATTAGAGCTACTTGTTTAACAATGTTCTGTTTTCGATTTACAAATAACTTTTTTTTAATTTGAGTTAAAACTTCATTTAGATTTCTCAACCCTAACTTGAGAAAGGTTTTCTTTTTGTCATGTGTAGGATATGCATACAGTGAATCTTGAACCTTTTGTCTATGGAGGCACCAACATTACCGGCATCCGCTTGATCGATCCTGAGGACCCAGTAGTGAGAGAAACCGTCAAGTACATGAGAACAAAAGAAGCTAGTGCAAGAAATAAAGAACAATTTATTAATTTCAATGAAACTACAATGACAGTAAGTAATATTTGAATAAATATTTATAGTACCATGGTCAATGGCTTTAACCGAACTAGGCACTGATCATGCAGTTTTTGATTGGTGGAAGAAACAAAAAATTAGTGTAGCCTAACCAAAATAGCACACACACTCAGGTATTTGCTACAAGTAGGATCTCCTTACTTGATACTTGATTTTATTCACCACTCATATTCATGCTTGTTTTGGCCTTAAATCTGTGTATTCAGTTTAAAACATATAACTGCAATATAATAAGTTAATAAGCATCAAACCAAGTATTTTTAAAATTTCTTGGTTATAAAACCTGCGTCTGTTGCCTGCGTCCTTGGCTCAGTGGGTAGAGTCACGGCTTGCAAGGTCGTGGGTTCGATTCACGGCGCAGCACAAGAGTTTGGACCGCTTTCCCTAAAAGCGTTTTGTTATGCCCACAAACCCTAGGTTAAGTAATACAGTAAAAATGCCATTGGCGTAGACAGTAAAAAAAACACACACACTCAAAAAATAAAGCACATTAGAGGATTAATTTTGTTGTTATTTTGTTGAAATTGTGTAGTTACTAATTAGGTATGTTCTGACTTTGTCAGTTGGAGACAGGGCTGGTTGTGGACGCAGTGAATCTGTTTGCTCGAGGCCTGCGCCACCTGACTCTGAGCCGCGAAGTGGACATCCGGTCTCTCAACTGCAGCGAGAAAGTCAACTGGAGACACGGCTTCAGTATCATCAACTACATGAAAATGGTGAACAAAACCAAAGTTGAAATGCATTTTTGTTAAAGCAGTTTTGTCAAACATTCAATTTTAAACTGGTTTGTTGGATGAACTCTAGAACAGGATGAGGTACAGTTTTTTTTTTATTCTCGGTGGGTTGGAATAGTAAATTTACAGCTGAAGGAATGTTGAAGCCAGTGCAAGGCTAGATAGATTGTTGGAAAACACTGTATACTGTGTAATTATGTTTTGGAGCCTGGGAATTCAGGTAATCATGTGACTGAAATACTTGTATGGTAACCACAATCTTATTATATAAGCTGGTTGCACACAACTGCAAATTTGTATTTAAAACATTTGGGCTTTGGCCAAAGTATTTATAAATTGATTAAGGTACTTGATTAGTAATCACTTTTAATTTTACTTATTTTCTTTGTTATTATTGTTTTTTAAACTTCAAAAATAAAATCCTATCCCATCCAGTCCGCTGGAAAGCTGCATTTGGGCATATAAATTCTACTTTATCTGAATATAAGACTTTGATAATAATTTATCTAAAGATGTTTTAAGTTTGCAGAGTGAGTTTGATGGGGTCACAGGGTTGGTCAAGTTTGATCATGAAGGTTTCCGCACCGACTTCAGACTGGATATCCTGGATTTGACGCCCAAGGGTTTGAAAAGGACCGGTACTTGGAATATTTCTGAAGGAGTGAACTTTACTCAACTGACCTATGACGATTCAAGCGTTACTCATGCAAAACGGGACTTGAGGAATATGTCTTTGTGGTCATGATTGCACTGGTTAGTATCTGATATTTCAAATACATCATTTATTATTATTAAACATTTACAAAAAAATTTATTTTACTTCAGACAATCCTTTAAGGTTTATGAGGATATTAACTGGTTTATGTACTTTTAAATATTAAGTTGGTATCTTAGAACTCTCACTTACACAAAGACAAGTAATTTGCGCAAGCAATTTTTATACTGTTTGAAATTAATTTACTTGATTGTATGTATATAGCTTTTTTGAATAAACTATTTGAATTGAATTGAATCAAGCTCAAACTTTGTCTTATCTGAGTAATAAAAATAATAAAATATAAAAACTTAAATAATAATATTTAAACTAATTATTAAAAAGTAGGGACCATTTAAAATCTATAACTGAAATAGTGAAAAACTGTTAATAGATTAAAAAATAATTCATAAAAATAATCTCTAGTCAATAACAGCGCCATGAGTGAAAAATTCACTAAGATCGCAAATTTGATCCATTATGACTAGTGACTACTTATTGTTCTTCTTTCTTAGCAATCTCATTTGTTATATTATAAAGATACAAATTAAATTACAATTATGATAAATAAATGCATTATATTTTGTACTAGTACACTTTGTATTATATTTTAATAAAATTCAAGACAGGTTTCGTCCTTAGAGAACATGATCAGTTCAAATAACACCATATTTAAAGTTTAAACTAATAATGTTTTCTTAGGATGAAATATTTCTTGATTTTAAAATATAAAAAATTGACTAGTACAAACTATATAAGGTATTTATTTACACCATATACCTTATAACTATAGTACCTGCTACCTGGATATAGGTACCTTTAGACACTATATTTCATATTAGTATCTATTGTAAGCACATGTAAAAATAGATTGTCCGTTAATAAATAAATAAAAATTAAACAAAATCTATAAGTATTTTGAAGGTGATCCTAGACAGGAGAAGAGTTGAAAATGATCAAATTTGGTAGACAATGTTTGAGTTTTAGACATATCGTAACAAAATACAATTTGTTTGAAATGCAAACATTTTGTTTAAAATGTTTGAACTAAACCGTAGCTAAATGAGAGAAAAAATAGGCAAAAAGCTAGGTGAACATTTTTAGGTATAAAGTTTTAAGTTACAGGGTACACGTTAAATAATTAATACTTTCCAAAGTATGCTTAGAAGATTTACGGACAAAATCCAAAATATAACTTTTGCAGACCCACCCTTATGGGATGCTGAAGGAAACTTCAGATAAGTTATCTGGAAATGATCGCTATGAAGGAATGGGAATTGATGTTATTCAAGAACTGGCTTCTCTGCACGGATTCAACTACACTTTTAGACTGCAAACAGATGGCAGCAGCGGAAACCCTGATAAAAAGACTGGCAAATGGACAGGCATGATTGGTGAAGTGTTATCAGGGGTAAGCCTAGTATAAAATATAAGTAATGAAATATAATTTGTGATTCAAATGTCCTATCTACATACGAGTCCAGTAGAAACTTACTTATCTTTCCTTCATTTACCTTACTCTCTGTATTATCCGTCATTCAACCAAGATAATTAAACAATGTAAACATATTCTAAAATAAATCACGTATTTGCTTTCATGTTGAATGTTGTCCGTTGTGTTACGTGTGTTTCTTTCGCTTTTTGTACATATATTTTCATTTATTTAACAGTAGAATGTCTTTAAAATGGAATATAACACTATTACAGTACAACCAATTTAAAATTGTAATGACCTTTTTTAAAGATTTCCCTGTTATCCAACATTTTTGCATATCCGCCCTTCTGCCAGCCTTTTTATGACTCTACTGTATTAGAAATGTAGGAGAGTCTTTATCACTGCTTCTACATATGGACCTTATCCAATATATTGTTCTGAAAAACCTTAACTTAAGGCACCTGTACTCCTGTAGTGTATAAGTTTTGTTTACGCAAGTATGAGGTTAAAAATATTTTACTGGTTTTGTCAAGATGCTATATTTGTATTAACGGTGCGAGTTGTTATTAATTGTGCTGACCAAATTCTTTTTTTCTTGTCCAGAGAGCCGATCTGGCCATTGCAGATATCACTATCACTAGAGAAAGAGAAAAAGATGCTGACTTTACATTACCATTTTTGGACTTGGGTAAGAAAAGTTAACAGTTTTCCTATAATTCTATAAATGGTTAAGTTGAGATGGTTTAGGTCTTGTTTCATATTGTTTGGTAAAAAGTTAACAAATTAAACTAACTAAAAAGAGCCTACCTTTCTTTCCTCTCCCCAGCTTATTCCTTACTCTCCAGTAGCTTGTACTGTAAGCTTTAGTTGGCTTGCCCTTCCAGTGGGGAGACCACAAGACTGGCTACTACTTTGATGATAGTAAACAAACTTACTATAGTAACCACAACTTTGCCACCTGGTATGTTTGGCTCCCCAACTCTACATCTACAACCTTGAATTATAAAGGTGTGTTTGTAACTAGTAAATCAACAACTTAACTACTGTGAATTCTAGCAAATGTCTTGTAGCAGGAAGATAATTTAACTGGAAGTGCCCTTTGCGGGGGGAGAAGCGTTTCTCACTAAAAATGGGTTTTATGCTAAAAAAATACGTCTCTATGATCCGATTCCAATGAAACTTTGTATAAACAATTATGACAGTTTTTATTGAAGACGTGTACATGATGAAATCTACATTTTCATTTAAAAAACTGTTAAATTTTTTTAGGCATAAGTATTCTGTACAAAAAACCTATGAAGATGCCACCAAACATATTTTCATTTCTACTGCCATTCAGTGCTCAAGTGTGGTGTGCCACAGTAGCTGCGTACTTGGGAGTTTCTTTACTGCTGTTTGTCATGGCAAGGTTAGTCACTATAGCAGGTAATAATAACAAGTACTGCGTGTTATATCTTCATTTACTTAAACCTTCATAATCAGTCATTTACTGACAAATTTCAAATAGCAAGGATAACTGGTACCAAAAAAGTAAATAGAACTTTGGTAATCATTCTTTGTAATCTTAGGTGATCATTCACTTTACAGTAGCTACTTATTTTAGTAAAGTAAGAGTATTGGTTGGTCATGGCTCCAAATGCCCAGTATCTCATATCCTCAATGATAGAAGAGTAAAAATAATTCATAATTTTAAGGGTTGTTGACAGTTTGAAATAACTAGTTTTCATTATAAAAAGAAATTAAATTATTCTTGGGAGACACAGGTTAGTTTTGGCTGTACAGAGTTTTTTTTCAATATACAATTATTAAGCATTAAGTTGTGTCTTTGTGTTAAATACAAGTATTTGATCATTTAATGTTAGAGCACATACACTGCGATCAACATGATTAAAACATTAAAATTGTATTTGTTTTTATGTAAATACAAAGTGCACAGAGGCACCTGACACAGTGAAAGTGTTAACTGTTGAATCTTACAAGCCCTATCTCCATACAAGTGGGGATGATGAATGCCACTTGATTCAAAACATGTTATACCACACAGTTCTCTGCTTTATCTTCCCTCTAATGTGTTAAAATGCTGAAAAAGTACAAACTTTTACTAACATGACCTGGTAGGAAATGAAAGTTACTATTACCTGAAAGTAAAGGAATGAATTATAACAAATAATTTATTTTGAAACAACAAAAATAATACATTTAATCACTAGGTCCTAAAGTGACATTTTTGATAAGAAGTCAAGTTAACATCGGAAGCGCGGCCAATTTTGTAATTTGGGTATTTTAAAGTATGCTTTGTATTAACTAGCATTAAATTTGTAAAACAAATGGTTTATTAAATTTTATAGCTTTCATCAACTAGAGAGCATTATTTATTTCTATAAATAAAATAAACTCATTCAACGCAACATTTCAAGATGACAAAAATATGTTTAGCATTTTTGATCTGGTTTGTTGACATAGGATAACTCCGAGTGAGTGGACAAACCCATACCCCTGCATTGAGGAACCCAAGTACCTGGAGAACCAGTTCAGCTTAAACAATGCTCTCTGGTTCACTCTGGGGTCCATCATGCAGCAAGGATCGGAAATAGCCCCAATGTAAGTTTACAGTATCTTATTTACATTGTTATAAAATTACAACCAAACATATTTATAACCTAGATATAATAACTAGTTAAAGAATTATATTTGGATAGTTTGAAATAAAACTTTTGGGTCAACCACAATGCAAAACAGTGTTTAATTGTACAAATAGTTTGGAATAATTTGTTTATTTCAATAAAACTACAAAATCCTATTGGTACTTTTCATAAAATTGTTCTATACCAGCACCCACCAGTTTAGTATCGTCAACCACATACAAATCAATAGTATATTTTATCACTAGGCTTTAAAGTGACACTTTTTGACACAAGGTCAAGTTAACGTCCGAGGCATAGCCGAGGATGTTAAATAACCGAGAGTCCGAAATATGAACTAAAAATGTGTTTTATTTAGATTTTGAAAGAATTTGTATTAAAAAGGATGCTATAATATGTAGGTTTGTTGTAACAAACTCTATTTAACAAAACTGAGAATGTGTTTCAGAGCAGTGTCGACTCGGATGGTGGCAGGGATCTGGTGGTTCTTCACGTTGATCATGGTCTCCACGTACACGGCCAACCTGGCAGCTTTCTTGACTGTGGAAAGCACTCTTCCCAAGTTCCGCACTGTAGAAGATCTTGCTAATCAGAAGCCTGTTGTCATTCGCTATGGAGCGAGAGGTGGCGGAGCGACCGCCAACTTTTTCAGAGTAAGGGAAAAAATCAACAATTTCAAATTTATTTGTCCATGAAACTGACGCTTGAAAAGCATAATTTTTAATTTTTGAACACTTCTGGATTTTGGTTTTTGCCTAAAACAATCCGGTAGCTTTACAATTAATTCATGGACGGAAAAATGGTTTGCATAGTTAAGTTTTCTTTCAATTTACACTTGAAGTAACAAGAATAATAAGACTTTTAAAGAAACCCCTACTTTATAACTTTTATTAGTTAAACACCTGAGATAAGTGTGATTAAAAGTTTGATTCAGGGTATTTGATTTATTCATTTGTATATATTTTCATTCAAAATATCTTTGCTACATATTTATCAAGAACAATAATGTGTCTATGTTGAACAACAACTTTAAAGAACAATTTTATAAAACACAGAAACAGCAATGTCGTTTTGAAACATGTTAAACAAAATATAGATCGTTTTAAATAGTTTCTTTCAACGGTATGTACTGATGAACGATGTTGCCAATGTTATAATGTCTAAAGTAGAAGAGTTATCTTGTTGCACCTTGTCCATAATTGCCTGTAGTTTCATTGGGCAATGGTAGCGCTGTCTAAACATTGGCTATAAAACTTATATGAGATGGCTGCTTTCTAGCCTCAGTTGCTTCTTTAGATGAATAATGGCCACTATAAATCTTTCCTATAAATCTTTCTAACCTGTGACATTTTCCAGGACTCAAATCACTCAACGTACCAGAAGATGTGGCAGTTCATGCAAGAGAACCCGGATGCAATGGTTGCCACTAATGAGGAGGGAGTGGCTCGAGTGATGAATGAGGACGAGGACTATGCTTTCCTCATGGAGTCTACGAGCATTGGTTACGAGGTGCAGCGCAAGTGCGAACTCACTCAAGTCGGAGGTCTCCTCGACAGTAAAGGATACGGCATCGCTATGCGCAAAAGTATGCACTCGTTTTTACAGTACAGTCTCTATAATCCGGCCGTTCGCCACTCCAACACATCCAGTAATCCAGCGCTGAGATCGCGTCATTTAGTCACCTGTTTTCGGCGTGTGTCGTATGTATCGATTACTTCAGTTCGCAGACAGCCTGAGAAAAGTTTGTTGTTTGTTGCTAATCTGTGGGCCCGTTCAGTACGGACCATGAGATGTTGCAAAAACGTAAACATGTTACTTTGACAATTGATAAAAAGTACGTGATGTTAAACATATTCGAAAGTGGTGATACGCTAGCAACTCTATTCAAGGAATTAAAAAAAACTTACAAGAAAAAAACTAAATTGAATAATTTTTTAAGAGTAGTGAATCATCTTTCAACGTAAGAAAGATTTTCCTAGCAAATTGAGTCTTTTTTAGTGAACCTCCACTAATCCGGCATTTTCGATAATCTGGCGCTTCCGATCCCAATATAGAGCTGGATTAGTGAGATCGTACTGTATTTTGTATACATTTGTTTCACCCTAATCCCTACATGCAAAGAACATATTGTCATAAATTCACCTACAGTAACTTTTGTTTGTGCATTTGATATTATTTTAGATTTAAAACAGCTGTTTTCTATACTTGTTACATCTCATTTCAACAACAATGTCTACTTTGTATTTACAACTTACAACTGCTTTTCTTTTACAGATTCTTGGTACAGAAGTACTCTTAGTACAAGTATCGTACAAATGCAAGAAAAAGGAAAATTAAGACTATTATATGACAAATGGTGGAAAGAGAAAAGAGGTGGAGGTGCTTGTCATGTAAGAAAATATTATACCTAATCAAATCAAATAATAATGTTTAGCCATGAGTAACATTTAATTAATTATAGTATTAAAAAAACTATATGGTATAACTGAAAAGAGGACAGATAAGCTGCTAACAAAATCTGAAAACAGCTTTCATTTTTAGAGCCAAAAGAAACAATGAAAATAAAAGAAGGTTTTGAAAATAAGGTTTTTACTTTTGCAGTTTATGCTAAGCTCAAGTGCTCTGAAGTGATGTTTGTTAACCAGAATCTTAATTTTTCAATAGGTTCATATTGAAATAAACATTGTCACAAATAAACTACCTAGATAAAGAAAATAGTGATTTTTAAAATCCTACATTGCACATAATTGATACATCAGTTTCATTAATTTAATGTTCTGTTGTATGCTTAGCCTAAATGAGTATTATCTAGGTGGTAAAACAAATGTATTTTTTGATAGATAATACAATTAAAACCTAAGTTATATTAAATGGGTGGCTAAATAGATAAAAGGTAATGTTTGGATGAAGTTTTAGAATATAATTGTGGTCTTGATGAAACTTTCATGATAGTTAATTAGTAATAACCCACTACCAATAGACAATATTTACCAATAAATGTTGTAAAATTAATTTAAGTTAATTACAATGAAATACCTTGTATTTTAATGTAGGTAGCCTAAATATCCTATAATTTCTATGTCACTTAATTTAATTGTTTTCTCTAATCTCTAGTAATGTTATTATTTGTAGAGATGGTTCTGGTGTAAAAAATTACATGTCTTTGTCAATACCACTTTCAAATAAAACGTAATATGTTTTTCACATAAAAGGCATCTTTTCCTTTTTATGTTTTGAATGTAAGTGGTCTTAATGAAACTTTCATGATAGTTAATAAGTATTAACCCACTACCAATATACAATATTTACCAATAAATGTTGTAAAATTAATTTAAGTTGATTACAATGAAATATCTTGTATTTGAGAGAAGCCTAAATATCCTATAATTTGTATGTCACTTAATTTAATTGTTTTCTCTAATCTCTAGTAACGGTATTATTTGTAAAGATGTTTCTGGTGTAAAAAATGTATGCATAAAAAGATTACACTTCTTTGTTAATACCACTTAATTTATTTTTCAAATAAAACTTGACATGTTTTTTCGCATAAAAGGCATCTTCTGCTTTTTATGTTGACGACTACCACAAAGTTACCTGGCTAGTGGCTAAATTGTATGTATAATTTGATTTTAGTAGATGTGTATTCAAGTATTATCTTACCAAGAATTGGGTAGTGCCGTAGCGCGATCCTCGAGCTTTGCAAGCAAACGGGGATGGGGCTGTCTAAATAGAAGAACAGGGAGCCAGCACAATAAACCAAAGGTCTTGTGGTCAGGAACCGCATTCCCAAGCAATCTAAAGTATTACCTTTTCTCTTTTCAGGACGACGATGGTGGGGGAGAGGCAGCTGAGTTGGACTTGGACAATGTCGGAGGAGTTTTTGTAGTTCTTCTCATTGGTGCTTCATTTTCTGCTTTTATTGCACTCATTGAGTTGCTGTGGGAAATTTACAAAAAAGATGATAAGGTATCACCATTACTGATGTTACTCTTATTGGTACCAGCTTGGTATTAGTCCAAAACTGACTGTTTGTAAATTTGTAGAAAGAGCTGCTATTTTATTAAAGTTACATTAGTGCTATATACTAAGTAGGATTAATTTATAAAGAAATTCACTCTGCTTGTAGTAAATAATTGTTGTAAACAGTAAATAATTTATATTCCACTCATATTAAAGAGTATGTATTTAACTATATTTTGACCTAACCAGCATTCACAATCTAAAACAGAGTTCTTGTCATGCCAAGACACAGGTTTTTTCCCCCTCTAATGCATACAATTCCGTCTATGTCTGTATGTTTTAAGTGTATTATAATAATTCCCAACTTTCACTTTAATGTAGTTATTACTTAACTGTTATGAGTGTTTGTGCAATAACTCAAAACCAACTACAAAATTAATTATCATCATATAATATTATACAAATTTAAATAACTGAGCTATCTTATCTAACTTTTGTGAGAAACTACTTTTGACAGTTACCAACCCAGTCTCTTTATATAACTAAAACTAATTTTCATTTGGATTCAAAATAGTTAACAACGCGATTTGAAACTATTTCCAATAATAATAAATTATAATTTTAACTCACACAATTAACAAATATAACATTTTTGAACTTACAGGTTTCATTTTGGAGTGAACTGATTGAAGAGGTAAAGTTTATCGCTAGCTGCCAAGGCTCGATGAAGCCTCTTCGCAAGTGCAACATGACAATGGAGACAATGTCAACGGACAACGCCAACGCTCTCTGCACTTACCTCGATACTAACAAACACCTGTTTGAGTGATGAACTGTTTATAACGTATTTTCCCGGTAAACACTAAACCAGTTGTCCAAGATTTATTAGTTATTTAGTTATTTTTGTATTAAGTGATTTTAATTGTTTACAAAAGAATAATTGTTCTTTTATTTTGAAGAGGTGTTAGAGTTACATCTCAGATTTCTTGGCTATAAGATGTCTTTGTTTAACATCATATTAAAAGTAAAACTACATTTCAAAGTAAATAGTTCATAATAATAATTATTGTTGTCTGACTTTCCATCTTTAATTTATTCTGTGCGTGTATTTTGTCGATTGTTCAGCCATCTATTTTGTGGAATTGTTCTATGTCAAATGAATTTGAAGTATCTTGTACATATCTACTGTGCTACCACCGCAATGAAAGGAAATCTAGATTAAGGAGACAAATGTGACTAAGTTTGTCTGACCAGACAATCACAAGAGGAAGCCACAAGCAAGGCTGCTGACAACCATTCAGGATACTTTAACCTCCAAGAGATGGCCAGCTATGCCAACACTCAGGGGACCTTCCCCCCGAGATTATGGCAAGCCTCTCCTGAAGTCTCGGCCTACGCTGCTGTTGCATATCCTCACATCAATATTCGATCCAACTTCCCCTGGTGGGGAACAAAGCGTGTTCAACATCCGAACACCTACAAAGCAGCCCAGAAGTTGTGTCTGATCAGGTACTAACCAGACGTTACTGACTGGTCGTAAAATACAAAAACAATTGTAAGAAAATATGAGTTTTAATATGTGCAGTCTATACTAATTAAGCTGAGCTCAATCCAATTTTAACATAGTTTGATGAAAAATGTTCCAATTTTAACAAAATTTAGCACAACAATATTCGATTTGTAAATATTTAGGTTGAGTTTATCAACAAGAAAAATTTGTTCACCAGAAGTGCATGGGGCTTTATATAGCTATAAAAACTATGTTCAGATTTTCATTAAACTTAGTAAAATCATGTATGACAACTCATCCAATATGTGTACAACACAATCCGTTCAGACAGACCAAGATGGTGACTGAAAGTAGTTTTTCCGCTGCATCTTGGTCTTACTGATTGGATTTTTGTGATTTTTAGTGCATATGTTGTACACATGCATGTTATGTTGTAGGTATGATATGATAACAACTGTTTATACCATGTTTTACTGAAACCGGATCATAAATGCAGTTTGTACACCACTACCCCCTTTTTATTGGAAGAAACGCCTCCCCTTCCCAATAGGGTTTGGTGGACCAATTATTTTGCTGGAACTTAACCTAGAGACTCACAAAATGAACATTTGTACAACATTTTGTGGAAATCATAAACAAAATCGACCAGTAGAGTGGTCACATACAAGTCATATATATTATGTACATACTACCCTGTAAATCTATATTTATAAAAGACTTTGTCCTGACTGACTCACTCACTCACTATCGCTGAGCCAAAACTACAAGGCCTAGAAACTTGAAATTTTGTATGAACACTCCTTTTACAGTATAGGCACCCACTAAGAAAGGAATTTTCAAAATTCAAAAACTTAGGTGAGTTTTGGGGGGTTCATTTTGGGAAAAAACTACCTTAGAATTTCATTACTTTGACATTCAGAGTACGGTACTAGGCATTTTTTCACTTTGACATTCAGAGCACTGGGAATTTCTTCACTTCGACATTCAGAGCACTGGGCAGATTTCCTCACTTCGACATTCAAGGCACTGGATAAAAATTAAATACTTTTGACCGGTGCAGGATAAACGCACCAAATTATACAGGCCTTTTTAGGGACTATAAACTACCTTTCTAAATAGTTGTTGGCCCGATGGGGTGCGATCCGTTGGGGCTAGTAGGACGGATTTTGCTAATGGCAATAGGACATTGCATATCGTTGAAAAGGTATGACATTGCAGGTCGTTGAAATGCCTGTAAAATTTGGTGCGTTTATCTAGCATCTAAAAGCGTTTAATTTTTACCCAGTGCCTTGAATGTCGAAGTGAAGAAATCTGCCCAGTGCCCTGAATGTCAAAGTGAAGACATTCTGAGGTAGTTTTCACCTACCTAGTAACACAAAAATGCTGAAAACGCATTTCTGGAAAATTAGTCAATCAAAGGTTATTGGCGTTTAAAGTTTTAAGGACGACCTTTAATGGCAATAGTCCGTGGAAAATTCAGTTTGCAGCACTGTTTTTGGTGAAAAACACCTTTTTAACGATGTACCACTTGCCGCAATTTAGTTAGCACGACTGTGGTATTTGTATAGGGGAGAACGCTTCTGTCTACTTGACACTGTCTGCAAAGCTGCCAAAGAACCTCGCGCGTAAATCCTAAAGGCCGGTATCCACAGTGTGAGGCAGCTCGCTGCGAATGCCTCGTGGCGAATGCTCGGTTTTGCCTCGGACTGTGGATACCGGGGTTGCTCGCTATGAGGCGTTCGCGTCGCACAAATCGAGGCGAGCCGTGTGCTTGTTGGTAAAAGAGCAGTGCTCAAAGGTGCCTCGCTCCGAGCTGTGCCGTGTGCTGTGCGTCAAGTGGATACCTGCGCTCTCTGCCTCGCACCATACAAGAGACAATTCTGCACTGCAAACCAACAAACCTCCACAACGAAACTGTCATCATGGATAATCATGACATGATCAGACAATCAGTGAAGTCTTATGAAACCAAACGTTTACTGTGGGATTCGAAAAATCCTGAATATTATAATAAAAATAAGAGTCAGGCTCTATCAATCTAATTAAATGTTCAAAATCTTCCTTTGACACTCGCAAGAAATTTGGCACGTCTTCTAGGAGTCTGGTCCTATATTTTAACCAATTTCGTTCAATTTGTTTGACCCACCAAGGGTGTTAACGTCGCTTTTTGATGTTTTTTATTAATAACCGTCGCCATCACAATAAAATCAGCGGCAGCAACTTGTGCATTTCTAGAAAAAACAGACATATTGTTCCGTCTGTCTTCACTGCGAATGCGGGTGGTTCGCGTGCTCTTATCGAGCATTCGTGGTTACAAATTTGTCAACAGCGTATTCCTCACCCCGAGGCAGATGTGGCGAGGCATTTGCAGCGAGCTGCCTCGCACTGTGGATACCGGCCTTTAAGAGTAAGATTCAAAAGAACAATCACTACCGACTGTCTTTATATTTGTAACATGAGTTCTGAAACTAACCTGGGAGTATTCTAATTTAAAATAATTAAATCAAATACATTTCAAAAACTAACGGTTTACTTAATTCAGTAATTCTAACAACAACATCATCATGCAACCAAGGTGATACATAAATAAACTTATAACGGCTGATAATAAATAAACTATTATAATTTATACTGACACTGGGTACGAGTAAATCAGATGCTATAAAACTAATCTTGACACATAATTATAGTATTGGTTGAAATGCTGTACGGGCATTTTGTTTTAGACTACTACACCTTTATTCCAGAATTAGTACATTTTATTTCAGAACTCAATGTCAATTGTATTCCAGATTAGTCACTTTAATTCCAGAAAACCTCAGTTGTATTTCAGACTGGTTAGTTTTATTTCAGAAATTGTCGTTGCAATTTGAGAAGTTGTAAATTGTATTTCAGAATGTGTGATTTTAATTTCAGAATATATTAACTATTGTATATAAACACCTGTATTGTAAAGTTGACAGGTCCACCAGTACTTCACAGGTGATGTAATAATTGTTTGAATTACGTGTTCTGTAATACAATTTATGGATTCTGAACTACATTTCAGGTTTTCTGAAATACAATTCACTATTCTGGAAAACAATTGGTATTTTCTGAAATACAACTTACAGTTCTGAATTAAATTTGATGTTTTCTGATATACAATTCACTATTCTGAAATACAATTCACTATTCTGAAATACAATTCACTATTCTGAAATACAATTCACTATTCTGAAATACAATTTCTATGTTCTGGAATTAAATTAACGATCTCTGGAATAAATGTGGAAAAGGTGTAGAACGCTAGCACCTGTGAACCAAGCCGCATCAGCAAAGGTTCCTGGCCATTTTGACTTTGTTTAGTAGCATTTGGCACTTGGTAGAGGCTTTACGCTACTTATTCTACTCAATTTACCTGTGGCATTTTTGTTCCCTTTTCTCTGTCGATGTTCCGCCGGTTTTGCTCAGGTTTGGTTCCGTGTCATCAAATCATTCTTATCGTTAGCGGAGGTAAATACGAAATCTTCTTATGTAGTGTTTTAGTAGGTTTTAAAGCAATTGTTAGTTTAAGTTGGGTTACAGCTACATGATACTGAATTGCTAATACATTGTAAATAATAAATATTGCTATAAATTAGATTTTTGTGAAAATAAAAAGTATAGTACGACTGTACATAAGAAGCAACCGTACGTAGGACGTAGGTGAATGACAAGCTCACATCAGGGGTGGATTCCAATTGCCAAAAAAAGTGAAAGTTTAAGATGATCCGAATTGCCACCCCGTGAACATGGATGAGCAATTACAGTAGGCATCGCTACATCTTTGTCACGCGGCAAATCTCCCTGATTTACCCAGAACCTATTGATATACCCTCACTCAAACAATTACAGTTGTTTCTTGAATATTTTAACAACAATGTATCAACTGTATTACGGTACAACAATTGTTGAAAATCTTGGTTTCCTACTATTTTTTTTAACATTTTTTAATTTGTTATACATTTTATGAGATTGCTAGCTGAGTTTTTGTTAAAGATAGCCATGGTGCATCAAGGCGTTTAAACCCGCGTTTATTTGGTTGAACGATAGATACAATTTATGGAACGGGTCTTCATTCTGTTTTGTTTTTAAAAAAGTAGACATCATTTATGCCTTATCATGTCTCTAAATTATTGAAAATTTATTCAAACGATAATTACTCATCGATGTTCACGGGGTGACAATTCGGATCACCTCGAACTTTCGCTTTTAGGGCTGGCCCATGGTGTATTCTTACACCATGGGCTGGCCGTTGAAATTCAGCCCACACCAGCTGCTATACAAACCGGTCTGCAGGAGCGGCCTTTCGCGGGAACAGTGCAGCTGGTCCTTTGAACACAAAGAGGGGGCTGTATTCAATGAGCTGGCCTGATCCCACACCCCATTCCTTTATAAGCTCTCTTCCATCTGCAGCCCTGAGCCCATCCATTTCTCGCTCATCCTCCTCCGACAACACACTGCTCTCTCTCTGTACTTCTTCTTGTATTTTTCTTTCATAATGCCAGTGCTTTAGAAAAATAGTTTTATTCGACTTATTATTATTGTGAACAAAGAAATTGAAGTGAAATGCATTTCTCTACTGCTGCTGCTTTCCAGTGATTAAGATACATTCTTTCATCTCAACGTAAGTGTGATTATTCTAGTAGTAAGCAGGGGTAAAGTGGTATTAGATTGAACTAAACAATATTTTACTCAAATATAAATGTAAAAAAAATTATAACAACGAGAAAGATGGATTCCCTGAGAGAAAAAAAACCTTGATTGATCACCATTTTAAAACGGTTGATCCGATCTAGTTGCTTAACGAACTTAACCTAGAGATTTACAAAAGGAAGATAGATAGTAAATTTCATATCAATCGGAAGAAGAAAAGCTCTATTCCCTATGCAAACTCGTTTGAAATAGTTTATTTAGGCTATGTACACGTGCACGGTAGCGTGCGACGCGCGTCCGATCATTTGGAGGTGTACACATGACGAGCGTTTTTGGCGCGGCCGCCGCGGCGTACATTACCGAGTACTGTAGTTCTAAATGTGATTTTAAAAAGTTAATCCCATGTCAACTTGATAATACGCTCTTGTTACGGTATTTAAAATGATTTACCAATAATTTCTGTTTTTGTCCCATTACAATCAAATAATTTAAACCGGTGTTATACAATCTTAATACGTAGGCTTGAGCGGCCGGAGTCATAACTATAATCTAGGCTTCCGGTGTTATACAGTTTAAATTAGCTAACGTGGTCATAGCAGTTGTCATCAGCCCTATGAGTTGTGAGTTGGCAAGTCCAAGAAGGGCCTGTAAATATTAACAAGGGTTCGTTGTGCCAACGTTTCGTTGGTACTTTGATCCTCACAGTTAAAATAAATCTATCTGTCGGTGGTTCGTCATTTCGGCACTTCGAACTCTGTTAATATTAATAAGGGTTCATTGTGCCAACGTCATGGTGGTACTTTGAGCTGTCTCCGGTGTTTTTGGAAGTGTCCTGTCAACCTCTCCACCCTCCCCCTCGCCTTAAAATCTCGCTGCGGCCCGCACGGTGCACCGGAGGTGCTCCACAACTCAGGTAGCCACAAGAGAGGACCCTAGGTGCGCCACGACCAAAATCTACCCTCTTAAAACTAGCTCCAAGTGCGTCACTATTGTGTGCTGGGCTGTTGTCTATTATTCTCAGAACTAATTCCAACGCAGCCCCGCTGAAGTCATTCTCACTGTAATTATGTGTATCAGTCCCTCATCGTGGACTACTATATTTATAATTTTCCTCCTTGTAATAGTCAGCAACCCCAGCATTAGTGTTGCTCGCACATCCATGCGGTTATATTTCTGAAACTGCAGGCCTTAATCAGGACGTTCCAGAACTTTAATATATACAGAGTGTCTCAGAACCCCTTTCCAATAAATTGTTCTTTGGGTAAAGACAAACAAGTTTTACCATATAAAATTGGTCCAGAAATGCTTTCAATGCCTTGTTTATTTGCTAGCCGCCATTTTGTTATTTCAGTTTTAATTGTTATTTTTGAAATGCGTAAACCGATCAATTTGAGATGTTGCGTACCGCTTTATGATACTAATATCAAAATACAACAAATAATTTTCATTATCCGTGAGGAATAACTAAATAGCGGCTGTTTTAACTTTCTGAACTCCAACTGCTAGTAAACGGCAAATTTTTGAAATACTAAACCAGCATTGTTTTTAGCACATTTGAACAGTACTGAGTTAGTGGGGAATTAATTTTTAGCAAATTTAATTTTGAAGAACTTTTAAAAAATGTAAAACTTTGATTGTTGGTTATCTTAAATGAGCAAGGCAGAAAACAAAATAGAGAAAACTGCTCTTTAAAGCGCTATAAAGGGTGTAATATTTTTTCAAAACATATAGCCTAGCTGTTTTTTATTCTTTTGATGGTGCCAATAAATTCTTGTACACAAAATTTTCGGAATAAAAATATTATTTTTTTGGGCCAAACGCCCTTAATATAAAATTGGTTTAGATTGAGAGATGAGCAACGTTAATTGAAAACGTGCTTACCTTTTTTTGTGCACCTCCAGTGTTCTTCATGCGAGTGCACCTAAACCTACTTTTCTGAAAGTGAAATTGTCAGTAACTAATAACACCTTTCCTTTTTGTCTCAAAATCTTTTTCATTTTAAAAGTAAACAAAAACGTGCACACACACACACTAAAACAATCTCAATTACACTAAAACAAACCGACGCTAACCACTATGATGCCAACTACCTATTGGTCGTTTGGCTTGCAAATACTTTATTATAAAGGGTTGAACTGTTTCGACCGAGTGGTGGTGAGGGGTAAAAGTTGGGGAAATGATGTAAACACCCGAGAATGCGTAACGCATAGTTTTCTTTATAGTATCGCTTGAACTCTCACATGAACTCGGGCGGATAATTCGCAGCAGTGTTTGGCCAATACTCTTGGTCAGTAATACGACCATTGTTTTTCGGGCGGCCCCAGCCATCGACCTCTAGAAACTACCTGGGTTGGTAGTGGCGCACTTCCAGCCAGGGATTAGGCTGATATTTTTCTACCCTTACTTGAGAGTTATAAAACAGCGCACCACTGGTGTACCTGGCCCGCATGCCCCGAGTGCCAACTAAGGAAATTTCATCTGTACACTATAGCCGCTATAACTTTGCATCTGGGATTAGTTTGATATGGCGTGTTTGGCCCATCTTGGCTTCAATATTTAAAATAATCAATCTATACGTCAACAAGATAATTTTACGCAATCTTTAATCCTCATTTCTGCAGCTGTCAGTCAGAACAACTTAATTTTTAGTTGTAAAGGATCAGAATAGAATAAAAATGTACTGATAATTATTCAAGTACTTTAAAATATATAGTTTGTGTTAACGTTTGCACAATTTTATTGTTGAATAAATGTTCCAGTACAAGGTTCTTCCAAGAATGCTCTGCGCCAAGCTCGCTGGGTTCAGGATAGTTTCCGTTTTAGACATGAGCATAGAATAAGCATATAAGTACTGTTTTACTTATTCTATGATATGAGTCACCTACTAGAACTAGACATATTTTAATTCTTTTTATATTTTAAAATATTTATTGAGTTTGCAATTTTTTCTGGTTATTCCTATTAAAAAATAATTTTGATCGGCCTTCTAATAGATTGGCATTAACAGCTTAACCATATGGACAAACAGTAGAAATAATATTTAAAGTAACATATTATATTTTAAGTATTTTTTTAACTAATGTTATTCCAAATAAAAATTAATAAATCAAGGCAAAATTATAAATTAGTTTGAAATGAATAAATGTAGCTTTTTAATTCTGAGTCATGCTGCGAAGAATAGCTATCAGTAGCAAACTTATTGACTTCCATTGTTGCAGTGCGTGTGAACAAGCCAAAAGCGCGCGGCCGACTGTCCTCATGTGTAGTGTGTACCTCCAACTTACTCCAATGGTACTCGTGACGCGCGGTCGACGGCGCAGCTCAGGTAGAACACCTCGGCCGCGCGCCCATAACCGATAGAACGGTGCCATTGACTTTAAATATACATTTAAAATCAATAGCGGTGCATGTGAACAGCGCCATAAGCTCCCGTGTGTTTTGAGCCGCGCCGTCGGACGCTACCAAGTGTACAGGGGCCGTTTAATCCTTTTCGATTTGATATACATGCTTATTATATTCAGAAAAGATTTCAACACTCAATGCAATTTTTACTTATAACTAACAGTTTTTTTCCGGTTAGGTTAAATATAATTATCTGTATTTACATAGACAAACTTTTATGTTTCAGTATGGTGCGCCCTACCCCATTTGTGTGTGAGGTCTGCGGGAAGGTGTATGCGAGCGTCGACAACAGAAGGCGTAACGAGGAGACAGTTCTCCACAGACTAAGATTAGCTGCGAGAAGGACTGTCCCTGAGGTTCCTCATCCTATCCAAAATATTCATTCAATTCAGCAAATAACTGTTCCTACTCCAGCACCTAGTTTTCGCTTCCCGTCTCTACCTCATATAGAAATCATTCCTATTCCTCCTCCACCGCAAGCACACACATCGACAAGCACAAACATCGAAATCGCTTTATCCCCCTTTCACTTCAATTTAGACTTGCTAGACCTTCCTATCCTAGAAGATATTTCTTCAATAAACCTCTTCCCTTCCCAAGAGGATCCAATAGTGATTGGTTGTGACAATCTATCACTTGATGATCTTGTCGGCATTCTTACAGATCCTCAACCTTCGGCTGTCGAGGAGAGCTCTACAATGGTTTCGTCTCCAGCCGAGAATGAGGACGATTGTTCACCACCATCTCGAAAGAGAGGTAATTATTTATTCGTTACGTCATAGTGTAGAATAATCATAGAGCTAACAGTATCCATCCCCCTTCCATCTCACGTAAAATATATTTTATTTATTTTTCATATTTATTTTACACATTTTTTTTGTTTAAGAAAGATCAGTCTGCTGGAGGATATTGAAGTGGTATCATGTGTGTGTGTGTCTTCACGCTCTGTCTAAAATAATGAAGGTTTCATTAAGTAATGTGATAGAGGTGTGTTCAGTACCTACCTAAGAACGATGAGTGTAGACACAATTTCTGGTTGCGACAAAAGACTGATTTCCAACGAAAAGTTCTAAAACTAGAGTCTTTACTTACACCTATCCACAAAGTTTATTTAACATATTTCAAAAAAGAAAAAGACCTTTTTTTTTTTTACAAGCACTCAAAAATAGTGTAAGAAGATGACTACAATAGTGACGATAATGATAGTGACACTTGTACTGATAGTGAGATTGATGACGATGATATTCAATCATTTTCAAGCGATGATGACTATGACTTGGATATAATCTTTACTCTCTATAAGATGTGTAATCATAAATGTGCTTTACAGTCAAGCTGATTGCTTATCCCGCTAACCCCAAACCATCATATATCGTCTTCGCAGTGAAGGAGGACCTCACACCAATCCTACGACAGGATGAGATGACGTCCCCTCAAAGAACTGCATGTAAGTATCAGTCTCGTCTTAATTATACATTTCAAACTCCAACTAAACCATTTTTCAAGTATACTTCATTTACAAAGCTCCATGTCTCCTTTCAGCTAAAGATCGTTATTATACTAGTAAACTACTAAACTTCTTCATATTTTCAGACCAGGAGGTTCTCGATGAGGGGACTGCCACCCCTGTAATGTCCTTTTGCTCATGGTGTGTTATGCCCTTCACCACACCTGAGAGCACCCTCAACCATGTTGATGTCTGTCTGGTCATTAACCGTTTGAAAAAAGAAGAGCGTCGTCAAAGAGTGGGCTTCGGTTGTGGAAGAGCTAATCCCCAAGCTGAAGGAAGAGATGATAATCCTACCAACGACGACCCCACCAACAACATCGACAACTATCACCAATCCCCCAACCATAGCAGTTTACGTTCTAATGATAGGTTAACTTTAAATTCAAATAATAGTCTGTCTGCTCCTGTCAGTAGTAGTTCTGACACAGTTGATAGTTTTGTTTCCTCTTCTTCCTCTTCTGTTGCTTCAAATGAGAGCCCTCCTCGTAATTTGTCGGTCTAGTCTCCATGTAGATGTAAAAATTTAATAGGAATCTTTTATATAATTGAGTTTTATTCTAGTCATAATGTTAATATGGTAAATTGTAGTCAAAGCTCCCTCTCTCCAATCTTCATCTCCTCCTCCTTTCAGACTACTTTGTCAGGAGTATTTCATCTTTCAATTTTTTAAATTCAATTTTACTTATATATTGTGTGTGTCCATAAATTCTCTACACACAAGTTCTTACACATTATGCACACACAATAAAAAAATCAGAAATGAAATATTGTTCTATTCAATCAATGCAATTATCTTTATTTCATGAATGTGTGTAGCGTTTAATTTAGTTTTGTTTTCAATGCGCTCAATATGTAAATAGAGGAATTATTATCACTTTCATGGAATAGAATATAATATTTTTAAAATGATTGTATGTGAATAAAAGATTGTTTGCAAAATACCTAAAAGTCTACACATGTATTGATATATGTTTAAGCCTACAATCACATTTTTGACTGACTTGCGATTGTATATACAGTAGTATTAATACTCAGGAAATAAATACTCATCAGCTTTTCAATTACCTGTGTTGTTTATTATACCCAATAAGTCTTATCAAATACAAGGTATACAAGTAGCAAATACAAGGTAAAAAACTTGTTCACTTACGTGATCATTTCAAAAAGGAAAAGGTCATACATAATCATGTCTTATACGAAGAAAAAACTAATGAAACAACAGTAACTAATAAACTAACAAATTGTAAACTTATTTTTAAACTAAATAAATTAAAGAAAAGAAACAAATCTACATTATTGAATACAAATTAAAAATTACAAAATAAATAAATGAAGGTTTTGCACATTGCAGACAATTAAAAGTTTAATCCTTTCTATTTTGCTTTTATTCTTAAATTGCTGATGGTGCTGTCGAGGTATTTTTAAAAACATAAAGTGAAGAGATGTCGCACCATGGAATCGTTCTTTTCAGACATGTCGTGGTGTTGCTGCTGACGTGAGATGTCGAATAACTGCACAAAGTCCCCAAGTGATCTCATTCTGTAGAGCTGATGATTCTTCAGCACAGGTAACTCAGACAGTATTGACCAGAAACCAATGAACCATATATCCTTGAAGTCTATATCGGGTGTAAATATATCGACAGTTTGAATTTCTCCTCAGGAATTCTTGAAAGTCCGGAGGAAATGGCGAACGACCAAAACTGTCAAAAAACTCTATTGTGTTAGAGTTACTAGGTCGATATATAGCCACCCAATGTTCACCACGATGGGTGTGTGGTTTAGTGTTTACAATGAATGCTGAAGAGGGAACAATGTGAGTAGGTAAACAATCAGAAGCGTAGACTCCCACAGTCTTCACTGAATCACTCCTCGTAGACGTTTTAGTTGTTTGAGATAGATCCTGATTGATGTGCTGTTCATTTTGCTAAGGCTTCGTTAGCAGTGACAACCAGTTGCGTAGTAGCAAACAGTTTGACAGTGCACAAACATGTCGAGTGGTTTTATGATGATTCTTTGTTCCGAGAGTTGTGTTTATTGCAGCTAGTGATTTGCAACCAAGATCTGTAATATCAATTACCGATGGAGAGGTTGATGAGTAGATTGTTTCAGTTGATGATGATGATGACGTATCCACCTCATCCACAGTCGAATCCATCAAATATTTTGACACAAATTATTTCTTCTCAAGTCTATTAACATAGATGACAGAGTGATGTGCAAAACAATGGATTAGTCCGTGATACAATATATCTCCTAAGCTCCATTCGAGTCCATGATGATCAAAGTTGGTCAACCATTGGCATTCTCGCTGTTACTCTGTGAGAGATAACGAACGTGATCAAACGGAGGTTCGGAAACATGATGTAATAGTATTGTACCGGTTGGTACATCCAACACACATGCCTCTTTTACGATAAACTCATTGTAGTTATTCTTGAAACATTGAAGATCCAAAACCACTTTCAACGGTGGTGGTGGTGATGAAGACGATGGTAGTGACCGACGACGATCACGATAGCACAGGAGATCCATCTTGTACGATTGATGCTGGGCGAGTGATTCTACATAGCTCCTCCGAAGTCACATTACAATGGCGGTCGATTTCTATGACGTTGGCGAATTCGGCGTAGACGAGACAGTTGACGGTTTCAGCGAGCGCGTCGTCAAATCCCATCTCAATGCGCACATTACCGTTACGCACTAGATTCCAGACTTCCAATGTGATGTTTCACTAGCGGCCAAGTCGGGTGTCAAGTTGAAAGCCATTAGACAGTATATCCATTTGAGTAGTCTTGTCTCTCGATTGAATGACCGGTGTTTGACACTTGTATACCGGTGCCAGTGAACAGGGTGTGATAGGCGAGCACTGAGGTCTCTTTGTTATCCTTGTAGTGTGGTTGCAGTGGCTTGGAAGGATTTGTTCACGTCCACGTAGAGTGAGAAATAATTGGTTTTGAAATGCTGGAAATTGAATGGGTTTTTCTTTACGTGTCCGTTAAATGCTTGATTTGAAATGAATCCAATGATTACTCGTTTCGGCACTTGACCGAGAAACACATTGTCTTAAGTTTTGCTGTCAATGCCGGTTGATAGAGTGAATGATTTCACTTCTACGTGTGTGATCGGATACTTGGCGGTTCCGTGTTCCAGAGTCTTGGTGTGTGCCAACAACACTGATGGACTGATTTTGCATCTTCGCAACCACAGATTTGCATAGGAAATGTGAACCTCGTACGCCTCTCCGTCATTGATCATTAATGAGAATGCGTCTTTTTTAGACCTGACTATACGAAAACTGCGTAATTAACCTTAACTGGCCACTTCTTGAACTCCCAAACTGTGTAGTCCATTGAAAAGTATTGAATGGTCCAAACAGTCATGCAAATACATTTAGTAAGTCTAAAACACGCCTACAGTGTTACACCTTTCGTCCATCGCGGCAATTGCCTTTATGAAAAATTAATAAACTGTTGTGTTCCTCCTTTATTAAGCTATACTGTTCTGTGGATAACAAACTGTGGTCAGATACAAATCTATCAATCGCTTGAAAAAAAAACATGCTCGTATATTTTAGAAAAAGTAGAAACGTTTGCAATGAGGTGCCAATTTTCCGATAAACCACTTTAAATATTGTAAGTATGATTTTTAATGCAACACACCAGTCTGCTGTATTGTCAATTCTATATCGACGTGGCCTTGTTCCTATATAGAGAAGGCTATGGTTGAATGTATTTGTGTACTATTTTAATCAACATAATTATAAGATCACCAGTGTCAATTCAGTTAATAAAACTAAGTAAAATGTATCTATTTTTGTGGATTTTAAACAAATAAATGCCATGCTAGTTTAGCCTAAAATGCGTTTTAGGTCTGCATTTTTTACATTTTCCAGGGGAGGGCCCCCGTACTCCCTAGCTTCCTGAAGGGTATTCCATACCCCCTTAGAACGATACTTTCCATCTGGCACCACACCATTTCTGAAGTCCTCGACACGCCTATGACTGTAATACCTCTGATAATACCGCCGTAACTAGTGTATCAGAGTTTTTAGTCGCACTATAATGCTATAAATTCCATGTTGGGCTGTTGGGCTGTTGGGCTCAAAATAAGTGGATTATAGGACAACTCACTTTGTTCGACAGCCTTTCTAGTGTGAGCTCTGTTATCAGAGAGTGCATTTGTTTACCCAAGTCTGCAAAAGAACGCCTCGCAACCTGCGACTGGGCATTTCAACTAGAAAGAGTCACTGGACTTATCAGTTTCAAGCGTCTTTAGAAATGATATCACTCTTACTTAGCTGTTCACACAAGTACGAGTAATTTGCTTTTGATGCTTTAATGACTTTTTATAAAACGATTATAACTTTTAAAGAATTTAGGGGAATTATTAGTGTTACGTATTGAATACTGTATGAGTTCCCATGGTGAAATATGAATTTGTTTTGTTACCCAGCGCATCAGAGTAGTATTTTAAACTTTCCTTTTTTTTTAATGAACACTCTAGATTAAAAATGTAATATATTTAAAATATATTTGTTTTTACAACCGTCTTTGGTTTATAACGCAGTCATTTAGGAGCGGCCACCGAACTCTAAGAAAATACTCTCATATAAAACAAAAGTTTACAGTCATATTTCGGTTGTAAAATAACTATCACTGCTTCCTAGAAAACCATGCCTTACCTTTATGATTTTTTTAAAGAGTGGCTATAATTGGCGACAAATGGGTACTTATTTACTTGGATTTTATGGTTCACTTCGACAAAAAAAAAACAACTTTATAGCATTGACTTTATATATTTATGAGCCGATTTGTAACAGTTAAGCTATGAATTATGAAGTTGTAACGGTTTCCTAGAAAGCGGTGACCGCTACACTACGGCCCCAATATGACGGTGAGTTTTGTTTTCAATACAATCAGATGAGAGTGGTTTCCTAGAAAACGGTGGACGTAAAGTAGCGATGAAAATTAGTTTTTTTCTCGCCAGATGACAACATTTGTTTTGTAAACAAAAGTCTAGCTTGTTACGAAATACGTAAATAAACTTTGATAACGAAAATAAACAATATGTCAAAAGTTATTTTTGTCAACATCTGTTTAAATACGAGAATTGTTTGTGCGTCCACCGTCACTAATATAGCGTCCACACAGCCGTAATATAGCGGTGAACTTTTTTCTAGGAAACCATAGCTTTAAAGAGTAAACAAGTACCGGTGTGAACAACAACATACAATTTTCAAGTACAATAAACAAAGAAATGAAACTAGCTTTTGGAAATTACACAACACAAATTACATTCACGAAGGCTTTCTGGATATTTTTTGAACAACTTTCTGGACAAATGCTTTCTGGGGATGAATTTTGGTTTGAATTTCCAAATCCAAGTATTATTCTTTATTCCACTCTGGCATGTAGCCAGAATTTCAGTTTGGGGATAGGGTTGACCCTACATTCTTTCCTTTCGCCTGCTACCGGGGCTTTGGGAGAACAAATTAGTTCTCAATGTTTATACTTACAAATGACGGATTTTTCTTCGAACTTGAGCTTTAATACTTCAATATAGTAAATACTATTTTTAATCGGCATTCGGCTTATATGGCATTTGCGGCACCCATCGCGCAAACAGCTTTTTCGTTTCCAAATAACCATGTAAAATGCTTTGTACTATCAGAAGATACGTGTACAGCCTCATGCATTTTGATTCTCTCACAATCCAATATAATTCCGTGGATTTATCGACGACTTCTGGTGTTAATAATAAATTAGACATTTTTAAACTTTTCACTAAATTTTATTTTATTTCAATTTTAAGACTTTTGGTGTGGCAAGCTCTTTTAGGTGACCTGAACGTTCGGAGTCACTTGTGCTGGTGTAACCAAACGAAACTCTGTAAACCTTTTTTTTCACCATTGATATATATAGTGATGGTGTAGAGTGTCAGTAGTATTTATCAAGTCTGTCTGTGGTGTCAGTAATGATTTACTACGAAGAAAATGATGTTTAATCAACACACGAAATTAACTTTTCCCCATTTCTGTTTATTTTAACAAGACTGAAACATTTTAAATGACTATCAAACTCAAATTAACCAATACAGCTTGCTCAAAATTGTACAATGATAAGGGCATTGTTACATTAAAGTTGATAGCTTATTGCTTTTGCGTTGATAAAACTAAACGTTTTGACACTGATCTAGATCAAAGATTTGACTTTGTGTTTACCGGGAGAGGGAAGGGAAGAGATTTTCGATTAAGAGGAGCAACGTCCTGTAATAACACAAGTGTTTATAATTTTGCACTGTTTGCAAAATATAATTTTGCATATGCTTTTATGAGCACTGTTTTGCGTCGTGTCGAGTTTGTTACCTCTCTTGGCCCCTTATGAAGGTTTGCTCTGGAGCCGACCTTGAGGCCTGAGTAGATCATAAACCAGTTGCAATAACTCTCATTCAAAACTATCCAACAGCTAGGGAAACTAGTTCAATATTTAACATGACTAACTTACGATTGTGTGTAGTAAACATCCCTGTCCTACTGGCGTAATGAGATTTATCAATGTTAAAGGTCAAACTTAATCTTGTCCATTGTTTTGAATATCTTTCTTGGAAATATTGCATCATGATGTCTTTCTGACCTGCGCTCTATAAACTATACAATGTAATATTAAAAGTTTTCAAACATTAAAATTTATTAAAATGAAAAGAAGAAAAACTATTTAAGAAATTAGCGTTGATGTTTTACCAAGGAGGTTAATGGTGTGTTTCTCTTATCATGCCCAAACTATAAACTACAGTATTGTGTTGTTGAGGATACAGCATAGATATTATGATGATACTGTAATTTGATTACAATAAATAATAAAATGAGTGTATCGGTGAATTATTATACCGTCGACTGTGCCATTTCTTCATGTTTGCTGTTTGTTTGATTGACCGTGTATAGTTTATTTTGTAGGATCGTTTATCTTTCAAATAGATTAATAGAAAGCCTAATTAAGCTTGAATATAAAGTAGCTGGTTAGAAAATGGTGGTGATTTATTTTGTGATTTGTATTGAGTTGCGTGGATTTTCCGCACCAGTTAACTGATTCAGTTTAATGTCAGGAAATCGTTACACGTTTAAGACTCATACTACGAGTATATTTGGTTGCAAAAACAAACAATGCTGTTCAAAGTGGTAAAAAGCGTTTGGATTTAACGGCTTTGCGTGTATCTCCTGTAGTAATGATTATTTTTCAACCCAACTTTCTGTGATTGTTTATAAAGCTGGAAGCTGAAGAAGATAATTATTCATTATAATTAAAAAGAGAATGTGTAATTATGCCTTGAATCTCCGAGCCGAAGGCCGATTAAAAAGAGTAATTACTATAATGAAGTATTAAAGCTCAAGGTCGAAGAAAAATCAATCATTTAATTGTAAGTATACTCGTAAACATTGAGAACTAATTTAGAAATAAGAGAGCTTTAGAAGAAACTGTGGCTGAAAACAGGCAACTTTCCACCTTATTGCCTTGCTTTTGCCACGGTTTTCACTGTAACGTTGTAACCTTGTTGATTCTCAATCGAATTGTATGATGTTAGTGTCCGTTTGTAGGTAGATAGATACACAGACTAAAGACTATAGAGTCCGTTAGTCTATGCTAGATAGTAAGATTTGCTGCAAAACATTATGCTTTACAATATATTGATGGACCTTTCACTGTTTATTTACTAACTCAGATGAAACACAAAAAATCCTAAAAACACAATACTATATACTAATAACCAGATTAGCCACCTTTTGAAAACGGTAAGTGCCTGTTTCATGCTGGTAATTTTTCCACAGTCGGTATTATTAGATACAAGTTTTATATTAAGCTTGATAATAAATCATTATTAAAACGATTAAAATAATAGACTTCTGGTAAACTATAAGTGTTTAAAAAAATTTAAATAAATAAATAATTGTTTTTGTTGCAAAACACTGTACAATGCATGATGGCAATCGTCAGAAAAGTTAATTGTTGAGATTTTCGTTCACTCTCAAATCTAGGTCCCTACATACATACAATTTTTCCATTCTCTCTTTCATTCATTCAAATTATCCCACTCTAGTCCCTAGTCGGTCAGCCAATTACATAGTCTCCTAGTTAAACACCATAAACTCGTCTATGTTGTGAAAAGCTTGAGTGGACAACACATTTTTAGACGATCGCTTTAAATTCCTTGGGCACTCTGTTAATGAGATGAACACCTGCCTGAGAGGGTAGGCACTCATGGACTCCCAGTTGCTCTCAGTTCGGTAGCTGTCCCTGCCTCTGGTTCCGGTTTCATAAGTGTGTGTGTCGCAACCTCTTATGGTATTGCATTTTGTTTTGAAAAAAAGAGACATGTCTCTAGAATTTAAAGGCAAGGAATCAAGTGTCAACAGTTTGAGGTCTTTTAATGCTTGCCTGCATCACGAACTGCTTGTTTTTGAAGAATGAAAAGCTTGACGAAATGAAAAACTCTTGAAAACTCATGAAAAGCTTGCGTTTACGCAACCTCCCCACGAAGTTAATTCGTAGGATAGATGTGGGTTGATTATTTCGAAATACGCTGTCATCAGTACCTGAGTCGGACATGCAATATTTGGACAGTTTCCTCAAATCATAAATTCCTGAGGCTAGTTTTGAGCAAACGTGGACGTTCCAAGTCAACTCTCGGTCGAGGTGTATTCGAAGGAACTTCTTCGATCTCAGTTTCATCCAACATGACTGTGGGACTAACTGAGTCTTTACCCCGCAAGCAAAAGCGAATAAAGTTTGATTTTTAAGAGTTTTTTAGATTGAGCTCGTTGAAAAGTTGGATCGTGTTGTTGAGCTCAATGAAGGTCCTGATTTCTAATTCCTTGATTGAACTCTTGTTGAGTCTTTTAGGCGTGTCATCTGCGTACTGGACGAGTCGTCTAGTTGTACCGCGCATTGGCGTAGATAAAAATAGCAGTGGACTGAGGATGGAACCTTGTGGGACACCATATCTCAGACACCCTTCCCCCGATCTGACATCTAAGAATCTAAGATTCCTACAAATTGTATGCGATATCATACTAAGATACGATTCGAGCCCCCTGAGGGGCACTTATCGAATTCCATGCAATATAACTAATATTCCATTTTCCGGATGAGAGAATGATGATCAACATAGTCGAATGCTTTTGATAGGTCAAGAAATACACTTGAGTGTACCTCTTTGGCCTTCGATACCTTTTGGCTTTTACTATCATCTCGACTAGACGTACGATTGAGTCTAGCCTACTGTCGATTTAACACTTCGGAATCCGAATTAATATGATGATAGGAGATGTTTTTTTTTCTAAAAATTGAGTGCACCGGGCGAGGAAGACCTTCTCAAAAATCTTGCTGAAAATTGTCAGCATTGAGATGGTTGATGGACAGCATTTATGATTTTAAGTTATTTTGGCCCAATAAACCTTACCCCAAAGTTTGTCACCCCCTTTTATGAACACTCTGTATAGTACTGGTAGTACGGTCCAAACTTCCATTTAAATAACATAAAGTAAATCAGGTGGCTTGAGGCTTCCATGCTGCAAACTGAGAGTGAAACGGATTGTAGGCTCCTACTTGCTGTCTACGGGTGACGGGTCGAACCAACCGGGGCCTCGCACTCGCATGACGATACAGTCACGTGATTAGATGACGAACTAGTCACGTGATTCGTCATTCTCTGTGTCATCGATGGGCTGGAAAGGGATAGAGATTATACCATTTAAAACATCAGCTGCTGCCTGTTGGCAGTTATTGTGGTTCCGTTTGTCGTGAAGATTGTGTACTACCTTTCATTTTCTGTAATCTCCCAGCTTGGTGCGTATAAAGTTAGAAGTATTCAGTGTTCATACAAATTTTACTACAGTAGAGCCCAGTAAAATTCGTAAGTATACTAATTAGTTTTCTGTTTGATTTTCTAAATAATAAAAGATATTTTGTTTTGCGCAAAAACAAACATGACAATGTCTAATGAACTGACAGCTAGGTAAATAGAAATATTCTATTTACTGTGACTGACTGTCTACATATTATTATTATTAAAAAAACTTTAATACATTTTATTATTAACTCAACACTCAGCCAACATTTATTCGCCTTTACAATGTTTTATTTCGAATCAAGAACAATTTTCGCCTAACTTACATGTCTTAACTTGAATCGATATTTATAGTTAAGCATATTTGGCATCCTTAGTTTAAATCTTTTGATTAGGACGTCATATTTATTTCGAATATTTAATCAATGATTGTCCAAGTATAAGGAATGAAATTTAACACATTCAAAGTAACGCGATTGCCCGATTCTAGGGGCTAGGGTTAGCACATCAGAGTTTTATCATTGGGTTAGATGATAATGATTAGTTCTTAGCATCTCGTTAATACAGTTTGAATAATTTGTCACAATTCCTGGACTTTTTCACACATTTCTAGGCCTATCACATTATATCTGAGGTTAAAAAGGGTGGGTTAGGCCCATGTTAAGTCTGGAAGTTATACAAGTCTACTGCCTTGAGTAGGGTAAAAATTAAAATTTTCAGGTTTTGTTGGGTTCAGAAAAAACTTGACATTGTTAAAATGAGTTAGCCTACGTATGGTAAGGGACCCTGACCAAAGTAGGCCTACATCTAACGCAAGTCCTGTGTTACCATTAGACAAAAGTAGTAAACAAATTTCCCTATCTGCAGGTAATAGCCAGTTACGTCGCAGTAAGGATTTTCTAGTGGGAAAGAAGGGTTTTCGGGGTAATAAAGTAATTTCTAAGCATGAACCAACCAGCCACTTAAGGGGGTGGGAGGGAAGGTACGGAATACCCTTCAGGTGAAAGGGGATCTTCGCCACAAAATGTGCTATATTTTAATGCAAAATTATGAGTTTTATGGGACATATTTATCCTATAACAAAATTTTTAATATGCCAATTTTGTATTAACACTGTAGTATAAAGTTGTAATCTGGCATTGTTTTATAGACACTCGGACATAACCTACCAACCTAACATTCACATTATGTTATATAAAACGTTCATATTCTTGGGATCTGCCCTTTCCGCCCATCTTTCTTAGAATTAATTTAGGGATTTACAGCTTCGATTTAATTAGTATTTTAAGAGCTTGTATTTGAGCCTGTGTGGTATGCCTCCTTGTGTTATGCGGCCACAGAGTTAACATCTGTACAACCCTGGTAAAATGTTGATACAAATGTCATACCTAGGAAAAACAATGTTTTAATCCACCTGGATTTGGAAGTAATCTCTAGGTATCTCTGTGGTTATGTTTTGAAAACCCATGTGACCTCTGGAAGGTTAAGAACGAAAAGTGAAACCCATGTAACACAATACACAATATTTTCCATGACAGCAAATTTGTGATTTTCTTTTGCGTTTCTACACTTTTTCGTCTTGGTTGGATGACTGACATACAGAATGTCGGATAAGCCAAGATTGGATGAGTGAAACTATACTGTTATGATGCAAAAGTATTCATTCGGCTTACTATTAAATTTGAAATAGTTTCAAAATGAAGTACTTTGTCATTCATTCCTTTTGTCAAGTTTTAAAATCTATAATTTTGCAAATTCTTGTGACATTTGTAGTGCCATATTATTAGATTGTAGATGACATCCAAGAACTAGATCACTTCCAAATTAACTAATGTTCATCACATAAGCAAACTAGATCAATGCTTTTCTGAGTTTACCTTCCTTGCAAGAGTCATTGTTACTTTTGCCACAACTAAACCAGGTGGTGAATTAACAAGCTCTCGGAACTGGATGTATGATTTAATATATCCATTGCACATTAATGTTTACACTCCCTATTAGATATTAGTAATGAGAGTTGTAAAAATTTAGTTTTAGCTTTCCAAACCAAGTTTGCGTAACAATTTGATTTAGAATAAATACATGGTTGGATTATTGATTGTGTAATTAGTGACCTGATTCGCCATATTGCAGTAAAATGGAAAGTATCCGTCACAACTGGTCACAAATGTGTATTTTCCAGAGCATAATATTATAGCAGAGGCTAAGCCTCAAAAGTGAAATCATTGTTCCTGAGTGAGGCAAACCGAGAACTTTTATCATGCGCCAGAAAATACCTCTTTTGGAAATCTAAAAGAAATGTACTATTTTCTGAAAATATTTTGCTGACAAAATTGGAAACAGTCCCTTTGGGTGTTTAGTTGAAATTAATGGTTCTTACAACTTTCCAGGATCGGCCAATTTAAAAATGAGACTTCTTTGGGCCTGTTGTGCTTTAGTGGCAGTTACAGAGGCAGTTTCATTCTTTGATCTGGTAGTTGAAGAATGGAACCTTTTTAAGGTAAGAAATGTATAAATGTTGAATTTTTCATTAACGAATAAAGAACTGTAAATATTATTATTACATTTAAACATAATAAACCAAATAGGATATAGTTATTAGTAACTAGACCAAGTGTCTTCTGTCACTCAAAGGAATTTGTTTTATATCTGTGTTTAAGCTCAAATTAATAAATTATATGAAAACACCTTGAACAACATATGAAATCACGTATATTCATGTGAGTGAAGGGAATTTCCTTTGCAATTAATTTCTCTAATTTTCTATACTCGTGAGCTCATCACTTAGGCTTTCCACTGTAGCTTTTTTTGCTCTATTACCAAAGCCGTTACGAGGCTGGGGGCAACCTCAAATTGGCCTCTTGGATGATCATAAGCGTTAGTTACGATGCGTTGAGCAATGTGAATTCGGCCTTTGTCCTGGATTGACACGGGGGTTGAGAGGCTGTTTGCTATGCTCAGTCTCACATCGCTCTTCGGCCTCAGATTTATTCAGACTCTTCGGTCTTTTACTGCAAGTTTTTATACTAATCATAAAGGGAAAATGTATTAAACTTCATTAAAATATGACAACTCATAAAATTCAAAAAACAACTTTAGGCCCCCAGGTTAAACCGCTTCCTTTTTGGTTTTTTAGTTTAAATTCATGTAAATAATAACAGTTTAAATTGTATACGACTTTCAGATCCAGCATAAGAAAACCTATTCAAGTGACGTAGAAGAAAAGTTTCGCATGAAGATTTTTATGGAAAATAAGAACAAGATAGCAAAGCACAATTCTCGATATGAACGGGGACTAGTGAACTATACACTGGGGTTGAACCACTTCGGTGACCTGGTTTGTACATATCTAAAAATAATTTGATCAAGTAGTTTTAAGTTTGTTGGTGAATTAAAACGAAATATTTCCTTATTCAGGGAAAGTTACATTTATTATTGTTATGGATTTGTTATTGGTAAAAGGGATGTTTGTACAGTAGTGATTTGTGGATAACAGTTCAGTAGCATGAGTACTGAGGTTTTCAAACTTAGTTATTACAACAAAATAAAAAAAATTGAATTATACTAGGTACTTATGTCATCTAATTATTTTCAAGTTGTACACAACTGGTTTTCTGGCTTAGCTGATTCAATATTGTTGATTTCAGTTGCACCATGAGTTTGTTTCCAAGATGAATGGTTTCAAGCAAGCGAAAAAAGGTGCCAATAATATCGGCAGTAACCAGAAATCCTCTCACTTCATTGAGCCGGAGAATGTGGTGTTGGCTTCGAGTGTTGACTGGAGAAGCAAGGGAGCTGTCACACCTGTCAAGGACCAAGGACATTGTGGATCCTGTTGGGCCTTCAGTACGGTAAATAAACCAACTTAAGTCAATCTTATCACTGAATAGTCATAATACTCTTATGTTTTTGTGATTTAACAAAGAACAAAAGTGTACAAGTTTTAAGATAAGTTAAAACCAATATCACAAAATAAGTTTACCACTCAGTTTAAACACACTGTACAACGTTAATATAGAAGATAAAGTGAATAACTCTATTTCCTATGGAAATTCGCTAATAAAGCGGTAAACACAAAAGTAAACACCACACTGACAAATATTCATCAGATTTAATAATAATTATATGATCACTTGATCTCATATGGGCGATTATTTACAAGTGAACAATAATACTTCTCTAAGTTTCAATATGACAAAAGTCCCATACAAAAAAATCACTTTAGCTGTCTTGAACCAGCATTTTATTTTATGAATTCAAGTTTTAAGACGGTTGGGGGGAAAGTGCTAGTTCCAAATTAACTTAGTTAGTTAAGTAGGTGTTTACCACTTATCAAATGTAAAAATTCATTATCAAATCTATCTCATTTGTTTAAATGTTGCTAGCGTTGGATTCAATATAAATTTGCAGACAAACTGTGCTAATTTATAAAATACTAATACGCAAAACGGCCAGTTTGCTGCTCTAGTTAATTTGTTTTATCAGGATATCATTTATCTAGGCTGACCTTTAATAATCTTTAACCTAGACTTTCCCCTTTGACATCTCATACAGCTCTCTAAGTTTTATCATTTGCTCTAAATATTATTTAAACCTGTAAATTATCTTTATTTTATTTTAATTTTACCACCTACATAGGACCAATTTAGTCAGTTGCGGTTTCTGTCTTTCTTCTTTTTCTTAGCCCAGTACTTCTTCATCCTTTCTGAGAGCAGTTTTCTTTCTTCATCCGTTACCACTCTTCCTGTCCTCTGCTTATTCTGTTTTAACTGTAGTCTTGTTTGTTTGTATTTTAATACGTTGAGTGTGTCGTGTTTTTCTTTAAGATCCCTAATCGTTATGTGCAAGTCTCATGTCTTCCTTGAGCTCAGTGATCCACCTAATTTTGCTCTTACTACTCCACAGTGTTTCTATTATCCTTCTGCTTATTCTATTTTCAGGCGTTCTTAAGTCATCACTTAAGAACTTAGATATTTGTTTTTTCTTTATTGTACTTGTCACAGGTTCTATTCCTTGTGAACAGTTTCATTTGAAGCTAATCTCCATACTCCATCTATTTGGTGGTTTTTGTTTTTACAAGTTCTTATTATTCTTTGTTCTATCTTGAGTACTCTGTCTATTGCAACTGTGTTAGTTGTTTTAAAAATTGTTTAACATGCATATGTAATTTGTGGTTAAGTGACTGTCTTATAGTGTCTTAGTTTAGTTGCTATGGAAAGCCTTTTTTTTGTTATGCGGTATATATATCTTTTTTTATGTGCTTTGCTTTTATTAATCTATCCAGTTTATTTTGCCATGTAGGGTTTTCATTCAGGTTGAAAGTAACTACTACTCCTAAGTATTTGAATTTGTTTACTATTTTTATGTCTATGAAAATTATTTTTATAGGTTTATAACTTTTCCTCCAATAAACTTAAAACCCTCAAGGGGTTTGCTTCTGTTTTCTAGTGGCTAAATAGTTTTAAAACTCAATTAATCTTTATTTGATTTTTACTTACATAATTATGCTTTGAAAACGTCAAGTTGCACCCACTATACATATAGCAGACTCTCGTGTGAACGGATTAAGTGGAGGTAAAATTGTCCTAGTTTAGAGATGGATGATAGTTTGATGAGTACGTACTTCTTGTGCCACTAGAAACAATAAAAGTAGACAATTACAATATTGAGTATCTGACTTGTTATTAACGTATTTGAACCAATATATTTTGCAGTAATAGTTATTCCTCACTGTAATGAGATACGACTTGTCAGCTCTGCACTTTGTTTACACTATAACTGGATATTGTCGTGTATGAGGAGTCAAGAAGCCAGCTTGTCCTCTGCATACAAAGAGTGCAGAGTCAAATCAAATCGTTTATTGATCATTTAACATATACAATGCAATAGATCTTGTCAGTTTTTACAATACATATATACTCAAATATTCTATTCAGCGGGTGTTATTGATTTTCCACCTGGGCATGAGAATACTATATTATATAAAAGCAGTCAGTAACTATAAATTATTTAATCTGTAGAAAGTCAATAGTGAGTCATTCTTTCTTACAGTAGCAACTCTAGATATCACAATACCATGAATCATAGGAGATTGTTATTGTGTTGTGTAAATTGAGAAGTTTTGTGTTAGTGAATGAAAGTTTGTGCTTTTGAAAGTTACTTTTGATTGTACTGTATTCAGTCCTTGTTGATATATATGCGAAGGTGGTTCCATAAAGACTGACACTAGTTCTATAAATTGTTTATTGTTTAATCCTAATCTACAGCAATTTTTTCACCTTCAATGTACTCTCCATTAAGTGAAAAGCATTTATTCCAGCGCCTTTGCCATGCCTAGAAAACGTCATGAGAAAAGCCATCTTTTGACATGTTCTTCAGAACCACTTTCAAAGCTTTTAATGCATCCTGTTCCGAGTCACAACGACATCACTTCAGTTCCTTATTACTGTCAAAGATTGTTTTTTACTGTACAGCCAAATGATGATGTCCCCCTCTTTTATCACTTGCCAAAAGTTAGACTCTTTTTGGCTGATCTGTATAGAATACTCTTGTCTAAGATTGGTTTTACTCACACATGAGCAGGTGTATTGTTTGGTCAGTGCCTCTTCTCAAAATCTGCTGGTGCATCTCTACTTTCTATCCTTTCAGCTTTTGTCTCCTGCAACTCAAGTACTGAGTTATGATTAATTTTGAAACACAATTTATTTAATTGAGTAGTTATAATGCTATGAGCAGGAGTGGTGAAACCAAGTTTTTACATATTTTTTGACCCCAAGTGCTTCCAGATTAGAATTTATGAAGTTGTGTCCCAATAAGTTAAAAACTTCAAAATTATTAAAACAACAAATTGTTTTCCCAAGCTGATCAGTTATTTTCTATAAAACTGTTGTGGTCGACTGCCTTTAACAATACCATGTTGCTTCTCAGTTACTTAATTATTTTCTTCAAAGTCTTACGACTCATTACTCTGATGAGCACAATTTATTCTATAATTTTTATATAGTGGAGACTTGAAATTAGGGTAAACTGTCCTAAATTAGTGATTTTAGTAGCCACGGCTTCAAATTTTTTGATAAAACCTCATTTAGTCCTGCAGAAGAATTGGATTTAAAAGATTTGTTACTGTTGAATCTTGTCTGGAATTGTAGGAACTATGTTAGGATTGCAGGTTGTATAGGACATTTTTATCTGATTCTGAGACCATATTTCTACATAAGTGTTATAATAGTTTATTTTCTTTGTGTAATGTTTATTCTTTGTGTTATCTGTGTTCCTGATGTCGGTCCTGTGTTATCTGATTATTATTTGTTTATAACAATACTTAACTAGTTTTTTAATGTTTACTTTGTCATAGAATTGTTCCATTGCTGTAAACTGTTAAGTAAAACCAACTGTCTTGGTTTTCTAATCTATCATTTCATAACAATTTATTAAACAGTTTACAGCAATAGAACATTTCTATGAAAAAGTAAACATAAACAAACCAGTCAAGTATTTTTATAAACAAATAATAATCAGCTAGTAGAGAAACACAGATAACACAAAGAATAAACATTACACAAAGAATTTGAATTATTACAACATTCTCCTCCCCTTAGTGTGAAAGAAAGTAATCTTCAAAGCGTTTGGGGAGTTTTCTCATTCTATTAGGTCTTTGATAGCTTGAGGCGTTAAAACGTTCACACTGGTTACTATTGGAGTTGGGTGTTTCTTCTGAAATAAGATTACTATCTGATTCCTTAGAAGTTATGAGTTCATCATCTGTTGCGAGTATAACATAACAATAAGTAACAAAATGTATGGTTTTATTTATTTATTTATACAATAGCTACAGAATATCCATTACAGCTATTTTGAAAAATCATGATTAAGAATATAACTAAATTAATATTGCAGTACTAGAACTAAAAAAAAATATATTATAACAGAATTAAGCAAAAATATAAATTACTGTGTGAGTCTTAAAGTCAACAAAGAAAACAAATAATATAATAATAAATATAAATAAATAAATGATTTTATTTCTCAAAAATTACTTTTTATACACATTTATACAATGAGAAATTACCTGGCCACTCTTCCTAGTAATGTGGCCAGGAAAAAAAAAGATCATGCAAATTTCATTTTAAATACAGTCCAGTTATGGAAATTGTCTTAAAAAAGAGCTCTCTGCAGCACTTATTTATTTATATATACGGCTTAATACATTAATTCACATGAACATCTTAAACTTAACAGTACAAATTAATTTAAAATTATATTTAATGAACAAATATTTTCTTGAAGAAAAATCCAGTTTTAACTTTAACAGAAAATGTTTTAAAACTATTACAATTTTTATTTCATATGGTAATAAATTAAAATACTTGGGTCCTAGATACTGATTTGATTTTCTAAAATTGTTTTTTGTACCTTAGGTAATTTAATTTTTTTTCTATTGATACTTGAGTTAAATAAGAAAATTCATTGGGGCTATATTACCACTCCTCAGAAAAAATAGTTTTAAAACTTTGAAAACAAAAAGGTGCTTTCGATGGGAAGAATTTTTAATTGTTTAAATAATGGAAATGAGCTATCTCTTATATTTTTGCTTAAAATGATTAGTATAAAATGGTTTTGGGTAGTTCTTAAACGATTTATTAAATAACTATATGCCACCCAACAGCCTAAGCCGTACTCAAGACGTGACTGAACCAAAGCATAATAAAGGGTTCTTAGTAAGCTAACTTCACAAAAGTTTCTTAGATGGTAAAATTTTCTTATGCTGTATTTTAATTTGTTATGTAAAGAATTTCTACCATTTCTACCATTTAATTTCTACCATATAAAAAAAAAAGAAATTATGAAAATTACAAAAAATATGAATGTTTAAGTTTTAGAAATGAAAAACACTCCTTAGTTGATTTAATAGTAAATTTAAGTTACAGTTAAATAAATCAATTTCATTCTTATACCTATCTAATAACCTAAAAGCTCTATACAAAGACAAATTATAATGTTGTACTGTGTTACATCGAGGAATAAAAAACATAAAGATGGGTAAATTATTTCTAGGAACATAGAATTGAATATGACTTAGTAGGTAAGAACTATCAACCAAATTATGAAGAACTTTATATAAAAACAAAACAACCAATTTATTTCTTCTATCAGAGAGTGATTCAACATCAAACAAACTTCTTAGAATTACAGTAGACATATCTCGATTACAAGAAACATTAAATCTTTTAAAATATATATATCTTAAAAACTTATTTTGAACAATTTCTATTGAGGATATATTACAAATTGAAAAAGGGTCCCATATTAAGGAGCAATATTCTAATCTACTTCTGACAAATGAAAAAAACAACATTTTAATAGAATTGATTGAGGTGAAACATTTTGTATTGCGTATAATGAATCCTAACATTCTATATGCCTGATTGATTATGAAATTTATATGAGCTTCAAACTTGAAAGAAGATTCAAAAATTACACCTAAATCCTTTATTTGAGTTGATTTTTGAAGATTAGATCCGTTAATTGAATAATCATACTGTATCAAATTCCTCTGTCTAGAATATGAAACAACAAAACACTTTTAATATTTAGCTCTAATCTATTATTTTGACACCACATGTTTAGAATATTAAGAGAAGATTGTAAAGAGACTACATCATTATCATCTCGTATCATTCTGTACAACTTAAGATCGTCTCATGTATAATAGACATTTGGATTCTTTTATAATATCTGGGAGATCATTAATAAATATTAGAAATAGTAAGGGACCCAGATTGGAACCTTGAGGAACTCCAGATGTACTAATAAAAGATTTAGATTTAGAGTTTGCCACAACAACAAATTGGGAACGATTTTTTAGGTAAGATTCCACGAAAATAACAAATGGTCTAGGTAAATCAAAAATAATAGTTTGTTCAGCAGTATAGTGTGGTCAACCTTGTCAAAAGCCTTTGAAAAATCAGTATAAATCACATCAACCCTTCCACCTATGTCTAATTCAGATGATATGTTAAAGGTAAATTCCATTAGGTTGGTAACTGTTGATTTGTGTGGGACAAAACCGTGTTGTTGTGGGAAATTTTTGATTTGACATTAGAATATATGTATTTGTAAAGAAGGGATTCAAACACCTTTGCAAAAGAATTTAATAAAGAAATGGGACGGTAATTTTCAATATGTTCAGGTTTACCAGACTTAAAATCGAACTATTCTAGCTTCTTTCCACTTTTGAGGAAAAACACAAGAAGACAATGAAAGGTTGAACAAAAAACATAAAGGTTCAGCTAAAACTTCAGAACAACCTTTTACTATATAACAAGGAATACTGTCAGGACCAGAGGATCTTTTACTCTTAAGATTCTTAATGGCGGTCACAACTTCTGGTATAGTAAAAAAGACTTTACAATTGTTTTTAGAGCTATTAGTAGGGAGATGAGAATTATTATCATTATTCCTGTTAATAAAAACTGATTTAAAATATTCAGCAAAAGTATCTGGGACGTTGTCTTTAGGGACGACATTACCACTATATACCATATCCATTGAACTTGTATCATATACAGAAGATAATCGTTTGGACTTAACGTAATTCCAAAAATGCTTGGAATCAACATTTATGCAATTTTCAATATTTTTCAAATAATCCCTGTGTGCAATAGAAATTTTGAGTTTAATACTTTTTCTAAGTTCAATAAACAAATTATCGTGGTATCTAGAGAATTTCCTTTTCTTGGCAGATCTATTTTTAAGTTTAATTAAATTAATTATTTCCCTGGTGAACCAACAAGGATATTTACTTTTGAATACAATACTTTTTTGGTACACACTGATCGAAAATTTTAAATAACAAACTGTAAAATTCATCTAAAGCACTTTCAACATTTTCTATATTATAGATCAGGACCAAATATACAAGGGCCTAGTCACTGGCTCAAAAGGTGGTTCACGCCGCTGAGCGAGTGGACGTCCGCGGGGATGATAGCTCGCCGCTACTCCCTATACTACAGCATGGCTTCGCGTGTGTGGCGCTCATTCTAACACGCTCTACCGTTACACTAGAAGTCAACAATACCTATGATAGTCACATAATATTAAAGTGTATTAAGCGGAATCGAACCATATTTTTTTCAAATTATTTACCTCATGATAATTTATTAAAATTGCATTTTGAAGACAACTATTGTCACTCTTAGGCTATTGTTGCCCGTTTACACTCGAGTAAATAACAGTTGTTGGGTTCACATTTTGCCAAGTTTCTATTTTATTGTAATGGTTATCGTTTTAATATTTAAATATACTGTATTAGCAAATATAATACTTAAAATAACAATAAAATTTCCTCTCTCGTTTATATTACTGTATAAGCAAATACATGTTATTCCATTTATATCTGCTTATAAAACAGACTTGAGACTGTCTTAGAGGCCACATTAAAAGTTTTATTTACATATGTACATATATTTGTATGTATTTACATATAGACATATATTTGTATGTATTTACATATGTACATATCTATTTTTCATATCATCTTCGTAATCTTCACTACTAAAATGATCACTACACACACGAGCATTGTTGAAATTCAACCCGTCTTCACATTTACACTTCACAGCCCATGATTTAGCAAGTTCCAGGTCAACTGGAAATGTATGCTACACTACACTCAAACCTACTGTAGTTCTTTGGGTTTCCTATAATAATTTTTACAAGTAAGCCACAGCACAATTCATAACTAACTACCCGCGCAGCTACAGTTCTCAATATAACTTAAGGTCCACGATAATTAACTACTAATAAAAGCAAACAAAGAAAACAACCTGCTATACAACAGAGCATAACACAACCTTCTCTACCAGCACTTGGTGAAAAGTGAGGTTTAAATAAGAAAATGAAACCAACATCCAACCAATATTTATTTTTAAACATCCTGGAATTTACTGTGTATGCGTGTGAACATCCGGTTCTCACGGATAAATAGCCATGGAGTAAAATAACGTATTATCCAGGTCAAGTATTTAAAAATGATATGTTGAATAGCTAATAATGTTTTATTTCTTCTCAATTCCAGGAAAACCCATTTTACAAATTAAATGGTGAGAAAATATATTCAAATCAATGCAGTTTTGATCGAAATTTATCGCTGATTATGAAAATACCACATTTTTAATGTGGAATTTTCAAGTGACTCACTATAAATTGATAAGTGAGCGTGCACTAAAACTCAATGCTAGCTATACGGGACTGAGCAAGCGTCTATCATCCTGGTTACGTCACAGCCCCCTTCCACTCTGGGACGAGTCGGCATCCCGCACATCAAAGAAGTGACCAGGCCCTTGTATATTTGGTCCTGATTATAGATACTAGACCAATTGTTGTCTCTTAACTTAGTATACATATTTAAGAAATTTGCATTTTTGAAACAATAATATTTTCTTTCAATATTTATAGGATAGTTACTTTTTATTTCATTAAGCTTAAAATTTACATCTATGAATAAGGGAGGATGATAATCATCAACTGGTAACAGGGGACTTGAGCACTTGCTAACAGACAAAGACACAATATTGCTTATTACCAAATCAAGAGTAGAGTTATTAAAATTAATAATATTGTTATGAGAAGACAAATTATACAAGGACATAAAATTAAATAAACTCCTGACTATTGTAGGCCGACTTGGAATCAGCATCATATTACAACTAGAACCAGTAATTTCTGGTATATTAAAATCGCCTAATATTATTAACTTTTGAAAAAAGAGTTGGTCATAATTATCATAGGTTGCAAAATAGTCATTGTACAAGCCAAAAGAACTATTAGGTGGAAAATATACAACATTTATACAGACAGATAGGTTAGTGTGAGGATTGCGTACTTGTACCCAGATGGCCTCAAGGTCACTCAAGGTCGGCTTGCACACAGACAGACGGACACAGCTGACAGACTTGTAGCCGCCTGTGAGCGGCCAACAAAACCCTCCTCCGCGCTGTTTCCCCGTCCTACTCACGTCTCTATCACATCTGATAACAACATACCTGTCATCAAATATTTCATTGCTGCAAATGCTATCAGTGAGCCACGTTTCCGTCAATGCAATTATGTCAAACTGCTCGCTTAGTACCGCTTCAAAAATTTGTTAGTTTTTGTGCAAAGCCCCTTACATTCTGGTAATAAATTGCTAGTCTATTATCCAGTTAGACTACTAAATTAAACATAATAATATAAAATATAATTAGCTCTAGGGTTAAGATTATATCGTACCCACAACAGATTATTTAATAACAATTCTAAAAATAAAGATTCTATCAAGCATAAGATAAAATTAAATACCCTACTATTGGGTTTACAAAAACTTAAGATATTTATTCAAAATTTTACTGGACTTCATGAGCATTTGGGGCTGACTCTTTTTCAATGATTGCTTGCAGGTCGTCATCATCATTCAAAACAATTACTTTCGCATTTTTGTCATCAGATTTCCTCACCTTGACCCTACCAACTCTATCCACCCACACAAACTTATAATTATAGTCCGTTCTCAACTTACGTGCTTTTGCTAGCAGAACTTCGGCGTGCTGGTGCCAGGGAAGGGTTGATGTAGATTGGAGAGTCTGATGTGTGACCGTCCAGATGTCGGGTAGACAGGTTCCTTTTACCTTCCTCTTTGCCAGTAGCTGATCCGGGTAATCTCTTCGGTACAAATTTAACAATTATTCCTGAAGTTGGACGGTTGTTACCTCCATTGAAGCGATGACAGGCGTCTATTCCGTCTTCGCTGAGATTGACACCGAGGGCTGCTCAACTTTGATCACAGTTTGTTTAAGGGATGTACTTGACTCATTGGCAGACTCGGGTATCCCAAAGATCTCTAATGTATTCCTTCTAGAATATTGTTCTAAATCGGTTTGGCCTGATCAGGTCCCTCACTTCTCTTCTTAACTGTTTATTCTCCACTTGAGGCCATCGATTTGTTCTTGCTGCTTATTGATAATGTCCTGTTGTGTTTTAATTAGTTCATTATTTTCACTAATTCTCTCGAGCAGTGTTCCAGCTTTTCCCAATTCCTTCTCAATATTACCCTGGCCATCCAAAATTTCTTTCTTCATTTCATTTAAAGTGTCTTTAAAACGTCCATAGTGATAGCCATAACGGTAGATGTGGTTGACCTACCGGTGTTGTGACTATAGGACAGGAGTCTGAGTTACTACGACTTAACCTCTTCTTCTTACTGCACGACTCACAAGTCCACCGATTGTTGGCGAGATAACCTCAACACAGGACAAAGTCAAATTCACACAAGAACCGTGAAAGTATGAATTGCACTGATTGCACTGTACCTTATTTTTATATTCCTACTCACTTGAGTTAAACACTTACCACAAGTACTCATTCTGAAATATATGATGACTCAGCATTTGAGGTTAGGTCAAAACAAGCACAGAAATGAAATGAAACAATATCACAATTATAGGCTAAATGAATTGATAAACTGGTAGAAAATAAATTATACAGACTCATAATAGTTGAAAAAAATATCAAAAGTAGACATAATTAACTCCATAACTCACACACAACAATGATAAACACGGAGCGACGTTGAGCACGTCAACTCGCGTCGGCTGCCAACGCTGTACTGTACTTTAAGTAACCATAGTGTAAGTTGTGATTACAAACAATAGCTAAGATCGAAAAAAGATGTTTGGAAGTAAAAAATAAATCCATATGGCCTGTTAGTATAAGATTTAACAGAATCAGCTTAAGAGCCAAACACTTATATGTTTCAGACTGGTTCTTTGGAGGGCCAACACTTTCGCAAAACTGGTAAGCTTGTGTCTCTCAGTGAGCAGAATCTAGTTGATTGCTCTAAGAAGTACGGCAACGATGGCTGCCAAGGAGGTCTCATGGACAATGCCTTCAAGTACATCAAAGACAACCATGGAATTGATACCGAGAGCTCTTACCCTTACGAGGCTGAGGTCGGTAACTAATAAATAGCTGTTTTAAGTTACACAAGATAACGTGATTAGTGTTGAGAAGTAAGGTGCTACTGTAGCAGCACTACAAGGGCGACACCCCAATATTTCTCTAAATTCGTAAAAAAATAAAAAAGACACATTTTAATTTTCCATTATAAAATTATTTTTTTCAATATTACCTAAAAACATTGTATGTATAAAAATTTTTTGTACAAAGGGTCTTATGCAGTTATATAAATACTAAACCATTCTAGAGTCCGGACTGTCAAAGAAAACGAACACTCCCCCGTATCAGATTCACGGCGCTTGGTTGACAGACGTGCTCAGCAGCGGCTGTCAGTGCTTAAGCGTGTGCACTGTTTGCCCCCTCACATTCTAAACCTACTGTAAAACCCCCATCCCAAAATAAAAACACAAAAATTAAACTTTTTAGAAGAAAGATTCTCTGAAATCTTTTCTGTACAGTCAGTCAACTCCCGATTAACCGCGTTTCGGAAAAATATTGTCCAGCGTCGCAGTATCCCATCCCACTACAATAGTGGCTCGGGTGACCTTGACTCGTCCTCTCTGACAATATTGTTCCAAAAATAACAATTTTCCCCACCTACCGGAATTATGCATCCACCCCACTGATAAATCTGACTACCTAATTATTCAGTGATGTGTGAGTGCATATTAATTTCTGAAGTGTTGTTTCGGGAGTTATTTGATTAAGCAGTGGTTATTGGTGATTCCGAAACTCTGCCTACTAATTGTAAACAGGTTGTATTGACAATACAGCCAAAATTATACTCAGTGCAAAACATTGAATGCGAATCAACACTAAAATAAATGTGCAACCGGTATAAAATTGGTAATACAATGGTGATGTACCAAAGTAAGATAGCAATAACAACATAAACGCTAACAATACGCCAAAGCCATATTGTTGATTTCTGGTTGATGCGGTAACTAGTAATGTGACCTGTCAAGAGTTCGACGCCAGCACTCCTGACCGTTAAGTAGCTAACTAAAACTGTGGAACGAAGGCAACCGAACATGGCTACCAAGACATCACTGGGCCTGTTATCCTCATGTTTAGTAGTTTTTGTCTTTATTTACCTTATTTTACATCAATTTTGAGCTTTTGCGGATTAACCGAGATTTTGCTTATCCGGGAAGCCTCAACCCGACTTTCACGGTTAATCGGGAGTTGACTGTAATAACACTCCACTCTTACAAAAGACTGCCATGTAATATAAAGAAAATATATGTTTTATCGTGACCCTTAAGATGGCATATAAGAACTAATACTACCTAATTACTTCGACAAAGTCACAAACATTTCAACACTACTTGGGTTGTCACAAGAATTGGAATGATTTGCCTATTGTTCATGAAATTTGCCTGGATACTCTAGTAGTTTGTACGATCTTGTTTCTTGAAAAGAAACAAGCTTCCATAGTGGGTACATTTATTGCAATGAACGAGCTGTATTCTATTTTGCTTTCCCATTTGTTATATCACTGAGAAGTATATATCTTATTTAGGACGATGAATGCCGGTACAAAACAGAAAGCTCAGGAGCCACTGACACAGGGTTTGTTGATCTCCCTGAGGGTGATGAGAACAAGATGAAGGCAGCTTTGGCAACTATTGGACCCATCAGCATAGCAATCGATGCCAGCCACGAAACCTTCCAGTTCTACAAAGCTGGTTTGTAACTTTGCTCAATAGTAAACAATTCAACTAACCTCTCTCATAGTGCAAAGGGATTTCTTTAGAAAAAAAACCCATTATATATAATTTACAGCTAAAGATCAATAAATCATTAATTTAATCAAAATAATTATTGTAGCCAAGTAAAATTTTTAGGTTTTCTTATAGATACAATGTTGATATGGTGATGGCATAGCAGTAATACAAAGGCTGTTTTTAAATTAAGTTCCGTTCAAAAATGCACACTATTTGTAGACACGTTAAATTACATTCATGTTAAAAAAAGCATTCTTTCACCTGTAATTTGGCATATTCATGATGAAGATCAAAGCACTTATGAAACTAAGGCACAAGGTTTTCTATGCCATTCCGCCACCAGTGTCCATGTATTGGTGGACCGCCTGTATAACCAACACGGTAATTATTATAACAATTAGAAATGTTACTTTTAGTCTTGACTTGGTTTTAGCCATAATATCTCACTTGTCAATGAATGTTAAATTTACAATGACAATAAGGTATTGATTATTGCAAAGTATTGTACCCGAAACAACTGTGGGGTTTATAGTAAATTATAAGTTTGTATGCTTTTGCCATTACATGACCAATCAGTACTACTCACTCATGATCAGATGCTCTTTGTCTCAGGAATACCACATTTTAGTTCTACATAATACAAGGTGTGTATTGTCACTTTCACTGCACAAAGCGGGCTATGTTTTGACAGTTTAGAACATTCACAACAACCAACTTTATAGTCAATTCGACAGTGTGTTGGAAATCATGATTATGATACACACGTAATGTTTACAGGAGTTTACTATGAGCCTGAGTGCAGTTCCACTGAACTGGATCATGGTGTGCTAGCAGTTGGCTACGGCACGGAAGATGGCTCAGACTTCTGGCTCGTCAAGAACAGTTGGGGCACAGTGTGGGGAGACGAAGGTTACATCAAGATGGCCCGCAACAAGGACAACAATTGTGGAGTTGCCAGTTCCGCCAGTTACCCTCTAGTCTGATTTCCATGTGATTGCTCAACAGCCTGTGCATTTCTAACTGTTTACATAAGAAACTCATAGATATTAAGAGCTCAAGACAGAACCAGATCTTGCCTTGTAATAATATTCGTTAGAGTGCATAAGTACTGAAATTAAATGTACAGATCTGTCGGGTTTGATTGTAAGGTTTAGTTTAATGTACAAAGATTTAGTTATTTGAATTACCTATAATTTTTATTAATTAACCATTCCATGTCATGATTAATACAAAAAAGTAAAAACTGCTTTTATATATTATCCTTAAATGTTTGCAAGAATTGACATTTGGAAGTCAAAGTTAAATCAAAATAATAAGTGTCATAAACGATGTTTTTTTTACAAAAATTCGATTAGAGTAGATTTAGTTATTTTTAAGAGCAATAATCTTTTGTAACTTTTATATTTTATTGAACAAATTAAATAAATAGCAAGTTTCCTGTATATTTTACATGTTTTTTCTAAATAGTTCCCTTGTGTCTCAGTGGTAGCTTGTCAGATAAAGAGAGCAAAGGACCACTTCACCAATGTACAAGAGCGAAAAATTCAAATTTCAACATCCAATTACGGTTAGTCAGTTTTTAGTGGTCCATGGGATCACAAATTA